>CM042429.1:20656128-20701128 GCA_023631565.1 Gymnocephalus cernua | reverse complement strand
TCGGTTAGAGAAATAATCAATGGATTTGCAGTTATATTACTATGTGTGAACTTGGTCTCTTAAAGCTGGAAGAAAGAGACCATATGCTCTAACCTGTGATGTCACGGAGAAACATCTTTACCCTTACCATTGATAATGAATGAGGCATCATGTTTGTGTCATCCACAGTGACACTGCTACTGTTAGGACCAGTTCAGCCATAGCTTATGCTCACATAAAGGGGTGGACAAAAAGTGAAACACTCACACGTTACATAAATTCTATTCCACTTACTGTGATTAGCATGTTATTAACATGTTATAATTGTGATGTTAATAGACAATCAGAAGTTGATCATCTAAGCATTATTGCTGTATGCACATAAACCTCTACCTCTGTCTTCTGTCTCCTGCCCTACATCCTATATTTGCCTCACTCATTTGCTTTCTTTTCCTCTTCATGTTTCTGTCCTCAAACACCCTCTTCTCATATGCTCTTACATACCTCTCCTCGCAGTCACATGCACTAGTTTATGTGCTAAAGGCATACAGTCCATCAACTCGTTGATGCCTCTGCTCCTTGATGCAAATGGTGAAATATCAAACAATTAAACAGTCCTGCCGAGGGAAAGATACATTGGTGCCATTGCCTTGTTGTCATTCTGCCCCTCTCGCTGTCCTTTCTCTCCATTCCCTCTTTCTACTGATTCATTGCAATGGATTTCTCCCTTTCTCTTTGCGACACATGAGCCATGTGAAGTTCATTTTCCATGGTTGAGGCAGGTGGGGGGATACAAATGACAAGAGGTTGCAATTTCAATTTTGGGGCTGAGCTCAGACCCAGTGTCTGATTCTGTGGAATATGAAAATGAGTTTTAATATGCATGCTGTACATTAATCCCATGCCATGTCTTTCTCTCTGTATATCTCTACTAAGTTTCCACAAAATGTAGAATGTAGTTGATGGCTAGTTTTGTCAAAGTGGCCTTCAATGGACTTTTTTTCTTGACTTTATTTATGATTATCCTACTTACAATAATGATGATGGGTTAGGGGGGGGTTACAAAAATGCACTCATGTTTACAGTGATTATACTTGGATTTCTACTTTTTGGATTCTACTGGATTTGTGACTCAGGCTGTTCAGAAATATCACAAGTTCAATTCTGTAGCATTTATGATGGAAAAGGCTGCATGTGTAGGAACACGTTTGTGTCGTTCATTGTATCTCTGTCTGTCCATATCCCTTTCTTTCTACCTCTCTCTCCATCTCTCTTTCCACACTACTGGGTTTTAATCACTGCTGTAATTGGCAACTCCCTGCTGTGCATGAGCACACACACACACACACACACACACACACATGCTCTGCCTAGCTGCTGCAAATCCCTCTGGCAATGTATGTGTGTGTGTGTGTTGTGGGGGCAGGAGAGAGAGATATGGAGCGATAAGGATAATGAAAGAAGGAGAGTTTCAGAACTGCAGGCCAACTAACCAACTCAACAATCTGTCTGGTGTGAAGCACTGTGAGGAAGTGGAGCTGTGCAGCCAAATTGTAATTATCTGAGAGAAAAAAGACATGGCTCAAGATTTATTACAGAGCAAAACATTGTGTTGGAGTTACTGGAGAACCTGATGCTGCCTCAGCTCAGTCAAAATAATAATTAGCCTTTTCATACTGAAAATAGTCCACATACTGTTTATATAGGAACATATGCTTGAGGTGCTAATGAAAGAGGATGTTGGATGCTACAGATTGCAAAGCTTGGACTCGAATTTGCGATTTGGAGGACACCTGCAGCTGCCGTGCCCTTTGTCATAACCTTTGTCTATAATAACTTTACACGAGGCCTGAACAAGAGAAGCGCTAAATGCAACATCTGCGGTATAAAAAAAGGATGCTGTATCGACCACATCAAACTTTATTGGTCACCTAAAAACGCAGCTGGATAGGTCAGTCACTTGGTAAAGTGAAAGTTAATATTAGCGCCTATGAATGGTTATGAAAATGTTTAGCTCAGCATCAGCTATTTAATGTTAGCTTGCTACTAACTTTGGCTAAGGGAGGTTAACTTGATTAGAGTGGCATTCGCTGAATATTTTGAAAGGATGAGTGTTTGCTTACCACACTTGTTCACATAGAGTGCATTCTTTGCCCTGACTATAAAAAATCGGGTAACTTAAGCATCCACGTTCTTTTGCCACTATCTGCTGGCTAACGTTAAACCAAGAGAAAGACCACGTGAATTATTAACATTGACTACAGGCAGGTTACAGGTTTATTGTTGACCACCTAACATAACACAATTATTGATCCCGCAAGGGATATTCATGCACTTATGGAGACATGTCAGAGTTCAGTGTCTTGCTCAAGGGCACCTTGGCAGTCACAGTGCCCAGGAGGTAAACTGGACAAACCAAGCCAAGTCCCTACAGACTGAGCTACTGCCTGTAACCTGTTATAGGATACAGTTATTATTGCATGCCTAATAATATTAGCAATATTTTCCTGAGTATTGTCTATATCCATTTTTAGCCACCCTCTCTATAATCAGAAGAGAAAAATTGATATACCTGCAACATTAGCTTAGAACCAGTTCTTCTCTCTGAACCATGTGGTTCCAGGTGGGGTTTGATATGTTAGCTATATCATCCATATCCTAGTACCATAATTAGCAACCTAATCAATATTCCATGTTGTTCATCTACAAGTTTACTGAACTCAACAAAGCAGCGGGACAGAGCAGCATTGATTCTTTCTTCCTAACTCAGACAAGATGTGTGCAGGTATACAACCAGGGGACTCCTAGACTAAAGGCAATTGCTGAATCCATAAAGGAAAGCTTTCATTGTCTGTTCTTTTCATATTTCAGTGTAATAGCCTGTCTAAAATGTTCATATACCAAACAACTAATCAATGCTGTATGGTAATAGATTTATGATAATACAGTACATGCTTTGAATTACTTTGAATGGCATGCAGCATATACAATGTGCATTACAACCATAAGAGAATTGACTTGGACTTGTGACCAGAGACTTCAATAAATAGTTTACTGAGGGCAGACAGAGTGTATCCTATGAGTTTATTTGCACAAAGTAAAACTTTCAACATTGGAGCACTTACATGTGAGTTCAAGTTTACACTTTAAGCCTTATTGGACCTGAGGCTAAAATTATCCTTGTGGATATAGACAAGTAGTCCATTTTACACTCTTTTTTATTAAAGTGCTGCATGCTACATATTAATAAGTCAACTTTCCATCAAGTGATCATAGTACTAAATTTTGATTCTGAATAATAGCAATATACTATTTATTGATCCTTTGATTGATTCATAATTTTTGTGATTAGACAATTCCAGATTTTCTTCTAGCAGAGGGGCCTGTTGTGGGCTCACTGTGACCCCACTGTGAAGAATGGCTGTATTGATTTCTACCATAGCGTTTTTCTTTTTACACAGTTCTGTTGTGTCTTGTGTTTTCATACAAAATATGCTGAACTGTCTGTAGTAATTAATGCTACAGGAAATACAAATTTGAAGTCAGCTTGCAGTGTCAGCTGTCAAATTTAGAGGGGAAATTGAAAGAGTACATGAGAGATGTTAGTTAAAAAGTCATTGAATATAAACATACCCCAATTAATTACTATTCAATGTCATCACAAATGCCAAGTGCCTGCAACAATCATTGTAGAGAGTCAAACTACACATGTAGAGAGAAAAAAGAAAACTTGCTTTTCAACATTTTTACTTAACTTTGTACTACTAACATGTACAGGGGTGATCACAATAACAGGAACACCTGTCCAATATTCCATAATTTAATCCAATGCATTACAAAAAAAAAACCTAATGGAACAGAATGGCAACACAAGCTAAAGTACAGCAGAAGACATATGCAGTGAAAAGTTTTCACTTTCACTCAGAAAGAATGTGTCTCATCAATGAAAAGAGGTTGTTGAATTTGTGCAGAATATATTGAGGCTTATTGGACCAGCAGTTGCCTAACAAATCCTTCACTGTGAGAACTATTTGACAATGGCTGTGCTAAACCCAATGCTACAGAATCCCGACTTCATGGTTATCATGGCACATTGGCCGCAAAAAGGAAAGTTTCATGTTTTGTGTGTGTGTGTGTGTGTGTGTGTGTGTGTGTGTGTGTGTGTGTGTGTGTGTGTGTGTGTGTGTGTGTGTGTGTGTGTGTGTGTGTGTGTGTGTGCGCTCGCTTGTGTCCTTTATGTGGGTCACCCCACCATGTCTAATGGCCCCTTGCTGCGTGCAGCGTCCTGCGCTGAGCTGCTCCCTGCTGTCACACTCGCACACAAAAACAAACGCATACACACAGTGGGGGAGATATTGGGATGTCCCTCACCCTAATACCCTCCACGTTGCACCACCACTGCATCTGTTGCTCCTGTTCTCAAAGTTGAAAGTTGATCAGTGAAGTGCTAGCATGGCTCTGCTCTCTCTTTTTTAGATTTTGTTCTCTTTCCTCTTCACCTCCTCTCTCTCTGTCTAATCTGTATTACTACTTACTGACTAGTTTTATCATTTTTCTCTGCATTTAGGTTTTTGTTTCTATATTTTACTCAAAGTTGACTTGGATGGAATTTGAAGGATTAGCTGATGACCCATTCTTTGTGTTTTGTTTGTGTAAAACAGAAGTGAAGGCTTGGCCCTCTGCAGGCCTTCATCGTACAGGCACACAGTGTCTGGCAAAGTGCTAGCATTGGCCTCAAACAGGTGAGCATCTGCATCACACACATTTAAAACACCACTGTGACTTGTGTTTTGTATATTTCTCTTAGGATTCAGGTTTTTTAATACATCAATTGGTACACCATTTGGTATGTTTGATTTGATTTGCTGGATGAGAAACGTATCAGTACTTGATCATGAAACAGCTTGTTAGCATTGCTAACACCAAGCTAATCAATAAAATAATGGTATCACTATGTCTTATAGAAACAACTGCATCCAGCCAGCTTGTGCCTTTTATTTTAATGTAAGGTACAGTGTGTTTGATTAGTAGTATTGCTATTACTAGTTGGGTGAAGAGAGGTTTTATGGACATGTCTAAATGTATTCTGCCTGAATGTGTGTTTCCCTACAAAGATGCCAGTGTTTTAGTTTCCTCTGTGTGTCTGTCTAGGCAGTAACCAGACAGTAGGGAAGAAAAAGATTGTCATTAAAATTCTAGCACTGCAATTTAATTTTCAACCGGCATTGTTGAATAGTTTGAGGAGAGGAGAGGAGAGGATTACTACAGCTAGAACCTGCACAATCCCACTGTACACCTGAAACACACACATAAACACACATGAGCATATCAGGAAAATGCATGATGAAGACAGTACATGCAAATACAATAGAGTGAACGTTTATCTAGACAAACTTGCTGCATGCGCAAAAGTAAACGTGCATGAAACATCTGTACATGTTCTCCCCGACACATGCTCCAAAACATAGCATGCATATTTACTTCGATCCATAAAGCAAGGAAACACACATACACACACAGACTAAATCTCAGCCACAGAGAAGCCAGCTACGTCAGTATATTTTCACACTGCGGTAGTGTCTCTTTGTCTGCCTGTCGGCCAGCCTGCTGTAAGATGGAGGGCGAGAAATATGCTTTTAGCGGACGGCTTCGTAAGACAGAAGACACGGCTTTGTAATTTTTGTTCTATACAGCATTGTTGTAGTATTTGTGTTCTGTCACACCATTATTTTATTTTGCCGTTGTTGTGTGTGTATGTCTGATTATTTGTACACCAGTTAGGAGGGCGTATGTATGTGTGCGTGTTGAACAATGCATTGAGTACATTTACTAGTTCTGCATTTGACAGTTATGTATGCTTAGTATGTGTGCCGCCTGTCCATATTAGTCCACACAAACATGCTAACACATACCTGGTGTGTGTTAAATTATTTGTGTGCACATGAGTGGGGGATGGCGACCTTCTGTCCACCTGTCCACGGCATCAGCTGTTGTTTGTGTAGCCACACACACACACACACACACACACACACACACACACAGACATGCGTACGCACACAGAGAGAGAGAGAGAGAGAGAGAGAGAGAGAGAGAGAGAGCAGGGGTAATTTGTTCCAATTCAGTCCATGTTGCAAAGGGGAACTGCCTGAGAGACAGCCTGAGAGACACACATGCACACGCACACACATACCAACAAGACAAGATTACAATATAATGCATCCCAATGCCACGGCCCTGCAGCAACACATGCCACCTTTGTAAAGCTTACAGTATGATGTGAAATTTTGATTCAGCTCTTTGCTAATTTTGTATTTTTTTGTACAGTGAGGTGTCACAGCAGCTGTCCATCATCACTGTGGGGTTCCTGTTTATAATTGAGCATATAAAAGTCAACTTTTATTCAAAACTGTCATTAGTTTATGTCATCAGTTGTGCTCTGTCATTTTCATTTTAAAGATAGCCTCCACTACTTGACTCACCTCAGCAAATGTCACAGCACTGTAAGATGCAAATACAATAAGTACTTTCCCCCCAAACCCCACTCTTAAACCAGCACAGCAGTAAAGGTGGGTAATACATGCCTTTTTACCCAGCAGCCCTGCACTCGTTTGTTTGCACGCACTGCCTATTGCGAAAGCCACTACAAGGGAAATGCATTGATATGTTACACACATGGGCACAAAATAAAACCCCAGAAATGCATGGCCCAGCAGAGAAAGACACAGATCCATAGAGAATGATTCAGATATGTAGAAGGCCTCAGTGAGAGAAGGTTTGCCATTGTGTGATAAACACAAACACAGATGCATTTAGGCTTTGATTTCAGGTTGCTTTTCACTGCTCGCAGTGGGAGCTGTCCTAAAGAAACAACCTTCACACACACTCTCTCTCTCTCTCTCTCTCACACACACACACACACACACACACACACACACACCATGGACCGGACTGATAGGATTAGAAACTGGCGCTATAGTCACTCTCTCTTTCTCTTTTTCTTCCTCTCTCACCCCCTCTCTCTGCCAAGCCTTGATTATTCACAAGGTTAGTTCCTGATTGCCTATAGCAGTAGCAGACACAGGTTCATTATCTCTCCACCTCTTTTCCTCTCCCTCTCGCTCTGTGTCTTTCTTGCAGTATGTTAATGCACGATGATTGAGTGAAAGGGCTTGACTCGAGCAAAAACTAAATTTACAGGCTCACAAAAGATCCACTGAAACACAGTGTGGCTGAAATGCTACGTGTCAAATCTTCTTTGCATTTTTCATTTTACAGTTCAAGCTAAAATAGAGCTCTTTGTCAATACAATTTTCAATTATCTGTATTGTGTTTCTATTTGTGCAATCTTACCTTATTTTCCATTGGAATTGGATTTCCATGCCTAATCGCTTTTGATGTAATAATTAGGGAATTCAATTGAGGAGGAAGAGAATTTTTTTTATGTGAAAATAATTAAAACATGTATATCTATCTATCTATCTATTGTATATCTATCTATCTATCTACCTAAGACACACATTTTTATATTTTACTTTATGTTATCAACGGTCTGGGTTGGCTCCAGATCCACTGAATATTATTAATGCATTTGAGGATCGATGTCGGTTGTCAAGTATCTTAATAAAAATACAGCCAAACTGGAGAAGGCGGGTTTTGTAAACTACTGATGACAAGTATGTGTACGTGTGGTGGAGGATATCAGTGCTGCTGCAGCAGGCTTCAAACGGTAGCCGTCGGCCAGTCCTCCACTGTCACGCAGGAGCTGTTGTTATAAAACCTCCACCAGTAGCTCAGATTAAACAAAATACAGCATACAAGGAATCATTTTGGTCAAATTTAAAAAAAAGAAAAAATCGATAACACGTGCTTGTGAGAGTCATTGTCCTTAATTTCGTAAAAACAGATATTCTAACTACTGAAGCTTGATTTATTTTGTTCCTCATTTGTTGTCAGGATATGGAAAGAGTGTTAGTTTTTCCCTCTGTCTTTGGACAATGTCCCCATTCTGAGGAGAGTGTGAGTGTAGTGTTGACACATGTTAGTGCTGGCTGATTAGTCGACACATAAAGGAACACGCAGCTCCTCCATCACTATTCAGCCATTTTGTATCCCTGTCTGTCACACTGGTGGAGTGTGTGTGTGTATGTGTGTGTGTGTGTGTGTGTGTGTGTGTGTGTGTGTGTGTGAGGCTTTTGTTAAGGTAATGCAGAGGAGAGAGAGAAAGAGCGAGGGAGAAGACACCGTGAAAAATTACACAGACCACAACCGATTTCCGATGACCTAGCGATGCTTTTTTTCCCCTTTAATGTCTGCACATCGGAATCGTACAATTTCACCTCAAAAACCTTGATTTTATAATAGCAGGGAAACACATGAAATAAAATGTTTTTAATGATAAATTGATAGTGAGGTGTTGTGTAGGTCTGTTGTCTAATGTGTCTTAAGTGGATAAACGGAGCGGTCAGTGAGACAGACAGCCAAAGTGGCAGCCATAACTATTGTTTACAAGCTTGTGTCTCCTCTTTCGCTTCAAATTTTCACATTAGCGGGGGGTGGAGTTAGTGCAAAATTGTTGTATAATTGTTTTGATAAAAGCATGAAAGTTGACACAGTCACATCTCACAAATTTACAGACAGTGTATACATTTAAAGCTTCCTTAATATTGCTGCATGTGATCAGATGGGATTCTATAGATTTTATTGTAATCTACTATTATTTCAACTTAGTTTTATAACAGATACATTGCATAATGTAAAAATCAGGATTTCTGTTTCTGGTCTCTGCATGCCATGCAGCATGCAAAATAAAAAGGTCTGAAAGCCTCTGTACCTCTCTGCATTTTATATCGTGAAATGAAATTATTATTGTAAATGTCAGAGTGAAATCTCACTTCGCAATGTTTGTTTTGTTGTATTTTGAATACTCACATACCATAATACTTCACTATCTCTATTTAATAAACACATTTCCAGTTCCATGTACAATATTGCTCGATAACAGCAGTTTATTGATATCAACATAGTTTAATATAAATTAAAATATAACTAAATGTCATGAAGAAATAATTTCTATTAACAAATAAATATGGCACTACAAAAATTATTTTCAGAACATGATTAATATTTTATAATATATAATATTATAATTTGTTAAAACCATAATATTCAAATCTGTTGCAACATTGAAATGTGTGTAATGTAAATACCTCAGAAGATACTAACAAACAGGATTGATCATAATTGTTAGCTTTATGTTCTACATACTTACAGTATACGTTTGAACCATATACAACTTTCTTATTTAGTTAAATAATAATGATTATTATTATTATTATTATATAGTAATAATGATGATTATTATATCAATGTTAGATTAGAATAATTAATTAACTCACTGATTGTTTTTACAAGAATAGAGAGAATAAAAAGTAAATGAATTGTAACTAATAAGTAGACATTACGTGTTTGAACAGCATAGCTCCCCCTCTGGCTTTTAGGTGGCTTAACATCTTTAATACACTTCATTTGATGGATCCAGTTTATCTGCAAAGTCAAATGAATGTTGGGATGGTACAGCATGTAGTTCATCCTTTTTTCAATTTGGGCTCCTGTCTTGCTTTTAGAATGTAATGCAGAAGAGTCTTATTTCAGCGGCACAGCATATAATTAGTATTTATGTTGCTCTTTCCTCAAGTCCATTTTGTTCTTGTTGACATAATCACATTATTTCCTCGGAAATCAAGCACTGAGCAATCACCTAAAACATTATCTGATAGTTTTACCTCTAACATGATTTTCATTTTGTGTACTACTGTAAATAGAGAGCCAGAAAGGCATATTTTGACGCAAATTGTAATAAAAATACATATATTCCTCCGCTTTATATCATACTATTCATAGCGACCAAAATTAAAATCATGTTAAGTGAAGCTTCTTTCATATTTATCGTCATGCTGCATATTTCTTATCGCTACAGATAAAAAATACTCACATCTTTCAGATACATTATCATGCTGCGTATGTCTTATCTCTACAGGTAGTATACATCTATATGTATACACTTAACCTTGCCTACAATAGACCAAAATGATAAGATTTCTATATTTTCTTAAGTGCTGATGGTGTGATTTACCTTCAAGGCCTTGAAATTACATGCAAGAGGATGTTTTATTCTTTTTTCTCTGTAATTCTTTTGAAGATAATTTCAATAGACACAAGCTGCTGCCGTTTGTGTGTTACTGCGTGTGGTGGCGTTAATATGTGTGTTCAAATATATTTGTGTGTTTAGTATTAGGAAAGATTATGTGCAGCGTTAGAAATTACAATAGGTCTGTTCTATCATTAACAAAATAATTAAATGGGTGATGGTTTTCTGTAGTTATGTTGTGACAATTCAAGCTTCAATATGTATTTCAGTGTCACACTCAGGAGATTTAAAGGGGAGTTTCACTGATTATTAATACCCTTTATATTTTGTCCTTGCATGCAATTTTGTGTTGAGGCTCATTAGATTTTGGAATCAATTTAGATTTATGGTGCCTGCCTAAGTCAGAAGATAAATAATATCGTCCACCTCCCCACTGGTGGCTTTCTTGCCTTCTGTTTTACTTGTGTTATCAAGGAATATAATTAAGGAATATAAACAGCACCCAGCTTTTGTTTGTCTTGCAAAAGCACTGAATGAGTTGTAGAATAGGAGATTAGGGTGAAGGTGAGGTGCACGAAGTCTATGACAGCATTAAAAGGGACTGCGTGTTAAGCCAAATTACCTTTTAACATTTAAAAGGAGCGTCTTCTCCTCACCATTGAATCCATCTACTCCATTCAGTCCTGTTAGCTTTGATTGAGGCCTGTGCTATGAGCCGCTATTCATGTCCAACGGTCTATGTAAATAGAAGAGTGTTGTCATGACGGTGTGTGTGTGTGTGTGTGTGTGTGTGTGTGTGTGTGTGTGTGTGTGTGTGTGTGTGTGTGTGTGTGTGTGTGTGTGTGTGTGTGTGTGTGTGTGCGTGCGTGCGTGCGTGCGCGGCAGCCTTTTAAACTGAGGTTTAGCATACACAATACTCCTTTTTCTGTTGTCTATTTTTCACTCTTTCTTTTTTAGTCCATGTCATACATTCTACGTATAGTGAACACACACACACACACACACACACACACACACAAACACAGTCACTTAGACCTTTGGAGGATCAGTCATGCTAGAGGTCGTCTATGGGCCGACTTGACATTGTTGTTTATAAGCTGCTTTGGAGCAAGAGGAGAAGTTTAAAGGACAATTCCAAATAGTAGTACAAGAAAAGGCATTCTCACAGGCTTTCTCACATATAGCTCAGTGTCAGTGAACCAGGCTTTGTACGGAAGGGGGAGGGCGTCAATTCATTCTCGGTTCAACCCTTTCCGAATGTGAATAGAGGCTGCAATTTATTTGCTAATGATAGAGTATTCACTCTTAATAAGATGGATACAACAACCCTGTCCTTCACAATATTGGAATGGTTAGAGGAAAATTGGCTTCCTAAATTGATTAAACTGAAGGTGAGCTGGAGCCAGCCGTGCAGGATGTTTTATGCTGTGGAAAGATGATTTGAGATAAATGTGATACAGCTGTTTATGTCAGTTTCGTTGCTTGAAATTGAGGTTAACCAAATTACGATTATTGAGTGATTTGAAATGTATGCTCAATCACTTATTAAATTAATCTGAATGTAATCAGTGCTCTCGGGAGGCGCTCCCACTTCTCAGTGGAGGATGCCTGGCTTAGACTGCCAATATCAGTGTCATCTTTTGATACAGTGTTTTTACATGCAGACTTTCACATGATTTAGTATTACAATTTAAATCATATTGTATTATTTTTTATATTTGTATTATTCTAAAGTAGTGTGTGATTGTATTTTGTAAGGGAATTTTTATTCTCAGTTCATATTCTTCTTCTTTGTTGAAAACAAAACACTTTTTCAAGATAGATAATATAGCTTGGGTTGTCAGATTAAAGTGGTCGAATAATATTAATTAGTGATTGTTTTCTTTAACACATACATAAACAAGACACATAATGATTATTGTTTATTTCTCACTCCCCCCTGAATTATGTTTTCTACGCATGTAATCTTATCCAAACTAAACCACATCTGCTATATCATGACTAAAAATCACTCATTTGAAATTGCACTCCCCCTGCTATTTCCCATCACACTAACATTTGCACTCTGGCTTGTTAAAAATGATTTCTTAGTTCATAATGGTATGACAATAATAATAGTCATTTGGGACCTGCTATGTGACACAAATGGCATATAAATCCAGATGTGACTGGCTGTAATGAGCAGCTGTTGAAGATAATCCAGTTGATAAAGGACTTTTAGAAGCTTTAAACCCTTCAGCTCCAGTATCTCTGCATGTGGAGTTTAATTTGAACGTGGCATCATGAGATGTAATGAAATATCAGGGAGCGGTATGGTAGCTTAGTGTACCAGCCACATATTCACAGTGTCGTGTTGATTGAAATCCAGGACATGGCCTTCCTCTCCCTCTGCCGATCTTGTATTTAATAAAACAAGAAAAATGACATTATCTTTAAAACAGCTGGAAACACAATCTGTGTTTTTCTTTGTCCATAGGCTTGCTGTGCTGGTTGTCATGCCGTTGCTTTGCACTAATGGTGTTATGGATACAGGGTAAGAAATCTCAGCATGATTTTTTTACATGTAGATCTCAATGCTAACACATCACACAGATGTACTGGGTAACTGTGAATAGCTGTCAATGGCTTTCAGCTGTTTCTGTCTTCCAGACCTTCAGTTGCTGTGTGTTGCCTCTGTCTGCGCAGGATAGAGTGCGGAATGGAGGACTTTTACCATGGCAACCACTAATGCAGTATAGATGCAGGGACTGAGCCTTGGCTACGGTTGCACTAATACAGGATTCACGGAAGGCAGGTGAAATGTTATCCGGGTTGTTGTTTTAAATGAGCAAGTAGTGCTTTTGATGTCTTGTGTGGTCAACACTAAATCCTACTCGGCTCTGCTGTGGAAATGAGATCCCCCGTATAAATTCAGCACCACAGCATCCTTTCTATTCACTTTCCTTTCAGCAATTTGTAAATGACAAAAGAATCTCTCCACAACATGGTTTCCCATATTGCATTATAGCACCACCACTTTATTTTTTATGTCAGCTCTGCCAATATTGTCAAGTGTCTCCTTCACATTGTTTCCTATATCGGCTTATACTACCCAATCCTTATAATCCCACTGTAGTCTGAGTCAAATATCTGGTTCCTGCAGTGTCCTTTCACCTTCTTTGATTCCTGTATCCTTCTTCTCATCCTCCTTTTCTCACACTGGATTACAAAGTGACAGGTTAGCATGGAGTTTTGATTAAATTAACTTGCTGGTTGATAACTTGTCATGTCTCTGCTGCCAACAGTTTCCCCACTGTATATTTGGTGGTGAATAAGGTAATGTTTAGATGATGCAATGTTTGCATGTCATGTGTAAAAGAAATTCACCGTGTACTGAAAGGTGTAGAACACTAAACAAAATCGCAGATACAGAGGTGGTGCTGCTTGAGTTAGTTAATTCAGAGCTAATTAATCAATAATTTTTGTGGATTATTGACTTTGTGGATATGACACATCCTATTTTTATGATGAAGTATCATATTTATACTTGTATACATGAAGTACGCTATAGGCCTTATTTGTCTCATTTCCTTGAGAAATAAATACAGTATACATTCACAGATTGAGACATCTACAACTCTTCAGCTTCTTTGAAAGAAATAATATGTGTGGTTTGCCCTGCTGTGTGAGAGACACTTTTCAAGAAGGCCATAAGTCACAACCCTCTCCACGAGAGTGTCAGGCCAAAACAAACATTCCTTCTAGTGGCCCTGTCTTTAGCGCTTCCCTGACCTGCGCTGCTGTTGCTGTGCGCGTGTGTCCCAGTGTGTTGGGGGGGGGGGGGGTGTTTGTTTTGTCTGCCCCTATCTATAGCTCTGTCCTGCCCCTTTCTTTCATAGTTAAAGAAAGGAACCACACCCCTCAGGCCTTGGCCTAGTGTATGCGTGTGTGTGGCGTTTCACTCTCTTGGGATTTTGGGATTTTTACTGCGGTCTCTGTTCTTTAGCAATATACACAACACCAAATACATTTACCTCTGCATAATAAAGTAAACATGGGACATTCTATAAAAGGTATATTATGATTTACATAAAGGTACACAGGCATACACACATACACAGTATATGTACACAAATACCCACATTTGGGCATACACAATACTTTATCCTTTCCTGCTCTTTCTACACACAGCATACACATCCATATAGGAGGTTTAAGGAAAGGCATTCAAAGATAGAGGCATGTGAGTGCACACATACATACAGTATACTTACACATATATTAAAGAACATTGCACACAGGCATACACACAGACACATGATTATGTGCGTATGTAAACACACAGAGTTGGCTTTAGCCAAAAAGAATAGAGGTTAAATGTGACTTGTGCTTCCCTTGTGAATATTAAACCCCAGGAAGAGCAAAACCTCCCCGTTGTTATGTGTTTGTGTGTGTTATTTCTGTTATCCTTGGTTTTGTGTTATCACGGGCTCCTCCTCTGTGTAGTGAGAGCAGAAGGCACCTACACATACATGCAGTTTCCTCACAAGCATGCATTAAGCTGGATGAGTGCACACAAGTCAGGATAATTGTTGGTTCTGTCAGTGTGTGTGTGTGTGTGTGTGTGTGTGTGTGTGTGTGTGTGTGTGTGTGTGTGTGTGTGTGGTGCGAGCAAGTAACAATTTATGCAATCCCCAATGGTTTGCTGGTCTGTATTATAATTTTTAATCTGCTTTAGCACATATATATTTTAAAACTGTAAGACACATGGAAAACATGTTGGACTATTTATTCAGTCAATATTAAAACCCTGGCAATGTTTTATTATGATGTTGTCAGCTCCATGGACATATTTTGAAAGATGAAGGCCTCATCTTTACCCAAAGGACAGATTTATACTATTAGCTGATTACTTCCAAAGTGAATTGACCTGCTCGCTGCATGATGTTGGATAGCAGCCAAATATTAACAGCAAAGATACACAATAATTCAATCAGTATGGAAAATACATCTAGAAATCAATCTTAACATGTCCTGCATTGCAAGTTAGCATTTGACTTTTTTTTGTATTACTTATGGTTTATTGTATTGTAAACTAAATGAAGACATCTTCATATTGTATTCCCATACAAACAAATTTGTCATTACAATTACGGTATGTTTTTTTTCTGAAATATGCTGTTTTGATGTCCATACCAATCTGCATTTATCAATAAATTGCAGGTGTAAATACTCGACCAGTGAACCCTTCCAGCTGCCATGGTGCAACATGAATCCAGCTGGAAGAACAAGTGCTGCGTGGGCTCCCTGAAGTGCTGCTACACTGGGTCATTGGAGAGCCTCAACATGTTTGGGAACAGAACAGTCTGTGTTATTTCAGCACAGCCTGTTGGATGAAGAGCCATTTCACAGGCATTATGGATTAATCTTTGGCAGCATCCCTTCAGGATCAAACAAAATTGAATGTTTAACCTCACAAGCTGAGAGGTCTTTTGTGATAAACCAGGATTGAGAGGATTGAATCTGACCCGCATTGGGTTAAACATCACATACTTGTTAATGTATTTGAGCAAACTCCTGATGGAAAGATGAAAATATAGTGTGTACACACCTCCTTCCTCAGGTGAGTGTAATCCAAACCCTGAAAATTATTTAATTCATAACATTCCACTAATACATCACTATATACACACAAATAGAAGACATTAATAGGCCTCTGTCATTCAATAGATGTCTAACTTCTCCAACAACGGAGAAAATAAAAACGTGACTTTTGAGCAAGCCATGTGATCACCTGATGTCCTGTTCAGGTAAAAAAAAAGTGACCTTTTCAAATGAATAGTTGTATTTATTACTCCACCTTGCTGTTTATACTTGCTACACAGCTGCAACCTCCCATATATTCCCTCACTTATTATAAACTGTTTGTGATATCTGGCTGAGTCTAGAAAAGTCACCAAGTTCAGTTTGACAGGAGCAGTGATTGATGGGTCTAAACAGGCATGGTGCAGTTTTACATGCAGAAATGCATGTAATACATGTAAAAGAACAAATAATAAAAAGCAGTATAGGCCTGGAGATGTGATGTGGATGTAATACATTCCTTGTAAACAGCAATAGAATGGACTATGCAATATGAATGAAATTACTTTTTCTTGTATCATCAGACACAAACATAACAACTAATGCTGCTTGTCAATGAGAAACGTTTGAGTCTGCGTGTGCTTGCACAAATTTACAGATTAGGCTTCAGTAGGATTTTTACAGATTAAGGATTTTTAACCCACACCCAGTGGTCACAGGGGGGTATATGATGACAATCTGGTTATGACTAAAACTTTATTATAACTAAAATTAATATGTGTATATATATATAATATAATATGTATATATATAATATGTATATATGGAAATAAATATGCTCTTCTGATTTTTTCACTGGTACATATAAGGTGGGAAACAATGATCTCAATATATTCATATTAACCAGTAATATAAACAACTATGTTTTCAGAATAGCTTTAGAAGTGTTATATTTCTAGAAATTGTTAAGGTTGTGTAAGCTCTATTTCACAGATAGAAATGTATTTTATGAAGAAACTCACAAGAACACTATCTTACAAGAGAGTGCACTTATGATCTAGTGAAGGATTACCATCTAACAAGCATGATTAAGTCAGACACAGCATGTTCTCTCTGTTCAGAGATGCAGTTTTCATAATAGTATTTTTCGCACCCACAAACTTTTCTTTAGCTTTTTTTTATTTCGAGTAGATATTGGAAATGTTGGAATCAAAGTGCCTTGCTCAAGGACAAAAGTTATTGAGAGGAGTAAACTGTACATATCTTAGATTTATCCAGTCATATTTGAAATACAAACTTCTGGTCACAAGACTCAGATGGTCTCTTAACAATTACACTAGCTTTCCACTGATATGTGTTTTGGAATATAATAATTATCTGCAATCCAGAGTGTTATGTCATCTTGTTTTCTTGAAGTCACAAGTCTGTACCCGTTTGGTCACATCAGCATGCTCTTGTGAAATCACGTGACTACATTAACTGAGCAATTTGATTTCACAAATCATGGCTATATATTAAACTGACTGACAGCAGTAATTCCCACTGTGGTTTGAAAGCCATTCAAAATAAAATCAATCACTCTCAGTTCCCGTCATTTTGCAATGTTTCAATCTAATGACACAGGGTAGACTCATTCTAGGTGATGTGTCACGTACTGTGTCTACTGGCTGGGTTGATATATAATTCCCATATATCCTATCCAGGGACTGCTGCATTCACTGTTTTGAAATTGAGTTTGGCTTTTGATAACCTATTCCACTTCCATACTGTAAATAACGGTTAATGAAATAGCATGCTAGGCAGATGACAGTTGTCATTGTTAGCTGTAAAATTAAGAGACAGTATGAAGGTAGGGCATTACCTGCTCTCCACCTTTCATAACACAGAGATTAAGGGACCAGACCTGTAATGCATATTTAAATTTCTTATCCACTAACTTACGTATTACTGAGCCAAACAGAAAGTCAGTATTAGCCACAACTCTGTGACCTTAGAATAAAGGATCACTAATCGTTTTAATGACTAAATCTGCTTTTGAATGTAACTCTAGATTTATTTTGAAGAAATAATACTTTTAGAGATGCATGCATTGTTTGATCAATGGAGTCTATAATAGTGATGAATCACTTCCTTGAAATATTTCCTTAGTATGTGGGATTTTTTCGAATTCACAGCAGCTGAGTCTATTTCAGTAATCAACAACTCTCCATGAATCACTGACAATCACTGACTCGCAAATTCATCACTTACACAATATGCTCCAACCTGCTGAGTGACTCTTCTGGAGGCGACAGCCCTAATCACACAGTTTTGTTAAGGGAGCTCATGGCCAATAAACTACTTGCTGAATTTACACATGGGCTACAATAACAATTTGAATGGCCAATAGCATTGTAAACAAGCCTGCTCTTGAGGCCACTGATATTTGACAGTGTCTATTAGTTGACTGCCAGTTTAATAAAACAAATCTATCACCTTGTTGAGTTTTTGCTGTTTGCAATGTTTATTGGTATTTTTATTTTCCATAATTTGACCCTTGGCATCACCTAGCTTTTTGAGTAAGTAAATAAATAATGTATGGTAGCTCAAATAAACCAAGATATTGTCCCTTGAAAGTGACTTTTCATTACTGTGCGTATGAATGATTGGGTGGACTATTTTAACTTGTTTTTAATTCTGTGTTGTTGTTTTTTTGTTCTATCTGGGGCAATTGGACAACTGGTGATAGGAACGAATGATGCTTTTGCATTGAAACTCTCACTGTCTCACCATAGGTGTAGGAAATTAACTTGGGAAAGGAAATCGGATTTCCCTTTTGTAGTCTGCCGGAACTTCATTCAATTGTGTATTCATACTCGTGCTAGAGACATTGATTTTGACGTGCTTTACTTTATTAAATAAACTTAGGGCATGTTGTTGTTGTTGTTGTTGTTGTTATGGTAGGTAAATATACGCGGAGATGCGTAAGAGTTGCATGAATTAAAGATTTATCAGATTTTTGTTTCTATTTTATTCGAGCGCACGGCAGGATATGTAACCACTGGAGGTGTTCTCCGGTCTATATATATACGCCGCCATCTTACATTTTCCAGTCCCTGTTACGGCCAAGTCATTATTGACTGACTGCGGAGGGAGTGGACGAGGGCTCCCCGTTGACGCTCGCCTTCTCAATTTCCTCGACTTTTTCCATTTCTTAGTGGTTTTTACTCTCCAGGATCCGAGTGGACGGACTTGCTGTGTTGACAAGGGTAGGCTTCAACATTTAAACTATCGACTCCACTCAGTTTATCCCTCTTCTTGCCGGGCTCTCCCTCAATGCCAGCAGGAATGGAGACGGTTGTTGTGTGCGGTCCGGCGGGGATGCTGTTGCCGCTGCCGCTGCTAGCGAGCCAGCTGCTTTCACAGCAGATATTTGGGATATGTCAGCCACCGCCTAATGGAAACATACATATTTTACAGACGATACTTGTTGACTTTATGGTAGCGCAGGGCTGTTGTTGAGCAACATAGACAGTAGTTGACATTAAGCTTAATGTGTCCGATGGATTTTATTGCCTTCCAATGTATTAGGAAACGTTATTCGGGATTTGGGAGCAACGTTAACGTTGAACGCCGATGCTGTGCCCTCGCTTGTTTGAATAGTTAACGTTAGAGTATGACAGCTAAGATTAGTTGGGTAGTTAACTTAAACTAACGTTACTGCTGGCCACATTGCCATATTGTGACTCGTGTTTGCTCGACTTTAGTTTCGTCTTTTGGTCGGTTGTTTCTGCAGCTAACGTTAAACTGAACTGACACTTAATGGGGACTGGAGATACGCGCGTGAATATTCGTTATATTGTGGCCATGTGTATAATTTTACTTGTTAAAACTAAGTTAGTAAACCTAGTTAACGTTAGCCAAGTCACGAAAACTGGTGAAGTGTGTTAACACAAACATGTCGCCAAAAGTTTAGTTGGAACTTCGTAAAACTGAGAATCATTCGAAGCTTTAATGTTACATCGAGCTCATTGCCAACAGAATCGCTACAAACTCGTATTAATGGTTTATATTTAAGTACATTTTAGGTCAAAGGCCCGTGAGAGTGTGTTTTTCACTCGTCCTTTTAAACAAAGACCGACAAATTCCTTCCAGCCGTTGCTTTGGGAGGAAGACGAGGAGGAGCCAGTGTGTGAAATTTGAGTCAGTGGTGTTGGGAAGTCGAGAGCAGCTGTGGGCATGGGCGTCAGTTTGGTTTGAAATGTGGTGGGGACAGAGACGCATTCGGAAGTGCATTTCCAGAAGTGGTGGGGACAATGACGCATTCATATTTTTTTTCTCTTTCGCGCAGGTCATGTTTTGAAAGACGTTGTCCAGGGGCCTGTAGCTACTACAAATCAAGTTTAACATGCCCTGGATTCCTTTCAGTTCACTAACCCTAACAACCACGGTTAAACTGTGTCACAACGTTTATCAACTAGTTGAATCAACCCAGGGTTTCCCAATCTAGAGACGCGCACGTTCACATAAAAGAGGCGGTGTTTGCAATCAATCTACCAGAGCCACATATTTTACATAAGAGCAATTCTACATAAATATGAAGAACACAGACACGGTTTACAAGCAAAAGGCAATCCAGTTGCTGCTTCCTAAAACAGGAAGAAAAAAGCCGACGCTGTAAATGTGTAAATCACAACGCTTATCAGTCCCTCCAGACAAATAGCAGAGTTTTGTGATTGTTGCGGGCAGAAATCCTTGATTATGCGGCACGTTTTCTTAAAAAATGCGATGGAATATGTGGGATATTTGTGCAATTTTATGCGATGAAATTGCAGTAGCCTAACTTGCAAAAACTGTGGTTTGATGAAAAAGAGATTCCCTGTCAGTAGGAAGCGAAATTACGTCACTACATAACGTTCCCATGGCAACATGGGAAAATGGCTGCTCTTGTGTGAAGTAAACGCAACATTTTTCAACTTTCTGCTGAGATATATGTGACTTTTTTGCAACGAAAATGAGGGGATTATGAAATCATGCAAGCCCCGCATATTTTGCGAGGAAATTGGAAATTTATGCGGCTAAAGTGCGGCGTAGCCTATTTGAAAAAATGCGGCCCCCACATAAATATGCGGACTTTGGCTGATGCGTTGAATTCTGCGATCGCATAATCACGTTTTTCTGGAAGGACTGGCTTATCAATCAGTCAGGCACAAGATGTGACCATAATTACACTTGTTCTTTCCATAAACTGTCGTTAGTCTATTCAGTTGCAACCCTGGCAGTGGGAAGCGATCGTGAGCAAATAAAAAATATAAAAACATAATTCAAACCGATGCGCGCATTGGCAACACACGGCTCAAGAAGTTTACAATAGGCCTACGTTATTCCCTCCACTGAAAATCTATAGGCCCTAGGCTACCATTCATAAAAACACCCATCAGGGAATGTTAACGGGGTTGTCAGTCTCTAAATGTTTTAACTTTTAAGAGCGCACCTCTCTCTCTCTCTCTCTCTCTCTCTCTCTCTCTCTCTCTCTCTCTCTCTCTCTCTCTCTCTCTCTTTCTCTCTCTAACTCCCTCTCTCTCGTTCTCGAGCTTTTTCTTCTTTTTTTCTCACTGAACTCCACCCATTCAGTCAATGGATCTTCTAAGAACGGTGATGCCGTTATCAATGGAGTAGGCCTATTGATTGGTCAGTAGGCGGTGCTTTTACACCAGTTGATCTCTATCTCCGACATAACCTGCTCCCGACCAGGTTAGGCGTTCAGCATAAATTACCACGGCGATTGAACCCGGTAACAACTAATCCACCGTCGTGGTACAGAAAACCCTGGGTTCAGTACAGGCCCCTGTAGCTTACTAATGTAAATAAATAAAAATGTATTCAAAAATGTGATGATGTCCGACTCGTTTTATGAAGAAAAAAGCCTTAAGTTTTCAAAAAGCAAGACCCGCTATGTTCTGCTTCGTACCATGTTGACAATATGACATGACGTGGTTTAATGTACCTAAACAATAATAATTTCTCTCTCATATTGCTCCTTATAACCACCGAAAACTCTGAAAAAATCGAACCAAAAGTCCAATTATTATGGACGTTATCTGACATTAAGCTTGTTTCTGCTTCACATCTTCAGCAGCAGCGGCTGTGGGTTGACTCCCCACGGTTCTCATGGGCTTATTATAACGTGAAAAAGCTTAATGTGGTTTAATGTTCCTAAACAACGATCAATGATCACATTTCTCTCTCATATTGCTCCTCATGTACAGTAAGTGCCTGTATCTGTGTTAAAAACTTTATTTTTTAACTAAATTGAGCTTGAGGTTTAAAAAAAGTGGTGGGTACAAAATGACTCATGACAAAATCTGGTGGGGACACGTCCCCACCGTCCCCCCCTAAAACGACGCCTATGGCTGTGGGGGTGAGGGGGGTGCCGCACACTATTATTTGGATAGTTGGCAAATGTTGATCTGGTATATTAAATGTCATGTTGGGTGTTTCCCGCAGGCTCCCTTTGCACATCCAGATGTGTGTGTTTGGCTGCTGGAGAGGGACGGGCTCAGGCGGGTCACTAACGTTACTTGGAAAAAGTTGGATGCCATTCTGCCGATACTGTTATAAAAAAACAAAAAAACAAGCGATATGATGGCTTCGGTTGAAAAAGCTGTTCAGAGGAACAAAACGCCGTGGTGGTGTTTTTACGTCATCGATTATGTTTTGTTGGAAAGAACGAGTAAAGATGAAGAGATTAAACGGTGGGTGGAGGATGTTGACATCTCATCCAGCTGCCCCAAAATTTGTTTTAGTCACAGATTCTCTGCAACCAACTGGTTTATTTAAAATAACACGGTAACTAAACTAATGCCATCAGTCTCCGGGGGGGGAGAATTACCCCAGAATTACTGCATTGTTTTTTGGTTTGTTTTTACATGGGTTAAATATTTAGTTTGTCTTCCTGTGGTCCCCTATCACGTATCAGATTACACAATGGAACAAAAACAACTGGCAAACCCGTCATCTCGTCAGCACAAATTTCTTGTGCAGCGGAAGCGTGAGTGTAGGCTACATCCGAGACCTGTAGTGGTATGTTTTGAGGTAATCTGTTTGTAAGAAGACTGTTACCATGAACCTTCGCAGCGGCGTTGCCATTACCTAATACTGTACTTTTTCTCTTTCTAATGACCCACCTATGTGCCCGCATTCATGTGCCCGTATGCAACTTGTAGGTCTGAGGCAGATTTCTAAATGTAGGGACTTGTATGACAATAGTGGTGTTTATTTAGATTTTTTTTTTTTTTAGAAATGTATTTCTGATAAAATCACCTCAAGAAGTGACCTGCCTGTCCCTCATGAAGAGGCAAATTGAGGATTATTTACTTTAATGACTATTCAGTTTAACATTTATTGGTGATACAATACCATTTACATTTATTTACAATTAATTCCAAGCAATTACATTTTTTTGCTTTGCACTACTCAATCTAACCCCCCCCCCCCCCCCCTCCCCTAAGCAGAACAAAGGAAAAGTCAACATGTAGAAGTTGCTTGGATGTTTCCTGGAGCTCCTGTTTCTCCATTGGCATCTATCATTTTGCAGTTAAAATGGACCAAACACTACAGCGGCTGCAGGCATTGAGCTCATTGTATTGTTGGCAGCCAGCAGTGAGTGCTGCTGACCCTGCACATTACATGGCTAACACTGAAGCCAGTGGCAGCTCCTGTCTCTCTGCCTGTGCCGATACTACAGCTCATTTGGGTCATTAACTCATATGGATGTATTGAACTCAGTGTTTGTTTTTCACTCGAGAGGAAATGGACTGTGCAGAAGTTTAGATGGATTTAGCTCTTTGAAGTCCTGTTCTCAATAAAAAAAAAAAAAATCTTTAACCCAAGTACAGTGTATTTCCACTAACAAATTAATTTTGTATAAGTTATTTAAATGCTAGGAAGAGGCTGTAAAATTGAGTCGCAAATGTCTGCAGGCCAAAAGAGTGAAATGCAATTTTAGAGGAAGTGTGTTTCATAAACTGATGTATTTTTTTTAAATGGTAATCTGAGCTGTCTTCTTTACACCAGATAAACCTTGAGGCTCACCTGAACTCACTTGGTGGCAGCATGGCTCAAATATTCTGACATAATGGCTTTTTTTTTATGGAGAGGAAATTGGATTGTGGAGTTTAGATGTGCCTATCTGCTTTGAATTCCAGCTATGAATAAATATGTGATTTTCAAACCTCCTGTGATCGGTTTACTTAGCGATGTAACTGAGGATTTGTTTTGGTGTTACTGCATTTGCAATTTAGATTTGTATCTGCTTGAAGGTTTTTAGAAATGCAAGATTTCCCATAGCTTACAGATTTCTTTTCACACTTGCTTGGCTAGCTTCTGGTGTGTTAAGTTAATTGGTTATACTTGGGCATATTAGACTATGTAGGTGTCACCATGGATGTGTAATAACCTATTGGTCACATCTTGTATTGTTTTGGAGGGTTGGAATGAAATTAAGCCTATCTTATGATAGTTGGGGGTCATCTGGCTTTGTGCCTAATTCTGATTTAGTTGCCCTCTGTACAATGTAGCAGGATCCACATGTGGGAAATCCTGATGGTTCTAAAGTTCCTACCCTGTATGAGACAAATCAAGTCGCTTGCAGACATTGTTTTTATATATTTTTCAGAAATAGTTATGTCGTTTCACCTTTTTTATGTTCTGTTCATTCAGGTTTGTCGTTCACACATTAGTGAACTCTGGCTCTCTGTATGAATGGCGTGTTTTTCATTCCTATATTCAGGGCAGTGAAACCGACCAAAGTACACATTCCTGGCCGTCCAGTTCTATGCTGGAACAGTAAGCCTGTCATTTGAGTGTTGACCTGGGACAGTAGTACTGTGATTACACTACACTTCATAGGGCATAGGGTATGTGTGTGTGCAAGAAGATAAACTACCTGTTTGATGGATTTCTCTAAGCATGGCTACATGTGACCTTCTATACCTCCATTTCATTCCACATACTGCCTAAGACAGCCATTGGTCGCTGGTAACTGGTGTGTCACTCATTAGTCATCTGGTTTCAATTGCATGGCTTTTAACTGGACCATGCACAACTTCAAAGAAACCTCTCGTTCAGATTTTTGTGGCTGGGCTGCCATCCTGATATCAAGGAACTCTTACTGCAATGGCTTTTTGAGTTCGGTCGGGAGTCTGACTTTAGGGTAAAGCTGCCATTTGTGTCTCCCAATTGGAGACCAGACTTTGCTTGTTTGCCCATCAAAAAAAAACGATCACTGGCTCAGGTTCCAAAGCCAGATGTCAAGACCCATATTTTCCACCAGTGTGAATGATAAATGGTTCCACTGTGCACTTTGATTGTATGTTTGATTTGTATGCAGCCTTGTATGGGACATA
Source organism: Gymnocephalus cernua (assembly GCA_023631565.1). Taxonomy (NCBI): domain Eukaryota; kingdom Metazoa; phylum Chordata; class Actinopteri; order Perciformes; family Percidae; genus Gymnocephalus; species Gymnocephalus cernua. The sequence continues at coordinate 20,676,054 of CM042429.1, read as the reverse complement.
TGGCTCCCATTAGGGCAGGGCTAGGTTATGTGAGGGCAGGCATGCAAAGCTTGGGGAGGATGGTGTGTGAATAGTGACTTGGAGTTGGTGCGTTTGTGGTGAGAAGCAGCAGTCTTGGAGCCTGACTCAAGATTGTGTTTTAATGACACAGCTGAGCTGGGCTGGTGTGGGTCCGAGAAGAGGGAAGTAATGCAGGGCAGTAGTTTAGTTATCCTTGAGTGTATTTACATATTGGCAGCCATGTAACTCCACAAACTCCTACACGTTCACTGGCACCCGTGCCAGACTCATTTTTACCACTACATTGTATGCCTGCCTGGCTGATGTGTATTTCTGTATGCCCACTTCTGCTTGTCGGCCGTTTAGTCTCTAGTGCTTTATCATTTTCATTTGATTCAATGATATTAACCTTTTTATGGCCAAAAAGGTTTAGCGGGGAAAAAATAAACGTCACTCTCTGTATCGTTTCGATATGTGAAGTCGGTTCAAGAAGACGGTTTTTTCTGCTCCGAGAGGTTAGTCTCTACGGAAACAATCAAAGTGATCACATCACATACCATTTAGACAGCCTGTTGACAGCTAGCAGCTGAGATTGAGATTTCTGAAACGGGACCTCCCAAGCTTCAGGGTTGGGGTTGTAGCATTTCCTGTCAGTATGTAAAATTAAAGTTGGCTTACAGTCACACTTGAATGTCATTACATGAACGTTATTGGCTAATGTTAAAGCACTGTCTCTGGCTGACTTGATGGTCAGCCCTGTATTTCATGCACAGTACAAGTCTTTTCCAGAGTAACTGGCAGAGGTGCTGTATGGCACTTAATTCCTATTAAACATCCAAAATCAGAACGAATGTCCCTACTTTCCCCCTCTCTGAATGATCACACAGAATCTTGGCCATTCTATTTACATTTCTTTCAGACACCGACATCAAAGTTGCTGCCGTCTCTACATCTGACCTCACACCAGTAACACTGTCACACACCTGTTGCATCAAGACTTGCCGCAAGAAGCGGCTGCTTAGAATTTGGATTCAACACATTTACTTTAAATGGGGACAAATTAAAAATAACCCTCCAAATAGGCCTTTTCTTGAGAGAGGTACATTTGTGGTCAGTGTTATTAGTAATATTGGTTTATAGCTAGCAGACACAAGGTTGGAGTGAAGTCTGCTAGTCTCAACACTTTTTAGCCTTTTTAGTACTGCGGTTGCTATGTCAGGCAAAAACATCATGCTGATGCAATTTATGCCCGTATGTTAATAATAGAAATGTATACATACAGGGCATAAACTTGGTTGTTATATTCATTTGGGGGGGGGGGGGGGGGGGGGTGTTGTATAGTCTTAGAATAACCACAGATGTACTTTTGAAGGGGCTTGACAAAAGGATTTCTGAGTCGATGGATATACTGCTCCTATTTCTGTCTCATTTCAGCCAGGATTTTCTTCCTCATTTTCCCATTTCCTGTTTTTGTGTGTTACTGTCATAACATTTATCTTTTAGTATGAATTGGAAATGCCTCCGTTTCAATAATCCCCTCTCGCTCGCTCTACCTCTCTCCTGCCACTGCCGATGTTTACTTTCCCGCAGAGTGTGGTTTCAGCTTCAAAGCCAGCTCAAGAATGCGTATGCCCTCCTCCTGCCTCTTTTCTTACCCGCCCAATGCTCCCCTTCCCCTGTCCTTCCTCCACTAAATAGTTGCTAGCTGCTACACTTAATGGAGGCTTTGTGTGTGAGCTGCTGCTGTTTGCATGTCTGGCGTTAGCAGAAGAGGAAATCCAAGAAAGGGAGGAGGCAGGAAAGGAAAGACTGCATTGGAACGACACTTGTGTTTGGATGATTTTCTTTTAAAACGGCACTGCTATTAATTTCTAACAGCCGGTTTTTGCCATTACCTTTTAGTTAAAGTTAAATGGCTGATGTTTGACTGTAAGGAAAGAGGACTGGCAGTGAGCAAGGTAGAGGGTAGGAATGATGGAAGACGAGATGCCACTGAGACAGTTTGACTGACTGCTTTTCTTCCTGTTTCAGATCAGGAAGCTGTGTCGGTCGAGGTTCGAGAAAGAAACATGGCTTCCCAGGGTGAGTAAATAGTTTTCAGACATGCACTCAAACTCTTTCACCTTCTTGCTCTCTCCAGCTTTTGTTTTATCCACTCACTCACTCACACTCACTGACTAGTACGCAATGTGTTTGCAGCATTTCAAACCTGCCTCTTCTCCTGGTGCAGATTTGTGTTCTCATTAGAGCAAAGTGAATTAGTTATTGATTTCAATTGGAAATACGGAGCACGTGTAAAATTAAATTTTATGCTTGAAGAGACCTTTACTGGTAAATCAAACATAATTTAAGTATGAAACTTTGGGAAACTAATAGCACGAGAAGCAGGTTAGAAATGCATTCATCGTAGTGGCTCTAAACTAAAAATGAGTTTGAAATTAATCTGAAACTGGATTAATAATTGTGATTTTTACTTCTTGGTAATAATTGTTCAGACATTGTTTAGATGCTTTTAAGCTCCGCACTGTTCCTTAAAAAAGACAAAGCGGACCAAACTGGTTTGTCTGCATTATAATGTCACTTGACAAAAGAATTTTAATGTGGATTTACAAGTTGCATATGGTGATTAGAAAGGTAGTTAGACTGACTTCTTCAAATGATTTTACCTTTTTTCTTGATGCAGATTTCTAATTCTTTCTCTTTCCAGCTGATCTGATGGAGCTCGACATGGCCATGGAGCCGGACCGTAAGGCAGCAGTCAGTCACTGGCAGCAACAGTCTTACCTGGATTCAGGCATCCATTCAGGGGCCACCACAACTGCTCCCTCCCTTAGTGGGAAGGGCAACCCTGAGGAAGACGATGTCGACAACCAGGTCATGTATGAGTGGGAGCAGGGCTTCAACCAGAACTTCGCCCAGGAACAAGTACAAGGTAGGTCATGGTGTCTATAATTTGTTGATCTTTTTAAGAAAGATCTGTTTTCTGCACATTGAATCTTGCATGGCAAATAGCAGATTGAATCCCAAAACATAACAAAACAACTGTTCTTCTGTCTCTTCTAGACATAGATGGTCAGTATGCCATGACGCGTGCCCAGCGGGTGCGTGCAGCGATGTTCCCAGAGACTCTTGAGGAGGGCATGCAGATCCCCTCCACACAGTATGATGCAGCAAACCCCACCAACGTTCAGAGGTTGGCAGAGCCCTCGCAAATGCTCAAACATGCTGTGGTCAATCTGATCAACTACCAAGATGACGCCGAGCTGGCAACCAGAGCCATACCAGAACTCACCAAACTACTCAACGATGAGGACCAGGTAGTTATCCGTGAAAACTGTGGCTCAGCATTGGCTCCGAACTTTTTGTCTTCCCTACAGTCATTCCCTAACACTCGTGCCCGTCTCTTCCCAGGTTGTGGTAAACAAAGCAGCAGTAATGGTCCACCAGCTTTCAAAGAAAGAAGCTTCTCGCCACGCCATCATGCGCTCTCCTCAGATGGTGTCTGCTATTGTCAGGACCATGCAGAACACAAACGATGTGGAGACGGCTCGCTGCACCGCAGGAACACTCCACAACCTGTCCCATCACAGAGAGGGTTTGCTGGCCATTTTCAAGTCTGGAGGAATACCAGCTCTAGTTAAAATGCTTGGGTATGTGAAAGGAGGATGGACTTGATTTGGAAGGGTTTTTTCTTGGGTTTCCATTGTCTTGATGTACTGTAACTCACCAGTACAGGAAAGCAGGAAGCTGTGTGGTGGGATGTTTCCACTGTGGTAAAGGGGGGAAAAAAAAGCATTGCCTTGTTTTGGCCAAAACCAGATTTGTTCCAATCCACAACATGGCACAATTTTGTTTTGTTATCGGTAAATGGCTACGTTTTGACACAGTGGCCCGTCAATTGTGATAAGAGAAACATGAAAGATTGTAACTGGCTGTTAACTCGTCAAAGACAGAGGATTTGGAGAGGACCTTTGAGAAACCTAACCTAATCAATTTCTAGTTGTGGTTATTTCCCAATGGGACAGTAATCTAATAAACCTTTGTTTGTTCTGCAGTTCACCAGTGGACTCTGTCCTGTTCTATGCCATTACCACCCTCCACAACCTCCTTCTGCACCAGGAAGGAGCCAAGATGGCTGTACGTTTAGCTGGGGGTCTACAGAAAATGGTGGCTCTGCTCAACAAGACCAATGTCAAGTTCTTGGCCATCACCACTGACTGTCTCCAGATACTGGCCTATGGAAACCAAGAAAGCAAGGTGTGTGGGTGTAGGTGGTGTGCGGTCTGTGTGTGTGTGTACTGTGTGTGTGTGTGTGTGTACTGTGTTTACACATGGTAACACACACACTTTTTGTGCTTTCTCTTGTATAGTTGATCATCTTGGCCAGTGGTGGACCCCAGGCATTGGTCAACATCATGAGGACTTACACTTACGAGAAGCTCTTGTGGACCACAAGCCGTGTTCTCAAAGTTCTGTCAGTCTGCTCCAGTAACAAGCCTGCCATTGTAGAAGCTGGTACGTTTGGCCTCCTAAACATGAAAGTGTGTTGTGTAATATGAGCTTGAATATCATTATTATATTGTAAGTGGGTGAGGTTCTTTTTTTTTTTTTTTTTTTTTTTTTTCTTTCTCAGCCAATTTTAAAATGCATTTTATAACAGCAAATACTGTAATGCAAATGGCATAATCAAATAAAAGGAACATGTGATTTAAAATGTCCCCCCCCCATCTTTGTCCTTCTGTCCAGGAGGCATGCAAGCTCTAGGACTCCACCTGACAGACCCCAGCCAGAGGCTGGTCCAGAACTGTCTCTGGACACTCAGGAACTTATCAGATGCTGCCACCAAACAGGTGATGAGAACTGCCCTGTGTACCAACATTCAACTTTTTTTATTTATTTTTTTTGTCAGTGAGACAATCAACTTAATAAACCCCTGAGCCTATCTCCCTCTAATAAGAAAGATGAGAAACCCATTTAAAATTTTCTTTTGTTGTTGAAATTCATCAAAGCACCAGCATTCTCCATGCCTTTTGATACGGTGTACCCATCAGTCCTTTCATGCCAACTTCACAATTGTCTTTCTCTCTAGGAGGGAATGGAGGGTCTCCTAGGAACTCTGGTCCAGCTGCTTGGCAGTGACGACATTAATGTGGTGACCTGTGCTGCTGGCATCCTGTCTAACCTGACCTGTAACAACTACAAGAACAAGATGATGGTCTGCCAGGTGAGTACACACTTTAGTTACTGTTTTCACATACTCCCATCTAAATATTTTGACCAGTTTGTGTCCTGTGTGAATTTAAAAGTCAATATTTTTCAAACTTGTATACGTTTTCCTCGTTTTTAAATCGTATACACCCAGTAAAAGTGAATCTCTGATGTATCCATTAATCTGTTGTGCCATCTGTTCCTCTTTAGGTTGGAGGTATTGAGGCATTAGTTCGCACAGTGCTTCGGGCTGGAGACAGAGAAGACATCACAGAACCAGCTATTTGTGCCCTGCGTCACCTCACATCTCGGCACCAGGACGCAGAGATGGCACAGAATGCTGTCAGACTGCACTACGGCCTGCCCGTGGTCGTCAAATTACTGCATCCGCCATCACACTGGCCACTCATTAAGGTACGCACACATGGACCTGACGGCAGCAGTCGTCCACATAAGCAGCGCTTCATACTGTGGTGTTTTCGGTTAAATCAGTTTACCCAGGGTGAGTCCTTGTATCTAAAATAATTGGCTAAATCACAGTATTACTTCTGTGGAAAAGTTAAGTTGGCTATTAATCCATGTAGGCAGAGCCGGGTCTCTCAGGACTGACTGTTTTGATGTGCGTTGAGAAAGCAACATGTTACTGCTGGAAGTTGCTTAAACCTGTAGCACATCTGCAAATCCTCTTGTTTTAGGCCCAGTCGAGCGTAGAAGCTGAAAAACACCCCCAAGTGACCAGTCCTGACCTTTTAGTATCTCTACTAAGTGTTTTGGACTGATGGACACAGAAAACAAGCAGTTTTGTTCTCGTCACTGGATGGAGTCAAAACTAGTCCCAAATTACAAACCCAATCAATTAAGGGTCTTACAGGAGGAAGGCATAATAATGTCTAGGAACAATGCATTATCAAATTTTGTGAAAATGTTGGATTCTTCATCAGATGTGACTAATGGCTACTTATAAAACAGGCTTAATTGACATGTAAATGTCTTTGTCTATTAGGCTACAGTTGGTCTGATCCGTAACCTGGCTCTGTGTCCTGCAAACCACGCTTCTCTGAGGGAGCAGGGAGCCATCCCCAGGCTGGTTCAGCTGCTGGTCAGAGCACACCAAGACACACAGAGACGCACCAGCATGGGAGGCACGCAGCAGCAGTTTGTGGTGAGAGTGTGCACACACACACACTTGCACACACGCTCGTAACAAACACTAGCATGGCAGAATTTATGGGACAATGCCATCTTTCACCTAGCAGAACTCACCCTCTCACACAGTGCCCACACAATTTAAACCTAGAACTGATGCCAGAACTTGTGATTTCCCACCACCGCCTGCTCACCTTAAGAGAGTCCTAATGGGGTCCCTACATAACCTGACTATAAGTGTTTGTTCATCAGGAGGGAGTTCGTATGGAGGAGATTGTGGAGGGCTGCACAGGAGCACTTCACATCCTTGCCAGAGATGTCCACAACAGAATAGTCATCAGAGGACTCAACACCATTCCACTCTTTGTACAGGTACAAGTTAGTTAGGCTCTGTTCTTGCACTTGTGTCATCATGTTGCAATCATTCTAAACTTTGAGTAGTGTGATTAAATGCTTTTAGGCATCATTTTAGATTGATTAGGGACCATAGATATTAAAAATGTTGCATTTTTAGTTTTTTGGTTTAGTTTTTTTATAAACCACTCCCTGACATGGTTGTTCCGGGATGCTCAGAAGTTACATTTATTTAAATGTAGCTGTTGCATCCTTTCAGATCATGTGTGAGTACTGTGAAGGCTGAGATTTCTTTCTCTACATTTGTGTGTGCAGCTGTTGTATTCTCCCATTGAGAACATCCAGCGTGTAGCAGCAGGCGTCCTGTGTGAGCTGGCCCAGGATAAGGAGGCTGCAGAGGCCATCGAGGCTGAGGGAGCAACTGCCCCACTCACGGAGCTGTTGCACAGCCGCAATGAAGGAGTCGGTATGTTCACAAAAAAATCATTTACAAGGGCTACTCCTTAGCTATGCAATGTTCAGAAGCAGTCCGATACTTTTTTTTGGTAGTCTTCCATGGACTTTTATTGATGTAGACAAGTGAAGCAACATTTACGTTGTAACTGTATTCATGTCAATACCTGGCCCCTTGATTGTCTCTTCTGTGATAGCTGTGGCATTGCTTTTTTTTGACTGTCAACCCTCCGTCTTCTCCCAGCCACATACGCCGCAGCAGTTCTGTTCCGTATGTCAGAGGACAAACCCCAAGACTACAAGAAACGCCTCTCCGTAGAACTCACCAGCTCGCTCTTCAGGACAGAACCAATGGCCTGGAACGAGGTATGAAGCACTCAAAATCAGCTGTTATCAAAATCGCCCAGAAGTACATTTGTACGCAACGCCCAGATGCTGTTGCACCAAAGTTTACTTCAAAATGTAAATAAAAGCCTGCGTAACTGTGTAGTAACTCACCGTGGTCTTAGTGAAACTGCTGCCACCCTGCTCATCCTTGTCTGTGTGTTGCTCTGCAGACTGGAGACCTGGGTTTGGACATTGGAGCTCAGGGAGAGCCTCTGGGCTACAGACAGGAAGGTAGGTCACCTCACCTTGTTTTAATTTGCTCAGCTCTCCATTCCTCCTGCACGAACCGCTTTAATTGGCTCTGGGCCAGCCAAATGAAAACACTACCTCGAAGGTGGTAGATGTATTGGAGATCACACTGGCCGCTGCAGATGGATCTGTGTTGGTGGATCCACAGTAAACTAAGCCACAAGTTCAGCTTCAGTTCAAAGTCTTTCACAGCTGTAGTTTGAAGTGAGCCCACCCATAGTTTTGTCTGCTGGAGGATGGACAGTGTGTTGTGTTGTGTTTTGAATGATCATACTACTGTGTGAAAAGCTTGGTTTGTTAACATGCTTCTAACAACTGCTCTGCTTCCCCCGCCTCTCCTCCATCCACTACTTCCTCCCCCAGACCCAAGCTACCGTTCCTTCCATTCGGGGGGTTACGGAGGGGACTCAATGGGTATGGAGCCCATGATGGACCATGATTTGGGTGGGGTCCACCACCCTGTCCAGGACTACCCCCCTGTAGAGGGGCTGCCTGACCTGGGACACGCCCAGGAACTGATAGAGGGCCTGCCCCCTGGCGACTCCAACCAACTGGCCTGGTTTGATACCGACCTGTAAATACCAAGACCAACATTACACTACACTTTCTACTAGGTAAGAATACTTGTTCACAGTAGCCTTGTGTTGGCCAAAATAAGAGGCATTTTTGGGGCAAGATGTAAAAGTAGATGCACAGTAGGGAGGTTTTCGGTCTGGTAAAATGGCTGAGGGGGAAGAGGAGAGTGGATTCACTCACTGAGGCTGCTGCATGTTTAGACTGTTTCCTAATTGCAAAGCTGTGTGTGTGTGATGTTACTTGGCGTTTGATCTGTGTGTGTGGTCTTTACCAACAACAGTGCCCTGTCTCCTTCTCACCTCCTGTTTTTCCCCTCATTCTGACCTTCTTTTTTTTTGTTTTGTTTTTTTTCCCACCCTCTTTCCTCCCTTTGCAGCTGTATCATATGATCTGGATGAACCTGCATCGTGATTCGCCCATATGGAGGAGGCGGGGTTTCAGAAAGTGCCTGAAGAAGACTCAACAACAAGCAGAGTTTCCTGTCTATGGGAACTCCATTGGGACAAACTAGATTTAAGTGCGGTTCTGGTCTCAGCCTGATGGAGGGCTGACTTCAAATCCTGACATGACACAGATGTTGATCTCAACAGTTGATTTTTTTTGTTTTTTTTAAAACCCTTTTATGTACTTCTTTCATTTTTACTCATTTGATTGTTTTAGTTTTTTATTCTTTTTCCCTCAAGTCTGTAATGGTACAAACTGATTCTAGCTTGCTTTTTTTCCATTCTGAATTATGATATTCATCTCTTGTTTTTGCAGTCCCTTGTATTTTAAGTCTCTGGTAGTGTTGAGGTTTTTTTTTTTTTTTTTTTTTTTTTTTTTTTTTTTTTTTTTTAGTGGTAATGCTTCATCCAAGTAAAGACTCTGATCACATTTTAAATGGTGTCCAAACACTAAATTTAATCAGTTGAATTGTATTCTGATGATAAAGTGTAACATTGTGTAGCTTTTGTATAAAAAAACATGAATTGGAAATCATGGTCCAAATATTAAGCTATTTTCTTGCTTTAAGGTGGACACTGATGTGTCTCTGCTGTTCCAAAGGGGGTGTAGCTGACCTAGCTGGATGGGTGTGGCTGTGGAAGAACAGGGGTGGAGGTGGGCTCTAATTGGTCTGTTACTAATGGGTGGGGTAGTGGGAGGAGCTGGTTGCTGTAGCCTGCTGTGTTCTGAAACAATAAAATGGACTGTCATTTCACCTGGATGCCTCCATGTCTCATTTCACCAGAACTTTGAATCAACGAGGACACAGTTACACAGCAAGTGGTAAAAATGTGGTAAACATTTTAGTATTAAGCTTTTCACTGTATCCCAAAACCTTCTAAAGAAAAGACTATATGACACGGTAGAAATATATAAAATTATGATTACAACTGGGTCGTCTGGTTGCCGGACCAAGTAAACCACAAAATGTAAACTAGACTTCAATTCTCTGCTAAGAATGCAGAATTAGGACAGCAGTGGTGTATGTGCTGAACAGTTATCAGACAGCAAAGGTAACTGATGACACAACACAGATGTGACCTTCAATGTTAACGCCTCAAATGATGGCTAGGCAGCAAGCTGAGAAACTATCCAACTGTGAAAACAAATGTCCACATCCACCTACAGAGGCAAGGAAAGATGCCAGTTCAGTTCACGATCTTCCTCATGAGAATTGTTCGACATACTGTACTGACTTTCTATCACTTTTTTTCGACATGCCATACTATGACATTTTCATCACGTTTTTCAACATGCTATACTATGACTTTTTTCGACATACTATACTATGACTGTTTTATCAATTTTTTCAACATACTATACTATGACTTGTATGATTTTTTTCAACATACTACACTATGACATTTTATCACTTTTTTCGACATACTACACTGACTTTTTTATAACTTTCTTCGACATACTATACTATGACTTTTTATCACTTTATACGACATACAGTACTGACTTTTTTATCACTTTTTGACATACTATACTATGTTTTATACATTTTTTCAACATACTATACTATGACTTTTTATCACACTTTTCGACATACTATACTATGACTGTTTTATAAATTTTTTCAACATACTATACTATGACTTTTTATCACACTTTTCGACATACTATACTATGACTGTTTCGACATTTCGACTACGTTTTAAACATACTATACTATGACTTTTTTATGCATTTTTTCAACATACTATACTATGACTGTTTATCACTTTTTTTCGACATACTATACTATGACTTTTTTCGACATACTATACTATGAATGTTTTATACATTTTTTCAATATGCTATACTATGACTTTTTCTCACTTTTTTCGACATACTATACTATGACTTTTTTCGACATACTATACTATGACTTCTTATCACTGTTTTCAACATACTATACTATGACTGTTTTATAATTTATTTCAACATACTATACTATGACTTTTTTATCACTTTTTTCAACATACTATACTATGACTTTTTTCAGCATACTATACTATGACATTTTTCTCACTTTTTTCGACATACTACATTATGATTTTTATATATATATACTTAAAACGACAACATAAGCACTTCACTGGGAGAAACCGATAACACTGTTGCAAAGAGAGTGAATTGAATGCAGCCAGTTATATTGTTAAAGCGCCCATATTATGCTCATTTTCAGGTTCATAATTGTATTTTGATGTTGTACCAGAATAGGTTTACATGGTTGAATTTTCAAAAAACACTATATTTTTGTTGTACTGCACATTGCTGCAGCTCCTCTTTTCACCCTCTTTTCCGCCTGTGTTCAGCTCTCTGTTTTAGCAACAGAGCGAGACATCGTACTTCTTTACCATCTATGTAGTGAGTCACACATGCTCAGTAGCTATAAGGCTCACACCAGATAGCTGTTTGTTTCTCTAACTTCAGTCAGTTACAAGGCAGGATTAGCAGGGAGACTTCTTCTAAACAAGGGCGCACTTCAAATTTGCGAGGAATACCTGCAGATGAGGGACACGTAACTACTTCTTTTGTAGATTATGAACTAGTGTATGTTGTAGCAGTGTTTTGCCATTGAGAACGAGCTAGCATGCTACGGTTAGCCCCTCGTTTCGGCTAGTGACGTAAAAAGCCCTGCACATTCAGAAACCCGTATCTGAAACACTATCTGAATATCTGAATTGACGAGGATGTGATTCAAACCCATGCTTGCAAAGAACAATGGACCATCTGTCATTCACCTTAACCACTCAGCCACCAACTCTGCCCTGTGTCATTCTTTTCGACATCCTATACTATGACTGTTTTATCACTTTTTTTGACATACTATACTATGACTGTTTTATAAATCTTTTCAACATACTATACTATGACTTTTTATCACTCTTTTCGACATACTATGACTTTTTTCGACATACTACTGTGACTGTTTTATACATTTTTTCAACATTCTATACTATGACTTTTTATCACTCTTTTCGACATACTATACTATGACCTTTTTATCACTGTTTTGACTTACTATACTGTGACTTTTTCTACATACTATACTATAACTTTTAGAGGTCGAGCAGTTAATCGGCCGGCCGGACGATTTTTGGCATTTTGTCTTACTGGGTGAGCTAGAGGCCGCCCCCTTTTCCAACTGTTCTCACTACTTCTTACAAATTATGTCAGCAACCCAGTTTAGCTTTAGCAATTTAGCTTTGACAAGCATTTTCTGGAGGAAATGCATTTTCTAGTTATTACTAGAATGAATTATGAGATTCACTCAGTCATGCACACTGAGTGCTCAGATACCACATGGTCAAATTCACTCAAGTCTCAAAGCTTTAGGAGCCTGTCTCAGCACTTATTCAAAACAAAGAAAAACATATAGGTCTATATCTAATGATGAACCAAGAAACAAAAAATTGTCGAAAGATCCATTTTATTCCAAAACTGACAACATTTTAAAAGAACAATCCTCTAGCTGATTATGCATAAAAAGGTTACCCGAAGAAAGAGAGACATTCTAAAAAGCAGACTACCAGTCATAAGTATCTTTAAAGTTCTGACATGGTGAAACATTGGATGATTCTGGTTTGCCCTCAGATTTGATGATTTAAAGCTTTTAGGATCCAGAGATCACCTGGAGGATTTCAACAGCCAGTGGAACCACATCGACATGACACCTGGAACAGAGAAAAAATAAGTTATTCACTGTATCACAATTGTGTTGTTTACCTTGTGACATTAAATCTAAACAAATTTTCCTTAAAAAAAGGCGCAAATGATAGGGCATCCTGATTACTACACGTCCATTGTTTGATTCCAGCCATTGACCTGTGTTGTATGTCATACCCGTGTCTCTCTTTCCTTGTTTACTGTATGTATCTAACTATACTGTTTTTTAATATAATAAAGGCAAAAACGTCAAAAACATAGTCCAAACAAAGTGCAAATGATAAAAATGTCACATACTGTACATATAGTTTAAAATCTTCAAAAACAGTTTTTACGGCTTACATAATTCTACAAAATAAGTCTTTCTACACCTCTGATGGGGCTCCATATTTCTCTCACCTACTTTTACAGACTAAAATAAATTCAGTATTAGCCTGCCAAACCACCTACTTTTACATCAAGAAGGGCAGACTGAAAAGGTCTGTGATCATGAACTGGAAATCTGAGCACAAAAGCCGTCTCTGGCTTCTAACTCAGTTATTCTGAACATCCATGGTGACATCTGAATGAATTCCTGACCATTTCAGGCCTTTTGGCATATTCTGAGCACTGGTACACTGGTAGATGTGCAGCTGTCCGATTATAGTTGTATTATCGTTTGTTGGAAATTGTTTTCACAATGCCTGACCTACATAAAGCAGTTGCAAACTTCACCGAAACCCACAGTTCAAGGGTCTCAGTGACCCAGAACTGAAGTCTCTATCATAAGTGCTGGCCTTTCATGTGTAAAACTTGTAATGTTTCAGTTCTAAATTATAAACTCCAGGCAAACCGTAGATGCAGAATTGATCCACTTTATCTGATTTCATCATTAACTGCATGTTTTATTAAATTAGGTTGTCATACCAGCTAAGATGTAGCTGTCATAAAATTCCAAGACCAAGGAGGGCTTTTATTTCTTCTCGAAAGTCATTAATCTACCAAAGACCTCACCTACTTCTGTCAGCATTAGCACTTAAAATAAGCCTCGTGGCTTCATGAACGCGACTGCCCTGTAAATGAGATAGATACTAGGGAGCAGGCACCGGGATGGGGAATGGTTAGGGGTAATGACGAGTGCAAACTGCCAAAGGTATATTGTTAGGGGAACCTTGTACGTTGATGACAATAAAAGTAAACGAGGTAATTTCTAAGTATGGAGCAGGTGAGTTTATGTACAGTAGCTTGGTACTGAGTGGACTGAATGAATAAAGGGTACTGAGTCCGGTTTGTTCCTTTTTTGTGTTCCTATTTATGTTATTGCCATGAAATAGTTTTTATGATAAAAAATATCACAAGGCATGAATAAACATATGTATTACAATGTGCAGTATTAATACTCCGGTAGTATATTACTTTCCTTAATTTTCAAAATAAATGGTAAACCTTGAGAACCGTAACCAAAATAAAAAAGAAATATTATATGCAATATAATAGGCCAAGGATCGCCAGTTTGCCAACAAATACGTGAGAAAATTATTGAAATGTTTAAAAACAATGTTCCTCAAAGAAAGATAGGAAGACATTTGCTTATTTCACCTTCAACAGTGCATAACATAATTAAAAGATTCAAGGAATTTCAGTCCGTAAAGGACAAGGGCGCAAGCCTAAGCTGAACAACCGTGATCTCCGATCCCTCAGGCGGCACTGCATCAAGAATCGTCATTCATCTATAAGCGATATCACCACATGGGCTCAGGACTACTTTGGCAAACCTTTGTCAAGTACCACAATACGTAGTTACAGCCACAAATGCCAGTTAAAACTGTACTGTGCCAAAAGGAAGCCCTATGTTAACGGTGTCCAGAAGCGCCGTCAACTTCTCTGGGCTTGGAGGCATCTGGGATGGACCATCACACAGTGGAAACGTGTACTGTGGTCAGATGAATCAGTATTTCAGGTATTTTTTTGGGAGAAATGGACGCCGTGTGCTCCAGACCAAAGAAGAAAAGGATCATCCAGACTGTTACCAGCAACAAGTCCAAAAGCCAGGGTCTGTCATGGTATGGGGTTGTGTCAGTGCCCTTGGAAAAGGTAACTTGCACTTCTGTGATGGCACCATTAATGCTGAAAAGTACATGGAGATTTTGGAGCACAATATGCTGCCTTCAAGAATACATCTTTTCCAGGGACGTCCATGCATATTTCAACAAGATAATGCAAAACCACATTCTGCACACATCACAAAGTCCTGGCTGCGGAGGAAGAGGATACGGGTACTTGACTGGCCTATTGCAGTCCAATAGAGAATGTGTGGCGCATTTTGAAGCGCAAAATGCGACAACGAAGACCCCGTACTGTTGCCCACCTTAAGACTTGTTTGCAACGAGAATGGGACAAAATTACACCTGAAACACTTCATCACTTGGTGTCTTCAGTCCCTAAACGTCTTTTAAGTGTTGTGAAAAGGAATGGCAACATCACAAAGTGGTAAATGCTTTACTGTTCCAACTTTTTTTGAAATGTGTTGCAAGAACCAAAATAGGATTTTTTTTTTTTTTTTTTTAAACAATAAAAATCATGAGGAACACATTAAATTATGTGCTGTTGTATTGTCAGCAATGAAATACAAGTCAAAGTACATTTAGAAATCACTACTTTCTTTTTTTATTTGTGTTTTCCATACTGTCCCAACTTTTTCTGATTTGGGGTTGTACAAGCATAAATACAGTACATTTAAAATATTGTGGCTTGGTGAAAACATCCAATCTGCTCAGACCCTACAGGCTGTCTGTAATCTAACTATCCTATCTCCCCTCTCCCTCCCTCGCCCTCCTCTCAGGTGTCTTTGAGGGCAGCCTGACAGCCAGGCCAGCAGAGACCCACCCCCTTAGTTGATGAAAACCTCCATGATTAAGCTAATTAACACAGCTCCCCGAGGCCTCGGAAATCCTTGAAAGTTTGTGAATATAGAATAACATAAAAAGGATCGATAAAAGTTTCAGGACAAACTTTATTAAATCCCTGCACTTTCACAGTCCTAAATGGACACTCAACACAAAAATAATTGCTTTTAGATTACAGTGAATGGCTGTTACAGAACCGCATTAGCCTGACACTTCCTCATTCTGCTTTCTTCATCTCAATGGATTCTTCACAGAAAAATAAATAAATAATAATAATTCATAAAACACATGAAAACTAGTTAATTTCACCATCTCTTTACAACATAGTCCTCAACAACTGGACAGTTTAAAATCTACTCTCAATTGTAACTAACTGAAGACATAAACACACCCCTAACATGTTTGTCTACATTAAAATGAGGATAAATGAATGCCTGGCCATGTAACAGAGCGAAAAATGTGTTCTATTGAATGGATTTTATTTAATCATTTATATAAAAGTGGTTTCTTCACACAGTTGTCATATATTTACAGATATTAGTGGGCAGCACTACTGCCGGCTTCATGTTTGATTGAATGGATTTGGGCCTCAAGGTTTTTCTTTAGGATGGAGAACTATGAGTAACGCTCCTCCCCTCCCTCTTCACTCGCTCTGGCTTGAGGTTTTGAAAAGGCATTCCTCAGGTTGCCATGGTAAAGGCTGAATGACATCATTTGGGTTCGGATCTCAGCCCAGACCTTCCCTCTCCTTCCCACTCTTCTTCCGTCTACTCTCTCTGCCCCAACTCCTCTCATCCTCTCAATTAACCCCCCCTCCTCTTCTCTCTCCTCATAACTCCTTTCATCTCCTGCCCTTTCTCCTAAAACCTTTGCTCCCCTCCTCCTACCACTAAACCAGTGGGAGTGTGCCAGTCTCAGCCACTTCAAAGGCTGGAGCTGATCTCTGCTTTCATGTGCCAGAGAGGGAGAGGATAGAGAGGAGACGAGAAGTGGGAGAGAGAGGAGACGAGAAGTGGGAGAGGAAAAGCACAAGAGAAGAGTAAGAGAGAAAGAGGTGAAAAAAAAAGAAAATGGAGGGGGGAGAGAGGAGGAGAAAAGGGTATAGAAGGCGACCAAAAGGGAAGAAAAGGGGTGACAAAGGAGAAAAGAGGGGGAGAGGGAGGGGAGAGTAGGAGAGGCCTCTATAGCAGGACAACAATACACCTTTATTATTGATCTGACAGTGTGTGTGTGTGTTTGTGTGATTAAGAGACAGAGAGCTTGTATACAGGAGGTAAAAGCGACTTTTGTATACAAACTTTTTTTATTTGTGTATTTTTGTATGCACTTAGTGCATGTGTGTGTGTGTGTGTGTGTGTGTGTGTGTGTGTGTATTTTCAGTTAAGTTTATTATTTATTGTGTGTAAGACAGATCGCTGGTCTCATATATCAAGAGATCAAAGGAAGCATGGTCACTATGGCGACAAAACCCTTGGCTCAAAGAGGGAATACACATTTGGCCCACATACTCATAAAGGCAGCCAGATGCACGACACACACACACACACACACACACACACACACACACACACACACACACACACACACACACACACACACACACACACACACACACACACACACACACACACACACACACACACACACACACAAACACACCCTCTGTCTCCAGGAACTTTGCATTGCAGTGCAAAAATGTTAAAATATTAGCATGTCCACATGCTCCTGGCTAAGGCTAGGCACTTCTTGGAAGCTATGTTTTATGCTGCAGAGAACAAGCAGGTTTAGGGAAAACTGAGTTTGTTAAGCCTAAGATGAGGGAAACTCCAGCCCGTTTCAGAAAGGGAGGTAACTTAACCTCAGAGTCAGTTGCTATGGTAACTGAGTCTGTGAACCTAACCTGGTCGGGAGCAGGCTTTCTTCAATAAACCTCGAGTTCCTCTCAGTCTCCTCCCTCTGACACAGCGCTCTTTAATTTCCTCATTCATTCATTCAGTCTGTAGCAGGCGCATTTTAGCGCAGTTTGTTATCTGCATGAATAAAAAAACAGTGTTGGTTTATTAACTATGTTAGGCAGACTATAAAAAGGTTTTTTCTCAAACATGGGATGTCCTTTTATGGACGATCCCATTGATCAAGAAGCTGTATTACTTCACAGAGAGTTAAACATACGTCGGGACGATGATATTGAGGCCCGACTACATGTATTTTCATTTCCAGATATCTACCTATTTGAGCGGTATAGTTTTTCTTCACAGTCGATCACATATAGATACCTTATCCGTCCTCATATCACCAACGTCACCCATCACAGACATTATGTTTTTTGCAAACAGCAGTATTCTTTACAACATTGGTGATGCGGAGCATATTAGTAAAGCCACTGTATAGCAAAGCGCAGTCAGAAGAGTGTGCCTCGCTCTGATCAGATTAGATCAGCTGATCTAAAACTGAAAACTCAAAGTTTCCCATCTCAGGGTAAATCAACTTAGAGTTCAGGGTTAGATTCAGAGTTTGTTAAACCTCCTTCCTGAAACGGGCCCCTGATCTCTGTGCTGCTCAGATGCTGTTAAGCCTCAGCCTCCTGCTATCTATTCTCTTCTTCACTGCTGGTTTCAGAATCGTGAAATGAGTCAAGTAAAGAGACAGCAGTTGTAGGTTCAGCAGCTGAAGTGATAATGGTGGTGGCACTGATTTGGTCAACGAGACTGCCATTCTGCTGCTCATCCATCTCCCTTTTCATTCCGAGAGCCAGTGTTTGCAAATTCAGTCCTTTTTCAGGTGCAAGTCTTTTGAACTTTGGGTCAAGGGCTGTGGAGAGGATCATTGAGTTTGGTGCCGTGTCTAAGAAAGAAGGTTCCCTCTTCCATCGCTGTTGCCAGGTGCATCGTAGCGTTGAGTTGGAAAGCCAGCCACCGGAGCTGACTCGAAGGCAGCACTCTGGGTGGACTTCAATAGCCCCTTCACAAGTTGAGGGACTGCAGAGATTCTTATGTATTTCTCCCTACTCATGAAGACAGCGGCACATTCAAAAGCTTTAGAGGAGTCACACAGCATTCTCATGTGGAACGTGCTGTTCCACCTTGTGCTTGTGTCATGAACAAGCCTGTGCTTACATGTGGCCATTTGTTGCCGTTTCTCTCTTAGCTTGTGGGCGGCTAGCTCACATTTAAAAAAAAAAAAAAAAAAACGATAAACAAAACGCAGCCCCAATAGCTTTTTCAATACTTGAATGCTTCAATGCAGAATTGATCACGAGTTGCAAGGTATGGCCATTGCAGTGCACAGAGGACCAACCATGTCTCTCCTCCTGTATGATTGCTGCTGCCATAATATTGGCATCATTATCATGCACAATGGAGATCATTTTGCTAGGAGGAATGGTGGTAAGGCAAAGTGACTCCATGTCCCAATTATCTTTGATGTAATGGCTGTAATGCCAAGGTAGGCTTCAGTGGCTACACATGTCCATACATCAGTTGTGAGAGAAATGTTGATGTTGGCTTTTATATTAATCTTCACTACCTAGAAGGTCTCTAGATATTTCCTCTCCATCAGTGTAGTAAAATGGGTCCTTGAAGGAAGAGTGTAACCAAGATAGATATACCTATCTAAAAGATATGTAAAGCTATTTACTTCTTCCAAATATGGAGTTTTATGTTTACATAATAAAGCATCCTTTTAAAAAATGTTTTCACAAAGATGCAATGTAAAACTATTAAATAAAGCAGTTACAGTCTGAGTATGTGCAGGTGTATTTGTTCCTCCTTTTATTAAGCTTGGGTTATTTGCTGTATGGTTCAAAGTGAGCATTACATGCGGTAAGACATCAGACATAGAATCACAGTTGAAGCAGTGTTTATTTCTTGTGGCTCAGATTGTATTGATCTTGGTTCTGAGTTTCCATTATCTTTACAGTCACCACACAAAGCTTGCAGTATCCATACTCCTAAATCTTAGAAGGAAGCTGTTACTTTTGTCAGGTATGTGAGGTGGTGCAGGTCATGTTTCCTGCCATTGATATGAGATCTCAAGAGACTCCCAAACAATGTAATACATGTATATATTTAATCTCTTAGCTCTTTGTGAGCCAATAAGATGGCATTGCCTTGCCAGAAGCTTGCATCCTTTCAATTAACAACTGGGATAAGGTCAGTTTTGACACTTGTAATGCAGACATATACAAATAATAAGATGAAGGAAAGGCTGGAGGAGATGTATCTAAATCCAAAATGATTTGTTATTGGTGCCCTTTGAGGTACAGTTTCAACACTGATGCACATGCACTACTGCCTTATATGGACAAATCTTAAAAAGTCTAGTTTTGCCACAGTTATTAAAGAAAAATATGATTATTTTGTCAATCTTAGATTTATGCAAATTGTTATATCAGAATGGTATAATAAAAGTAATATTCCATAAGATTCATATTTTACATGACGCACACAAGCTCATTTAAGCAGCAGAAACACGCACCTGTTGGATGTAGTTATGTCCTGCAGTAGACTAATTAGCTCCGCCCCTTCAG
>CM042429.1:20621128-20651128 GCA_023631565.1 Gymnocephalus cernua | reverse complement strand
GCAACACAGCCTTGTACTTCGGGAAACTGGTGGTGTACCTGCGGACATTGTGAAGCTATGGCCACCGAACAGGAGTGTCTGTGTTGCACGGAGTGGGACCTGTTGCGTCGCAACACCCAAGAGATGCAGTGTTTTGTACAGTCTGAAGATTTCCCCTCTCTGATAAACAGGGCTGTACTTGAAACTTTTTTCCATGTCCCGAAAATAAATTGGAGACGGCGACCCAGACCGGAGGGACCAGATGGACAGTTATCCACTGAGTAAGTACACTAGACATGCTTCAGTTGTGCCGGAATTGCCCTTTAAGGTTAGAGAAATGATGCCATTGTGGTTTTAAAGAATGAAGCATTGATTACTTCCACACCCTTACTTGTCCCCATGCTACATAAACAGCATACCGCTTCCAGCATCGCAACTAAGTGTTGGCACTGGGTGTAAATCTTTTACAGCAGAATCATCCAATATGAATTTACTTCCTAGGAAGGCTGGGCTGCAGAATGGATACCAAATATGTTGTTTGATTGTTTCGCAACTGGCTTTGTCTAATGTGGTAGGAGTCTTTGATAAGTGTTTTATTTACTCACATTTTCACACTTTGTCATTGGCTTTTTAATTAAAGTAAATTACTTGGTCTGTCAATTAAAATTCGTAGTTAAATTACAGTACGCCTCAATTTATCTTCTACCTGAATTAGTGAATTGTTACAGCGTAATGTAATTGTTGTGTGTCCATCAGGGCAAGAAACTACCACACTGTAAATACCTGCCCAACTCTGCTAAATGTTAACTGCAGCTGCTTCAGTTTTCTCCATGCAACCACATAGAGCTAATGTTATTTAGTGCATTTGGGGAATAGAAGCGTCACTAAATCTCCACTCTGTTACGAGTCAGCCATCTTTGGCCTGTGCTACAAATCATTTTGACTATCAGACAAAGTTGGACAGACATTCGAACAGAGCGTGACAAGAAGATACAAACCACCACTTTTTCTCCCTCTCCGACTTGCTCCCTCTGTCAGTCTAGTTCTGGTGAAACTACACTCTATTTTCTGAACAGCAACACAGCACGGCTGTCTGTGTGCCTGCACTGAGTTTCTTTTCATTATTCCAGTATTGTCATTCTGTTGTGGCAGCAGTTAATATTTCAACCCCCAAAATACAAACACAGGGCCGAGATTCTTGAATCATACAGTGATATTCAAACATGTTTATGTGCTGTGATATGACCAATATTGGCACCAGATAAAATGTCATACAAGCAATGTTGACATGTGTGTGATGTTGGTCGGTGTGTGTGTGTGTCTGCATGCCATCATGTGCACTAAACTCACCAGTCGTTTGATGATCCTAAGTGTTGTGCGTTGGCTTCGGGGGATCTTGGTGTGCATGTGTGTGCGCAGCACATGTGAAAAGCTTTGCAAACAGGAAGGTGACAGACAGTCATAACCTTCTCCTCCATACAGCTGGACCAGTAGGGACAGACACTGAATAGACTCCTCCCAAACCTCCTGGTTTTCAGTGGACAGCTACAAGCATACAGTAGAAAATCAGTTAATAAATGGAGCGATAAAATAACTCCATGCACCATGGTTCTATTTATGTTACTGTGGTTACTATGGGCCATACTTCTTCTACTACACTAGGTGTACTTACAGTATACATCATAAATAAAATATTGAAGTACAAATGTGAAATTAATTCAGACAATTAAGTCACATTTTCACACTCACAGATTAGCATATTAAAGCACACAATCAAGAGATATTTATTAAAATGAATAATTAAAGAAACTATGTGCAAATTATACTAATTTTCCATTAGTTGTAACAGTATTGTGCAGGTTTTGTAAATATAAGTGATTGAAAATTCCATACAATCACTGCCAAAAGTTATGTACTATATATGGATATATCAATGTATTTGGCCATATCAAGTAAACATCAAAAAATGTTACACAGAAGCATCCAGGATTAATGTTCACTCCAAACCATGTGTATCTGGGTTAGATTACTACCGGTAATTGACCCCTTACTAAATAAATGAATTCAATGCACTAATGCACAGTAAATCATAATACTTGCCTTGCAAGGCGACTACTCTTCAGAATTGTATTCTTTTAACACAAGTACGTTTTAATGATTTTAATTAGATTCAGGGATCATATTAATGCTGCTGCTCTTTCTATTTCACTAATCTCCCATGGGGCAAGGGACTGCACGGAGGCTGGGGGTGTGTCAGCTGCCCCCTTAACCCTCTCATACACAACCACACACACAGACGCCCACCCAACACTCAATGTGTCAAGTATAAGTAAAAACCTCTATTGTGTCCCTTGAGACCTCCTCTTCTCCTCCTCCCACTTTCCTACTCCCCCTCCTTTACTTCCTCAACTTCCCAGGATGCCTCACAGGACCTTCTCCATTTTTCTATTGCATGGATTCTCCATCTTTCTTCCATCTTCTCCCCTTGCCTGTGAATCTGATTTCATCCTCTCACCTCTATTTCATTCTTTTTTGCTCCCAGAATCCTTTACCTATTCTTCTCCAACTCCTGACCTCCTGTTTTGTTTTGAAATACTTACAAATCATTGTTCAGTATAAAGAACGTTTAGAAGGCATAATTCATCAAGCAATTACATTTAATTGTTACTCGAATATTAAAGTACTTCAATCATAATCTGTGATTATTAATGCAGATAGAGCAGGGAGTTATTTTTGCATCACATTATTCTTTAATATCTGATTTTAAGTGATTATGGTATTTAATCCTCAATAGTGTGTATAGTGCCAGAAGGTGTAGATGTATGAATGGCTACTGGGATACCATTTCCACATTTCTCTTAGCAGAAAGGCCAAGGTTGTACTCACTCTTATCTTTCTTTTTTTTTCAGACTACATCACATTCTTTGCTGGCACTTGAAGATGTAAGAGCCTCTTCTGCAGATTTCCTGGATTCATATTTGTAGTAGCTGTAGTATAAATACTACTGCACATTGCAGCAGGCAATGTGCAAGGAGCAAACTGCTTTTATATAACATCCCTACAATAATTTCATATGTAGCACAGCCAGTAAGTAAGAATACTATGTAACTTGGTTACTTTAACCGAATTGGTGGAGGAATTAGACCGAGGACACAGAGGTTGAATGGAAGTGCATTACAAGCATTTTACTTGTACCTTTGAAAATAGTTTACTGCACGACTGCTTGACTAACTTTAATACTTTAATACTATAATACTATACCAGCATACACACCATTTTGGAAGACAGTATTGCTGTTTACAGTGCAGTCAGATGTGGGAGTAGGTTTGAGAAGTAATATGGGAGGAAGCTGTAGATCTAGCTACCGCAATTAGTGGCATGTGGTTTTACTGGTCTTAATAGATTCATCCGGAAAATTAGTCTAATTAGTGTTGCTCTCTTATGAAGTCCCTGTTTCACCTTTAGATGTAAAAGTTATTTTAGATATCCTGTAACTTAGCTACAAAACAGCAAAGAAGTGGAGATCAAACAAGCTTGTTATAAGTAGTTCAAACTAATTTGTAGAGCCAACTGTGAAATGATAAGGCTTGTAAAATCTCTAACAAGCAGGTGTACTGTGGCCAAGTGACTGTACTGGTCATTATCAACTGGTGAAAAGGGCTGCATAAGGTGTTACTTTCAATGCAAGCAGTTGATTTGAACTAAAGATCTTTTGTCAGTACTTCACTCAGCCAGCTATCATGACTGTGGTCATAACATCTACATCTTATAACTTATTCCCTGTTACATATAGTTCTTAACGTATAGTATGTATTTTCTTGTTCGTCAAGCAATTCTATTATGTTTACATTCTTGTCTTTTCATAGTCATAGTTAATATTTAATAATAAGCTATTGCACTATTCAATCCCTGCACTGTTCTATTTTGCACTACCACTATTGCACACAGTCTACTATCTAATAACCAGATACCTATTCCTGACAACATATTAAAACAAACACATAACCAGACAAACCAGGCATGTTATTGAATCTCTCTCTTACTCACTCAGTCGCTCAAACATCTATGCAAAAGAAAACACAGACAAATATGTATGTATGCATGGAAGGCATTCACACACACAGTGTTGGTCTCACCATGTGAATGAGGTGTGTGCTGAGTTGGCTCAGGGGTCTGTTTTCTAGGAGCAGCTTCTCTGCTGCCTCCATCTCCACTGCTGGACAAGATAGCCTCTGGCTCTATGCGCGCACGTGCACGCACGCGCACACACACACACACACACACACACACACACACACACACACACACACACACACACACACACACACACACACACACACACACACACACACACACACACGTACGTTAAATCATTTATAGAGATTTGACAGTCAATAATGATGGATCCAGAGACCTGCCAAGACAGATTCTGACAGACTGAGACAAACAGAGAAAGACACACTGATAGATAGACTAAGAAAAAGAAAAAGAGGACATAGTTTTTCTGCATGTTGGGTTATTTAATCATTTTTTAACACAAGATGTGTTTAAGACAACACATATTGTTTTCTTTATTTGTCACATCAAGTTATTTTTGCTTTTTTGCCCTCCTCATTAGCACCTCTGTCCCTGACTTTGGCCTATTTTAGTTCAGTTCATGCCCACAGTGGAACTTCAGGCCAATTAGTCGTGGAATAATGTGATTAATACTGGCACATATTTTCTCTCTCACTTCCCCTAAGTCACTTCTTCTCTGTTATGCTCTCTCTCTCTCTTCTGTAGTATATATAATCTCTGACTGTCTCTCTTGACCAACGGAATAATAGTTTGGGAAGAGTGGTCTAGTCACGTCCTCTCTCTCCTTATCAGACCTTATTACCCAAATGAATTTGGTTTTGGCAGAAGTTTTCTTTTAAATGAGCTTTGCATTTCTCGCAGAATTGATTTCCTCTGCACATTCTGCTTGCTTTTTTCCCCCATCTCTGTCTCTTCCCTTCGATCATCCTTTCCTCTCCTTCTTCTGTCCTTCGTCTTCCACCCAGTCTTTTTACCCTGCCTCCCTTTTAGTCCCCCCACCCCCTGTCCAGGCATTAATATGTATGCGTTGGGCTGGGGTGCACACTATGGGGAGACAGGGGCTGGTGTGTGTGTGTGTATGTGAGCTGAGGACAAAGCCAGTGGTGATAATGAGGCCGCAGGGACATAGCCAGACAGGCCCCTCTGTGTATGCCTGTGAGTACTGTGTGTCCCAGGGATTCGGGACCTCATCCGCTTTCTCCTGAGTCCACAACTTCAATATTGCAGTTGCTTAAACCTGCTAGCTTCCACTGCACACATCAATGGGCGCGCGCACACACACACACACACACACACACACACACACACACACACACACACACACACACACACACACACACACACACACACACACACACACACACACACACACACACACACACACACACACACACACACACACACACACACACACACACACCTTTAGGACCATGATACAAGGGCAACATTTTGAGGGAATTGACTTTGTGATTCTGTTGGTTATTATGTGCTTAACAGAGATGAAATTGGTAAATAGTGGGGAATCAATGTGGGAAAAACACCAGCCTATAAGGACCAATGTAACATGATACAGCAAAACAACTGACACACAAGCCGAGAATCGTTTAAAAAACAAAATACAGGAGAAGTCATTCTGGTTCTTTATGGAATTCTTTACAAGGACTGTAGTAACTGTGATTTTTTAGAAATATATAATATGAAGGAAATATATAATGCAAAGGATATTGGTTCGTAATCATTATGTAATTCTTGTAAAAGCAAGAATAGTAGCCAAATATATAATTTGCTCCAAGGTATTAAATAAAGCAGACAAAGCAGAGTTAACATTGAAAGTAGTCTGGATCACCGGCAGTACATTTCCAGGATAATTGCCTCACATCCGGGGCCACTGGATGTTATGGAGGATGTCCCTCGCCTTCCGCTCTTTGTGTGTGGAGGCGTTCTTAAATACTGTTCCCTTCGGGAAAAAACAAACTTCAAGCTAGCAAGCTACATGCTGAAAATAGCAAGTTTCAAAGACAATTTGGATCGTGCAACAAGGCAGGCCTGCTTGGTTCTTTTGAGGAATGATTGTAAAGATTAACAAAGAATATGTTTACGGCATTTACTATCTAACTGGGATGTTTTGGGAATGATTGGCGAGGATTTGCTATAAACAAAATACACATGGCGATACACTGGTAGGAGCAAATTACGTTTAACCATGTATCCAGCTTATTAAAATAGCTTACGTTACTGTATTGTGTGAACAGTTAACTTAATTTAATATTGTATGGGGCGTTCCACCAAAACAAGTTCCTTCCCAAGACTATTTTGCAGAGCCGCCGTCTCTGTCCGGAGCTTAGCGCCACCCAAGACTATTGTGATTGGTTTAAAGTAATGAAATCAACCCAGAGTGTTTTTTTTCTTCTATCCTGGAATGTATGTGTGGAGGAGTTAGACCTTACTCTGCAGTACTGTGGAGTAAAGTCTGGCAATGCAAGATTACATCCACATTAACTTTTAATTAACCTTACAATTAATGGTGCCTTCTCAATGGGTTATCATTCTTGAAATGTTAGAATGTGAGAGAAAGAGGTGAGGAAGCTACCATTTTGTTTGTTTCTGCGATAGGGCATACTTTGAAATGCAGTGCTAATACATTTAAGAACTGAAAGATGGTAATGGAGGTTAAAATGTTTTTTAGTGAACTAATTGGGGGGGGGGGGGGGGGGGGGCTGACTAAGAATTTACATAGTTGAATCAGAATTGTCAAGTCTTGCCTACCGTCGACTGATCGTCAAATGAGGGCTATAAGATATTAAAGTGTCTCGAAGAACATCTTCAGTTTTTGTGCATTTCATATAGTGCCCCTGGTTTTATATTCAGTGTGTGTCTTCCAGTCTACCAAACCTCTCTATTAGTGGTCAGAGGGTAAACGTGTGCGCTATTAGGCAAGACACTAATCAACTATTGAACCAACAGAGCCTCATCAGATCCGTCTGTGTGTGTGTTTAGAACATTTTACACACCACACAAAATACAACACCTCCCTCTCTCCTCCCAAACCAGTCCCTACAACCTATTAAATCAAATAATTAATTTCTTACACTGCACTGTAACATTTATTCTTGTATTTGTATCTTATTCTATTTAAGCCCGTTTAACTTTCTAGGCTATATCTTTTTAATTGCTCTTTAATGTTTTATGTAAAGCACTTTGAATTGCCTTGTTGCTGAAATGTGCTATAGAAATAAAGTTGCCTTGCCCTACAACCTCCAGCCTGTCAGTCAGTCACCAGGGCATAGAGAACACTGCTCTGCCTGTCTGTCTCAGAAGAAGTGTAACTGCACTGCGACCGCTTTTGGCTCGCCATTATATCATCTTGCAGCAGACGTCTGCGTGGAGTTTTGAAAAGTGTCGCCACACTTGCAACCGCTTTATCAGTCATCTTATAGACTGACGTGCATACTGTATGTGGCAGTTTTTGTTTTATTTTGTCATGTCTATTTGTTTGTTTATGTTTTTTTGTGTTGTAAAAAAGGAACAAATTCATGAATAAAATCTATTAAAAAAATGTAATAAAGTAAATGTTTTTAGTGCACTTTGTGATCTGTGGTGACCGAGAAAGGGCAGTGAGTTGGTTGTGTTTGAGTGATCATACCTGCAGTGCTGAGCGGACAACAACAGATGTTTGTTTCAGGATGTTGTGAAGCAGTTCCAAAAGGGCTTGTAACACAACATGGCTGATCTTCCTCCCAGCATGCCCCTCTCCATCCAGGTGGACTAGTGCAGCCTCTGAGAGGGTGCTTACCACCACCTTTATTAGGCCTGTGCAATAGAGGAAAAGTCAATGGATGAAGTTTTAAAGATTTTTTTGATACAGTGACTTGTTGGTATCAAAACTTAGAATTTTAAACATACATGTAGATACATTAAACATTGCACAGGTAACATCATAACAGACCCTAAGCACATGGTCATGTAAACAAAATATGCATTCTGTCTCTCCATTGTCATCATATCAAATGTACTAAAATATCAGTTTGCTCACAAACTCATTAATTGTGTGAATGCTGTTTCAGCAGTATTGTTATCCGATTCTTCATTCTTAAATTTCTTTGGTCACCTCTATCTTCTGCATACGTTCAGCTACAACAAACATTCAAATATAAAAATGTTCAGCTCTTTAAGCACATCATAGGCCTTCTTCAACATTTGTTCTGCTTTTTATACTTCAAACATTAAGTTGTTTCTTTTAAAATTACAATTAAAGTCAATGAGAGCAGGCTTCAAATCCTTCAAATCCTCTTCTACTTCAAAATCTATCTCCTCTATACTTTCACCTACAGATGCAATTCAAACTTTAAACCATTCATGAAAAATTCAGCTATTAGGCTTTATCTCAGCAGTTTGATATCTTTTACAGTTTTTGTGAAATCACTGTCTAAGTTTAGTGTTCATTTCAGGATTTTTCTGCGTTGATAATGGGTGTATATATTGCGTGACTTAGAGTGGGTGATGTCATTGCTAGAGCACGGAGCCTGAGCATAATATGCTCATCTTAGTCCCTTCTCTATAAATTGCTCTCATGCCCACAATTTCTACTTGTCATATATGATTTGTATGTTAAAACATAGGTATTCTTGTCTAGTTTCAGCCAATGTGCTCATGTAAGCTATACGGCTTATAGTTTTTGAATGATCTGCCTCAGAGCGACAAGACGGTCAGTGGATCTTTCATTAACGATAATGCTATTTATCCTCATCCACTCTTGAGCCAAAAGCAAACGCAGAGTATTTGGAAACTGCGATTTCAGAGTAATTGTTTTATTTTTATCTACACAAATTATATACCAATACGTTCGCAAAGGCCTTCTGGCGCTCATTTTTTGCACTTCATTTTACTTATGCCACCTATAGTTTAGGTTGTCTGAGGATTCTTTTCACAGGTCGCTCTCTGTGTCCCTTAATGGCCGCAGTTTGACACAGGTGACACAGCCGTTAGCTGATTACAGAGATCAAAGCAATCTCCTCTGTGTTTACAAACATGGCCACTGATTAATAAGCATGACGCAGCCTTTTTGCCAGACAACCAAATTGCAACTACAGACAATAATATGAAGATTAACACAACATTACGGTTAATGTATACACGTATTATTATTGTTGTGCACAGGTGTGTCGTAATTAACTTTAAAGAAACTCAGTCACTCGATGTCTGCATCAGAGCGTATCACACAGCGTGGCACAAACATTGTCTGACGCTAAGTACGAATGTTGCTAAACAAATAGCAGATTTATTCCACCAAAATGCCACAACAAAACTGAAACTGCAAGCCCCAACCCCCCACCACTGCCAACCCTTATGTTTTACACAGCATCTGATTTTTTTTAATACAGCCAATACTAGGTCTGGCAGTGGGATACACTGATGGCCTGCCCGTTGCCCGATGGCATACCACTTTCACACCAATGACCAGGGTTTCAAACCAAGCCAGTCAACATTGGTATATCCCTGGTATGACAATTCAGAGATAACCTGGGAGCGCTGCATGGTAATTATTTTAATTGTTTTTAGCTACTTGAAATTGTCATTGTACAGTAGTGAGAGAGAGAGAGAGAGAAATAAAGCTATTTGATGTTGGTTCTGCAGTGACTACATTCTGATGCCTTCTCCTCTGCATATTTATTGCAGCAGCTGGACAAGGAAGTAGGTTACTCTAGTACAGATTTTTGACAATTTTAAGACAAGAGGAGAACATTTCTATTTGATTGATTTAATTTAAAATAAAGATGGGCTTTGCTGTTGTCTTCACGATTCATTTTAAAATGAGCTGACGTTTACCACTGTGGTGCCGCGATGTGTGCTGAATGGATGTTGCTCGCTTGCCACTGCTGTGCCACTGTTGTAACACCTACAACTTTCATACAATATGGCTATTATTCAACTTTTAAAGATATCATATTATCAGAACAATTATCACTTTTCCACATTAATTTCAACTTCACCTTCTTCTTACACATTTTAACCAGCAATCCAGTTTAGCTTTAGCATTAGCTTTTTAAAACATGACATTAGTGGTGTTATTCAACTTGTCAATGAAATTCATACTTATTAAAACCATTCTCACTTTTCCAACTATTCTCAGTACTTCAACTTCTTCTTACGGATTTAAGCTATTAATCCAGTTTAGCTTTAGCTATTTAGCTATTCAGCATTCACACGCATTTTCTGCAGGAAATGCAGTTTCTAGTTCAAGCTCAAATCATAGACAGTAACCACCTACTTCTACATTCCAAATAACCAACACACCTCCGTCTCTCTCCTACATGTCTAAGAATGATAATATACCTGAGCCTGACCTGAGTAAATGTCTGGTTCGACTCCACAGTGAATCAATACAGGTTGAATTCTGTGAAAATCTGTGAAAGTCTGATAGTATCAACACACCCAAGTCCACAGAATGGTAACACAAACAGCAGCAACAAAAGACAAATCAATTCACATACTCATCTAAAAATACATTTTTGTTCTCATCTTTGTATCTCTGTGCCCTCCCTCACTCTAGCCCTACCATGAACATTGTCCAATGTAGAACAGGTTGTAAAGCTGCTAACCCTTACTAAGCCATGAATAAATAGCTCTTACTAAAGAGCAAAGCCATGTTCCCTTGCTCATTAAATATAACATGACATAGAAGATACTCTGCATCTTGCAGCTCGATCTGTGTAGTTAGCGAATGTAGGCTTCTGTCTCTGAGGTGTTCTCACCACACATCTCGGTATAGTCTGGATAGATTCTGCCCTGACTAGGTGGTCATGACACATGCCTTCAAATACAAGTACACTGTGCCAATACTTTGGCTATCAATAACTCCAAAGTTGCACTTCATTTTCATTTCTGTGGAAAAACAGATAACAGATAAATAACGGTCTTCACTGGGGAAAACACATCCAGTGTTATTTTCTATTCCAACAGATCTTTATTTAGAATGTGTGTTTATTTTTGTGAGCGAAAGTGCAACACTGCAGACACTAGAAAGCTATCAAGCTAGCCTGCTGTCAGTGAGATGTACTGTTACTTTGTCAAGCTGCCTCATAATTAAATAAACAGACTGCACTACTTTGGACTGTTCAGTCAAACACAGACCTCTATTGTTGTTAATGTGATCTGACAATGCAGTCCTGTTTAGAGGAAAACTCTGTTCTATATAGATGCTCATGTATATGTTAATATTATTCTGTTATCTGTTGAGAATAGCTGCCATCACTAAAAACAGCCATCTTTACCAAATAACGGGTAAAATTCTATCAATTAAATTCTCTAAGCGTTCCTGATAATTTAGCCACCTATCAAATAGGCATTATAGCTACATAATTAATAAAAACATACTCTTTGATTATGTACCTAAAAACTTGAGGCATATGCTTATACTGGCAGTATACATAGGTAGCACAAAGTGTGCTTATAACTGGTGCTCATATGGAATATAAGGACATAAAATTCCCTTTTGAGGAGTCTTAATTTTGTAACTGAGAAAGTCAATATTAAAATAATTTGCCACAGTCATATTTAGACAAAACAGCACTAAATAGCCAATATGTATGTTTTATGCTTCCACTCCACCTTGACTAAGTTGACATGAGACATGTATTTAAAAAATGTTACACAGCAAAGTAAAAACCTTAAAAAAGGTCACACAACACAGTGATTTAAAATGAGCTACAAAGAGTAGACAAAGCAAAGTTGTCTTGGAAAGGGAGGGCTACAATAGTTTCAAGAAAGTAGTGAAAGGCTGGAAATCAGAAGGCAATTTAAAGCATATCCAACATCATTTTGAAATGTTTTCAAGTGTTAGTCACACGTTGGCAGCATTCTGTGGCTGTCGACATTAAAAATGTTTTGATTTTGTTCCATCCAAACAAAACACGCCTGATCACATACCAAAGACACAAATCACTAAGCATGTACATATATATATTTAGGGGATAGAATTGCTACATATTTGGCGAGCTACTGTAAACACAATAGAAATATGTGAGATTACAGTGATACAAATAAAATTAACTATTGACATTGCTCATAAATTAAACAACCAAGGAGCATGTCTGTTCTTAATACAATGCCACTCATTTGACAGAATTTTAAACAGCAATGGTAAACAAAATAGTTACAGATTAAAGCTCAACTATATGAATAAAGAACAATAAGAGAAATTTAGATTCACATCAATACTACAAAAGGAATGTGACTATGGCAACAATGCTTGCAAAGCAGAGTCTGTACTGCATTGTGGATTGATGGTTTTTACCGCCATCTATTTTTCTCAACTGCTTGTAGGCTGTATAAAGCCTTTATTTTCAGCTGACTGAATGCCTAGTCATCTGAAAGCCATAGGACAGTTAAACATTTTCCAACTGCAGTCTCCAATTTAAAATGCATGCTTGACCTTCTGTGGATACCCTTGATTAAATCATGCACAACAAGCAGCAAGCTGCTGCATAATAGTCGTGCAAACTTTAAAGGAAATGTTTCACTGGTTGCTATTCACACCAGATTCTACACGGCTTCCTAAATTAAGATGTGCAAATCATCAGGATTGTGGGAAACAGAGACAGTGCTCTGAGCATAAAACGTTCACAAAGTAATGTGAGCAGTTAATGTAATGACCCTTTTAGAATGAAACAAAAATAGCAAGTGCGGTTGGATATGCGCTTATTGTGCAAAGTGATCCAGCTTTGTTTGGCTCCTTTCAGGTATTCAGTCAGTTATAGATCAGAAATTGCTCTGTGAAAGGTTGTGCACGCACGCACGCACGCACGCACGCACGCACGCACGCACGCACACACACACACACACACACACACACACACACACACACACACACACACACACACACACACACACACACACACACACACACACACACACACACACACACACACACACACACACACACACACACACACACTTTTACTAGGGATACTGTACGGTACAGGTGCACATACAATGTATGTCATGGCAGATCACCCAGTATTAGCTCTGTGCATGTGTTTGTGCATTATGTAATGAGTATTGCTGTGACTGACAGCTATAGACGTGTATGCATGACTAAGTGTAATCAGAGGGATTGCAACTTCATTCAGTCGATACTAACACGTCAATTTAAAAAATGTCACATATGTACAAATTTGACATGCTCATTTTAAGGCTGGATGAATAATTCATGAGTGAAAACCATTGTGCTCTGTCCTATTTTGAAGTTTGGACTTAAAAATAGACGTTCTACAATACTTTGCGATATTATCTATTTATAAACCCCTATAAAATTAGTTCTATTGGGAATCAACAGGATGGATGGCTCAGAGCATTAATGACTAAGCAAAATAGCAAAGTTTTGTGGGGACAGAAAAACCTACTAAAACAAAATACTTATGATTAAGTTAATGAATGAATGATTAGGTTAATGAATAATGTTTTAGTTAATTTAAGTTCAATTTAGGTGTGTACAAAGTTTCAATAATGTAAATTTTCTAATTTAGGGATGCATGATCTGGGTTAGTCTTCTTCAAGGATAGAGTAAAGCATACGGTCAAATCAAGTGTGTGCTTACTGAATACCTAAATGCACATAATTTCATTCTTCTTATTGATGTGATCCTAAAGGCCCTTTAACTGGTAGGTCCTGGGCAGGATACAGCTGGTGACTGATTTTGTGTAAACGCCCTTTTTTGATTTCCATCATCAAATTAATAGAAAACATTTTATTCATAATAAGTTGTCTAGAATGTATGCACCCATGCTTTTGGTCCCACCCAATTAGCCAATAGAAGTAGTCACTTCCACCATATTCTGTAGTGCATTCAGTATTAAGCATTCATGCATTGGTCAATAAAACGACCTGACTGACTCTACAGGAGCAAAAACTGTCACCACAATTTTGCACTCTACTTAAAAAAATATATACCAAAAACAGAACTCATACCCAAACGACAAGGTTTCTTGTCAATGCCTTCCAAAATGTTCCATATGACCTAGAACCACTAAGGTTAAGGTCTAGTTGAATTTATGCAACATAACAAATTAGTTAAAGTTAGGTAAGATTATGATCAGGTTTAAGTTTAGGGAAATATCAATACATTTCCATTTAAATATGTAAATATAACACATGTTATGATAGTTTATTCACAGTAGGATGTTGTTGTTTTCAGACAAAATTCCCTAATATTACAAACCTTTATATTAATTGCCACTGGTATCTAGGGATTATAGTGCACAGGTATCAATCAGTATCAATGCAATCTCTGCAAAGGATAAACTCTAGAAACTAGAATCGATAAAAATCGAGAATCAACGAATCGATAAAAATCGATTATTAAAAGAGTTGTCAACGAATTTCATTATCGATTCGTTGTGTCGCGTGATTATTACGGCAATCAATAAGTCGCGCGATGTTTGAGTATAAAAAAATTTAGTTGAGCGTGGAGCAGACCAGAGCAAAGCGAGAGAGAGAAAAAAAGAGCAGAGCGGAGGTAGAGGAAATACCATCGGAGAGACCCGTAACGTTGTTCTGAACTCATAGCGGAGGCAGAGAAATCAGTAGGCTACGACCCAGGGGCAATTCTAGGATCAGACCTTTAGGGGGGCTCATCCCCTAATGAGAATCTGACACAGATACAGTGACTTGCAAAAACGTTAACCCCCCCGCTAAATCAGTAATTTCACTGGATGACAATGAATACATGTATTTATTATTTATAATTGTAATTTCCCCATTGGGGATCAATAAAGAGTATACAATTAAAATTAAATTATAACAGAGGATAAATGCAAAATATTGAACATGTGAAAACATGACAAACACTCCTTTATGGACTACCAAAATCAAATTAAATGATGAGGTGTAAACAATAAATATATAACAAATAAAACTTTCCTTGACTGGGTTACAGGTGCATGGCATTGACGACAGGATATCAAACCTGTTTCTTAGAACCTGTAATTGTCTGTCACTAACAGACAATTTTGCAAACTATAACTCGAAGCTATACAATTAATTTAAAAAAAATGAAATTGTTTTTTATTATTACAATTTTTAGGGGGGCTGAGATGAAAGGTTGCCCCCTAAAAAGGGTCTAAAATCGCCACTGCTACGACCCAAGTCATCCAAGGCAACGGCGGAGTGGGACCAAAAAATCTACCGGGAAATGTAATGTAATGTCGGCCCACCGTAGGGGTTGAGCAGAGGCTGCACAGTTTGACCAGAGGGCAGCGGCCGGGCAACGGCCGGGCAGCGGCGCAGCTGCAGCACACCAGGACGCCGGATGGTGTTGCTAAGAACTTGCAATGTACAGTATTATCAGACCGGCCCTCGCGGCCTCGAAACACTACCGGCCCACCGGGAAAGTCCCAACTCTCCCGATTGCCACTCCGCCTCTGATCCAAGGTGTGGGAGTAGCCTTCGTGTGTGTGTGTGTTGTTGTGTCTGTGTGTGTGTGTGTGTGTGTGTGTGAGAGTGTGTGTATCTGCTCTTTGGGTTAGGCTACTCATCTTTACACAACTAGCAACTAAAACAACAAGTATGTATGTATTGAGTTGATGTAAATTAATGCTTTTTTGTTTTTTTTATCCGATTCATCGATTAATCGAAAAAATAATCGACAGATTAATCGATTATTAAAATAATTGTTAGTTGCAGCCTTACTAGAAAAACTGTAAAACATCTTACATGTACTGTCAAAAGCGTCTTATTGTCTGCTATTATGTAAAATTGTCAATCCAATGACCTCTTGGGTGCTAATATGAAAACATTACTAGAGGACAGATCTTTGTGGTATAAATTATGCCAGGGGGCATAATTGATTGGACACATATGGACACGGTGTGGAAGAACCATTATAGATTTATTTTATACATTGTTTGGGGAAATAACCTGAAACCAATTTAAATGGCAATTTATAGATGCAAGTTCCACAGACACTAGATAACACCGACGGAGAGGCAATTACCTAAAACATTCCTCTGAGCTACTCACAGACGGTCAGGAGAAATAACAAGGACCTCAAAGACCCTCAAGGATTCTAAAGACACATGGAGCCCCTGAAGACTTATTTAATTAATTAAAAGGACATGCATGCTTTAATCAACACCTTGTCAGCTAAGGGCTTGTTCAGGATGTGAACACTTCTGAACTGAATGTTTGCTGCATTACATTGCTGCATTTCCTTATCAAATCATGCAGTCTGCTTGACAATGTGCCTACAAATTGACTCTCAGCAGAGAAGCTTTAGGCTTCATTTCCTTATATAATCAGATTACAACCTATACTTTCTAAATTAGTCTGCTACATGTTCACAAATTAAATCGGAGCAATCCACGATCATATACAAATATGTTTGTTTAGAAAGCATCTCTAAGTCCCACATCAAGTTATTCTTCCCCTCCCGCCTCTCTCTATCTCTCCCTTTATCAAATTGTCACTCACTTCAACCTCAAATTTTCTCCTCTATCATCTCATCTCTGTTCCCCGTCTACTCGCCCAAATGCACCACATTCTCTGTGTATTCCATTCTTCCTCTCTGTCACCTCTCTGCTACCCCTTTTACCTCCCATTTTGCTTTCCTGGTTCTGTCATCGTTACCCTCTCTCATGCTTTTTGCCATCTTCTTCTTTTTTTCAGTTGTTCCGTTCTCCCTCCCTATCTCTGGCTTTCTCTCTCTTTGCTCCCTCTGTCTTCATTCCCCAGGGGGTATTATCTCAGTCGGAGGCAAATCTGCCCAATTATAAACCTCATCTCCTCTCTCTCTCTCTCTTAGACACACTCACACACATATACGCTCCTGCATCCACCACCCCCCCACATACACACACGTACACATCTTCTCTACCTTACACATACACAGAAGCATAAGCACAAATACATTCACACCAGCACAAAAAATCATCTCCCTATTCTGTTTTTCTTCACTGTCTATTTCACTTCTTCCCGACACACACACACACACACACACACACACACACACACACACACACACACACACACACACACACACACACACACACACACACACACACACACACACACGTTACCCTCCTTTTTCTGTCACACCTTAAAAAGCCAATTAAACACGCTTCCTCCCTTCTCTTCTCTCCCCCCCACTGATCTGGAGTGAACCACAACTATAAGAAGGGAGAAAGAAAAGAGGATGAGATAGAAGAAGAGCCCAAAATAGAAGATAGGGGAGAAGGGAAAAATTGGAAGAGAGGAAAGAAAGGAGAGTAGATGATGGGGCAAGATATGAGCTTGGTAGATTGGAAAAGTGGATGGTAGGAGAAGAGGGACAAGAGGAGGAGGAGAGGAGAGGAGAGAGATTTGCCCGGCCAGTATTAGTGCTGGGTTGACAGTTTCTTATTGATTGGGGAGCTGATTGGACGATAATGATGTTGACTACTAAACTGCTGACCCAATGGAAAAAGGAGAGAAAGGGTTGATAGTGGTAGTGGTGGTTTTGGGGAGGCAGGAGGTGCAGAGGAAAAGATAAATGAGAATGAGACATCAAATGAGTAAAAGAGAGTGAGACAGAAAGAGAGAGAAATGAACACAGTACCCGCGCGCACATGAACACACACACACACACACACACACACACACACACACACACACACACACACACACACACACACACACACACACACACACACACACACACACACACACACACACAGAGAGAGAGACAGACAGAAGAAGAAGTATTCGTAAATGTTTTCTTGCAAGCAGTTTTCATTTACTGCACTAATTCTCTATTGCTAGATTTAGGCTGCATCCATACATGCCTCAGCTTTGTGATTTACTATTCCCTATTCTAATTAAAGTCATAATCCCAAACTAGCTCTTGGGCGATAAAATTGGCCTAAAATTACTTAATTATTATTAATAACTTCTGAAAAATGTCCTCACTCCAGAAGGACACCCACCATAAATTTGACTCAATCCCCTCTGGAATCACTTGCAATCGACTGGAAATTCTAATATTATTGAGTTTCACCATAGCTGAAGGACAACAAAATGTGCCTTTGTCACACACACACACACACACACACACACACACACACACACACACACACACACACACACACACACACACACACACACACACGCGCACACACACGCACACACACGCGCACACACGCAACGCCAAGGTTGTTGACCAGAAAAAGCATTATGCTGCAGTAGAACAGCAGGCTGGGGAAAACAAGATGTCAACAAGTAATATGACAATAACTACATGTAATGCTAGTAGAGTAAATACATTATATCCACAGTCCGAGCAGTGGGGTCAAAGACAGACGGGCCTCGAGAACTCACTCACTAATAATAGTACTAATGTAAGAGACAGTACAAGACAAGAAAAGTAGGTTTTTAAAAGCAGAGGAAAGTTACATCCTCCCTCTCTTTAAGCATACTGTATGTTGACATACTGTACTGTACCTTGTTGGTATAGTGGCTCCAGGTCCAAGACTGTGTCTCCACTAAGATTACACAGCAAGGCGATAATATTTTGGACCATCCCAACATTACTACCGTTGGCCTACAAAAACAAAAAGGAAGAGATAGATTAACTAGGTTACAGGTCAGTTAACAACATGTTGTATTACATAATTAGTCCACATGTAAATGATAGTAGGGTAGTGAACTTCCACACTTGGTGAGCACCGTTTATCGTTGAAGCGATATTATGGTCATAGATTTTCATCACGCTTTAAACTCACAGCACAATAAACACCACTTTTATACTACACAGCCATGGCAACAACTATTCAAAGTGGATAAGAGCAGGAGGGGAGGACTGTTAATCTTCTTAGTTACCTTTAAACTGTTCTGTCATTTATCATATGGTTAAGGTTGGAGCTCCAGTGAATGAATGCAAGTCAATTCAAATTCCAAATTGCTGTGTGTGTGTGTGTGTGTGTGTGTGTGTGTGTGTGTGTGTGTGTGTGTGTGTGTGTGTGTGTGTGTGTGTGTGTGTGTGTGTGTGTGTGTGTGTGTGTGTGTGTGTGTGCGCGCGTGTGTGTGTGTTAGGAGCAACATGTATCAATTTCAATGTTACTGTATTGTGTATTGTGTGAACGCTTAACTTCATTTAATATTTTGTGTGCCGTTTTCTTTTGCGCGGTGCAAATGTTCCACCAGAACTAGTTCCTTTTAGAGACTGTCGCTGCGTCTGGAACTTTGCCCAAGACAATTGTGATTGGTTTAAAGAAATGCAAACAATCCAGAGCCTTTTTTTTTTCTCCTATCCTAAAATGTATCTGTGGTGTAGCCAGACCTTACTCCAGAGCACTGTGGCAATGCAAGACTACGGACTGGATTAATTTATCATTATTTTGTCATAGAAAATATATGTTTTGTCCTAAAAGATTACTAGCTTAATAGGTCTTCAGTTTACTAGATGCAGGCCTATGGCGTGTCTTCTTGTTACAACTGAATATCAGAGAAGCTACTGTATATAAGTAAGCAGCTGCCCTTCCCATGTTTTATAGACTGCATGTCAATGTTGTCACCTGAAATAAGCTATTTTCAAAAGGTATTTTTGTTGTTATTACAGTACAATTGTGTACGACAGGTGCTCATGACATATTTAGTGTAAGAATCACAGCAATATTGCCAAATATTTCACAGAGAAGCATTTTATATTTTATCTAAGAAGAATTATATGTACTGCCTACTGTGACAATTGTTATTGGGGCACAATGTTGAGCAGAGGATCAAATGAATTATGTCTATCAGGGGATGGTGTAGTTGACCTTTGATAATGAATTGGTTTTGAAGAGAACAAGGAGCAAAGCTGTAGTCTCCACTTTCCTCATACTCCTATCTCCTAAACATCTACCTTGTCCTCCTTTACTTTTTCTACCCTTACTGTCTTCTTCTTCTTCTTCTTCTCCTTGCGTCCTTCCTCCTGCAGAAATTCACTTCTCCTTCTCTCTCCTGCCCTCATTTCACTATTTGATCCTCTCTGAGATACACCAGCTCTGCCTGCGGGGTCTGTGCGCATCAGTGTGATCTGTGTACGAGCCGATAAGCCTGGCTGGTACTCATCATGTGCAGTAGCCTGAGGCTGAAGACAGTGACATCAATTCACACCTAGGACAACCTGCCTGTCAGTAACAACAGATGACAAAGCTAATTTATTTTGATCTTTATGGAATAATGAGCCGTGAAGGGACTATTATGTACACCACTGAAAGCACAAACCTGACAAAGAGCGACGAGGTATGGGAAACCAAAGTGAATTTTAACTTGGTGACTCACTGTCCTGCACCTTAACTCACAGATGATCATTCAACATGTATAAGTGGTGTATCTACAGAATGTACAGTAAAAATGAGGCAGGATTTGTAAAAGTCTTTGACTACAACCCACTCTGATCAGGCACAACAACCAACCAGTTAAAAAAACATGGTCTAGTCGGCTTCCTGACGTCCTTTCATGTTTGAAGCAGGACTACTTCATCATCAAGACAAATACAATTAGGTGAGTTTCTCCATGACAAGTGTGATCACCAGTGGCAGGTGTAATCAATCCAGATTACAGTTCTTCAGGCATCATAAATCAATCCAAACTTGAGCAATACAGACGGCACTAATGGATCCTGACATGACTGGTTCAGAGACAGGAGTAAACAATCAGGAGAGGAGTTAATCAGGCTGTTGGATAAAAGTGTTTAACATTCTGCATCAGCTAGTCGGGGCTGGACAGGCACCCATGCAGAACACTGATTATTGTGTGTGTGTGTGTGTGTGTGTGTGTGTGTGTGTGTGTGTGTGTGTGTGTGTGTGTGTGTGTGTGTGTGTGTGTGTGTGTGTGTGTGTGTGTGTGTGTGTGTGTGCGTCTGTACCGTAAATTGTTTGCTTCAGCGCAACTGTTTGTGAGTTCATTAAAATTGTGCATATGCAAAAAGGGTCAGGTAAAATAAATTGTTTACTGGAAACGTTGTTATGCTTCACTGATAACAGACAAGTGCTGTGTGTTTGTGTATGCGTTTGTGTGGGATCTTAGTAGTGGAGTCCATATTCTAACTCTATTAACCCTTCCTCCTTCTCAATGGCTGACCTGCCAGTCAATTACACCAGCCCTCTAATAGGTCAACACCACTCAGACTCATTTACATAACTACATTTACAAGGGTTAGAGGAAGTGAGTAAGAGAGGAAAGGAGACAGAATACAAAATGAGCTGTAATAAAATGCAGAAATGCCATAAAATACAGACTGTGATAACAGACTTTGATTAGCTGATTGTAAGACTATTTAACAGACTGACTGATTCATTGACTGAGTGAATGACAAAGTTATATGCTGATTGGCTAAATAAAAATTGATTAATTGAGTGAGATGTGAGATTGGTCTCTTACCATAATGAGTTGAAAGACCATTGGCAGGATCTTACTGTGTTTGATCAACCTGAAAAAGAAAGAAAAAATACATATTGGAGCAGAGGTAGAAATGTTATTAATTTAGTTCAATTTAGTTTAGTTTAATTCACCGCACTGTTCACACATGCACGCACACCCATGTGCACACACACTGGGCGGTTTAATCTTCATTAAGGTTGGAGTTTCGCTACAATGGCTGCTGTCTGGTACCAGTGACATTGGGGAGAGACAAAAAGAGGAGACACAATGAGAGCAGAAGAGTGAGAGGAGGTGAGAGAGGAGAGGGAAGGACAAAGAGGAGATTTAAGGAGAGGATGAGGTAGAAGTAGATTATATTTGAAGAGGAGAATGGAAGGAGAAGATTAGAGAAGAGAGGAGAAGATTTGAGTAGAGAATAGAGGGAGAACAGAGTGGAACAACTGGATAGGAGTGAAAACAAGAGTTATGTGGATGAAAAACTAGAAGAAAAGCTGTTAGAGTAGAAGAGAGAGAGAGATGGAAGTATATATTACCAATGACATTCTGTCTACTTACTGATTAAGGTTCTTTGATTTGCAACCAATTACTGTGTGGTTGGAGTGTCAACACATATGAACACATACCTTGTGTGTATAAGAAAGCAAGAAAGCATTCAAGCTGTAATGGGAACAAAGCCAGCTGAAGTCAGACTGGTGTTAATATGATGAAGGTAACAAAGCCCGACCACTGATTTTAAAAACCTGTCTTCATTTTAAGTATGATTTATAGCTTGTCTGGCAGGCATCAGGCCACTCATGGAAACCTTTTTATAGACGTTTCAGCAGCAAAAACATTGAGGATGAAACTTTTGATAATGTGATGTTCTTCGAACCATCTTAGAACGTAGGCGCATCAACTGGGAGGCTGTCTTCATTTGATAAAAGTTAGATGTTCCCGATAAATTTGCATCTGGTTAGTAAAATAGAGTGACAAGTTGCCATCAAGTCCTCGTAACCTTTAACATTCCCTTTGTACGTCTTTGTTTTTCTTGTACTGGTCAATTGCCTACTTTATGTTCTATATGTGTGCTAAGATACATTCAGACTTTTCATTATTTTATCTAATAAAGTTTGCTGCAGTCCTGTAACCTACTTTTTACACAGAAATCAATACCAGTTTCATTTTATCTTAATGTGTGCTGAGGAGATATTCTCTAAACCATTACACCAACTTCTGAGCAAAACGATCAGCATTTGCAATATAAACTGTGATTAATTGGACCGAGCCGTAGTTCCAGGCATCAGGGTGTCATGTACCAATTATTTTCATGCAACCAACCTGCTTCAACATTAGAATTGTTACACTAATTTCTGTATACTCTGCCAAGTTTGTTATCTTGAATGAGTCTTTCTTTCTCTGCTTTATTCTTGAGTTAGGCCATAACTGAATTGCTACCATCAGAACACCTACTGATCTAACAGTATTCAAATACATTAAAAAGATGCTTCTTTTTAGTTGAACAGTTCCCATCTCCATTATCCATACTGAGAACACTCACTATCTGTACGACGAGGTTCTTTGTAGAAAATGGAGTTGTGCACACTGATTATACCTCTATAGTAGCTGTTTTTACCTACTATGATCACTAAATCCTGAAATCAATGATGCACTTCATATTTATACATTTAAAAAAAGCCTTTTATAAAGGGGTAAATATGTATGTGTGTGTGTGTGTGTGTGTGTGTGTGTGTGTGTGTGTGTGTGTGTGTGTGTGTGTGTGTGTGTGTGTGTGTGTGTGTGTGTGTGTGCGCGCGCATGCGTGTGTGTGTGGATGTGATGGATGGCCTCCCTTTAGGGAGGTGACAGGCTGAGAGATGAGAGGACAGGCCAGGCTAGCACGACATGATAAACTGGACCACCTTTAAACGACCAGCCATACATCACAACAACAGACACTGAACAACCACAAGCACAACAGACCGCCTACAATAGAACAGACACAGATGACACAACCTTAACTGCATTAGTCATCCATTATCAGTATTTGCTTTATAATGGAGAATATAAAAACAACAACCACTACGTTAGATTAACCTCTGCTCTACTAGCTATATAATTCTGCAACACATGTAGCTCTAAAGCTTAGTCTTGATGATTTTGAAAGGCTGTATTGGCCCTTGTTATTTCAAGTGAAAAGATAATAAACACAAAAGACAAAGTCAGGAAGTTATGTCTTAGCATTTGGAAGTTTCAGTCAGTGAAATGTTCTTCCTGAGAGGATGGTCCAATTATACACAAATGACACACCCCAATGAGTTTATGTATCATCTAGAGAATATTTCAAATATATCACATATTTTTTCATGCATTCATTCACACCAAAGAGCAGCCCAGTAAAACGGGCTGTTCCATGCAATTACAGACTTTTAGCATGTGATTATGTGATTACTAATGATTCCACTTTTCTCTGGCTTGGTGTCCAGATGACTACAGCAATATGACGATGTAATGGCTTTGCAAGCTTGAGTCTTGTCAATGTTATTAACTAATTATAAAATAAAAAAACACATAGGTAAGAATTATGATTTGCTTAAGATAGAGATTCTTCTACAATCACCATACAACAGCCCAAACAGTTAATCTAAGAGAAAATACCTGATACTTGGTTAAAAAGCATGGCATGTGTGAAAGGGCTCTGCCACATCCATACACATTTGGCAGACAGTATGAGGACATTGAAACATACTTGGGCACACACAAGTGTAACCACACACCATAAGGTTATTTGGCTAAAGGTCATAGTAAATGTTATTGTTTGAAGGTGTGTCTGGGCTGTGATAATGCAGAGTGAAACAGCAGGCTGCCTTCCCAACGTTAATGTCCCCAATTTACCATCTAATTACCTCTCGGCTGGCTTCATAGCCACACTTATCTAACCAAGACCCAGGCAATTTAATTTCTGATTGCATAACTGCAGTGATGGAGGGAGAGTTGTGGAGAGGGCACAGAAAAGAGAGAAACGTGGACTAATGTTAATAAATTAGAGATGGTGAGAGAAAGAGAACGAGGGAGACAGGGAAAAAAT
Organism: Gymnocephalus cernua; assembly: GCA_023631565.1. Taxonomy (NCBI): domain Eukaryota; kingdom Metazoa; phylum Chordata; class Actinopteri; order Perciformes; family Percidae; genus Gymnocephalus; species Gymnocephalus cernua. The sequence continues at coordinate 20,626,614 of CM042429.1, read as the reverse complement.
TTAAAATATTGTTAATAATGTCAGAGGAAAAAGAGTGTGAGAAAAACAGAGATGTAGAGAGAAGAGTGCTGACACCAATTTGAAAAGTTCACGTCACTCTACTTATGTCAAGGAAAGAAGGGGATGAGGAGAGGGGGAGGAAGAGAAGGATGGAGACGAGAGGGGGTAATATTACTGATAAGTAGGGGCATGTTCAGCTATGAGGGTGAACTTTGAACTCTGGGAGGGGGGGTAGGGATGGATGGAGATGGAGGGAGAGTGGAATATAAGTGATAAGAGGTTTATTGAGTTAGTTTTGCTTAAGTAGATAAAATACTGTAAGTGGATGGAAAGGGGGACAAAAAGTGAGAGAAGGATGCATGTTGATTCAAGCTACCTCACCCATTAACACTTAATCCTTTCTATACTCGTCTCTCACCCTTTGTCAACATTTTCTCTCCTCCCCAATGTTATCCCCCAACTCAATTCATCTCCTTGTCAGTCGATTTCGTACTTCCTCCTTCTATCCTTCCTTCCGCCCCTCCATCCAATTTTTGACTTTCCCTATTCTCTCTCTCTCTCTCTCTCTCTCTCTCTTTCTGCCTCCACATTTTTCACCCCCACCTTCTGTCTCTGTCAACAGCTGAAAAGAATAGACAGATGACCAGAGAAGCAAGACTTACTGACAGCTGCTGTCAGAACACATATCAAACACACATACATCAGTGCATGCACTAGTGAGTGCATGCATGTACACACGCACAGGTGAGTCACACGCACAGGTGAGTCACCTCATGGTTAGATGAGGGATCAGCAAGATTCTCTGTGCAACCAAACCAGAAAACACATCATTACCTCTTTTTATTTTGGTTATTTTGCTTCCCCAATACATGTTTTTAGGGGTGCCCTGGTAGCTCACCTGGTTGAGCATGCGTCCCATGTACTTAGGCTCAGTTCTAACCGCAGCGGCCCAGGTTTGATTCCAACCTGCGGCCCTTTGCTGCATGTCTTGCCCCTTCCTCTACCCCCTTTCCTGTAAACACGTTTTTAAATTCCCAAATAGCGATTTACTTTGACATTATATGGTAGTGAATTTTACGTTAACACCAGCAACCATTTTATCTTAGTGTCATATTTTTTAAAGAGCATGCAGTACACTTTTTAACTAAGCTCTTCAGAAGTAGCTAGTGTGCAAAGATATATCAGCACAATATGTCAAGTCTTTGCACATCTTAGCTGATACAGCACCTTATGCCTGCCACTAATCTGATTACTGATGTAGAAAACACTGGCTTTAAGAAGGGAGGAAAGAGATCATTGCTAATAGTGTGTTTTTGTGTGTGTGTGTGTGTCTGTGTGCATTTATCCATGTATGTGTGTGTGTGTGTGTGTGTGGGTGTCTCAATAAAAAAACAGTTAGTAGCCTTGGCATTAAAACATTACACATAGAGTGCCTAAAATGTGCCTGTGTGTATTTGTGTGTGTGTCTGCTAAAACTGCAAAACACTTGGTCTTTGATAAAGAACTACAATAGTGGAGTCAAAAGTATCTCCAGTTAAAACACATATTGTGCACATACATTTCAGTTACTATAAGATAGAATAATGTATGGTAAGAGGTGGATTCATGTCTAGAAGTTTGTGCTGCTGTTCATAGGTCTTCTTCAATGGCTGTGTAATACACTGTTCTCTGTACTCTCCAGTGTATGTTAAAAATACTTGGGATGGTACCGTAAGATACAGTAAGGTCACATTTTGGTATTACAATGCGTCAACAGTGTTTTGTTGTCCGTGAGTGATTCAAGTGTGTGACTAATTAAGTGCCTGTGCGTTTGCAGTACCTGCAGATCTGCATGCTGTGTTCAGTCATCGACACCAGCAGTTTGAGTGCATAGAGTGGGATAGGCTCTGCTGCTCGAAGAAGAGACTCATACCTAGACACAAACATGCATGAGTACAACATTTGGCTTTCATAGTGTTAATAATTAATGTACTGTTCTGATTAGTAACAGAGTGTAAACTGAAACAGATCTGGGGAGGAGGGTAGAGAAGAGGGGGAGGGGAGAAGTAGAGTTATCATAGAAGGTGGAGAGAAGAGGGAATGTGGGAAGAGGAGCAGAGGAGAGAAATTGAGAGGAGTAGTGTGAGGAGGAGAAATGGGGGTGAAAATAAAGGTGAACAAGAGGTAACACATGAGCCAACCATAGAGAGGAGAACATTTTAAAAAGGGAGATACAAATTATAATGGTATAGGAGGGGACTTGTATAGATCCACATTGAGGGTATGAAGAAAAGTGAAAGAAACACACCATAAATGTCACGTCTATTTTGTATTTTGTACTTTTACATGATGTGAACTTCTGCAAACTGCATTTGTCTGTCTCTGCTCTCCACAGATTTTACGCTGATGCCTACACTCATAAAAACGGTGTTGTCAGTTAGCTGTATCTGACAAGAACTAGGATGTGACGTGAACCCACAGAAGCACGACAAAAAATCTCAAATCTCAAAAATTTCATTTTAAAGTGCTAGACGTATCAATACAGTAACTATTTATCACATTCTAGTATCCATAACACACCTGGTAACCTGGTAGTGTCACTTGGTAAGAAACCCAAAGAAAATCAGTTAATTGTAATAGAAAAATCTGGGATGGTGGGATATCCCTGTTTCCGTTTCAAGAATTCCAGGCCTTACTTCCTATCAAGCTCAGCTCTGACTTTATCACCTGCTGTCACTTAGCTACAAAGGTTTCAATCATTTCTGACAGCCACTGTACTCCAGCTGTTTTGGCTTGAATATTGTGTCTATGTACAGCTTAATCTTTACCAAAAAAAGTGGAGCACTTGCATAAACCAAAGGCAAGGTTGGACTTCATAGAAGACTGTTAAGGGAAATGTTTTAATAGTGGGAAACATAATTGATAACAATACCACTGGCTCAAAACAAGGGTAGGAATTATTTTCACAATGGTTTAATTTACACTAATTGCCTTAAAGTATCACAATTAATTATAATTATAATAATAAACTTTATTTCAGACACAGGTCCATATGGCACAACATACAGCATAAAAAAAAAAAAAAATAATAATGTTTGTGTTATTATGTTGTGTTGATGTTAAAAATGCTACTTTTCGAACCTATAATTGTTCCTACACAAACAAAATATGAAGGAGGAAAGCCTAGACACTGTCAAGCTGATATTTAGAAAGAGTCCGACCAACCTTGGAAGCAGAGATTTAGTGAGGAGAGCTATGATTTGATTACAGGAGCTTCCATCATCTCTTCCTTCTGTGGTCCTTTCTCCTTCCTCTCTTCTCTCTTTATTTTCCTCTGTCTCCTCATCTTCCTCAGTTCCATCACTCTCCTGGACCAGCAGGACAAGACTGAGTTCGGCCAGCACCCTCAGAACAAACACAGACCACTCCACTGAAGCACACACACACACACACACACACACAGACACACAGACACACAGACACACACACACACACACACCAACACACACACACACACACACACACACACACACACAGAAAGAGAGTATTAATATAGTATTAGTGTTTACAATACTATATGTGAGCTTGTTTAGGGAGTAGGGAGTAGTAGCTTTTGGCTACATCTTGGCTGGGAGAATGTTTCTTAGTTGTATCTTTGTTTCCAAGGGTGCCATTATAGGTTTGTGACATTTGACAAATGCATAACATCATATGACCACAGCTATTACAATTTACATAAATAACCAAATAAACTGAACTTAATAAATGCCATGCCAAACAAGTAACATAAGTAAGACCGTATAATATTACACTACATTAACGTACAAAAACAGAGTTGGACTAACAGGAGGACCCAAGATGACAGGTTCTTTTAAAACAACATAGCGTGACAAACACAGTATCAATGGCACACACGAAACAAGGACATCATTTTACCCTGAGAAACTGGTGGCTGCATGGTATGCGCCTTATCTTTCTAAACCTTTCCTACTCTTTTCCATTTGCCATTTTCTCTGTTCCCTTTTCTTCCTTCCTCCCTCCTCCCTCACTCTAACATTTGCTTCTATTTCCACATCTCTTCTCTCTCATTCTCTCTTCCCTTTCTCAAAAGTGACCCCCATCTCTCTTACCACTTCTGCTGAAAGCCAGTGTTGTCAGAGGGGGCAGGATGGCAATCACAACCTTCAAGAGACATAAATAGAAAGCAAAAAAAATTACACATCACACTGTATTGGTCCTTGACCAGGATACTTTGCAATAAGCTAATTACATACTCTAGTACAGAGATATTCAACAAGGGGTCCGTGACCCCTAGGGGGTCCTCAGAGTTAGTGCAGGGGGGCCGCCAAATTATGTTAAAACATAAGTTTTTGAAAGTTCCTTTTTCAAAAATTAAAATTTCTGAAAATATACAATAATATGAATCCGGCATAAGATAATATCTCAGTATCATGGACATGAAACAACTCAGGCTGACATTCTGTAGCAGTAGAAAATTAACTTGTAGAACACGTACCAGCAAAACAACTGTCAATGTGATGAGGGATTGTATATGTAAAAGTTCATATTTAATCTCACTGCTGAACATAAACAGAAGAAATATTCTCAAAAAAAAAAACAATTTGGTCCCTCATTCTCAACAGGATATATTTTTAAGATTAAAATGAATAGAAGACACTGTACTATATTAATTCAGTGGGCATCAACCACACAGACTATTGTCACGGAGGATCAAATTACTATGGAAATACACTGTTGAATGATCTCTTTGATCAACACACACACACACACACACACACACACACACACACACACACACACACACACACACACACACACACACACACACACACACACACACACACACACACACACACACCTATATTGCATGAATTTGCATGATTACTAATATTACCATAGAAACAACACTAATGCTGAGTGAGTTTGTGTGAGGTCATTACATTGAAAGCCAGAGCGAGGAAACTACAAAGGATGCTGTCCAGCACTTAATGGCATGTGTATTAATATCACAACCATCAAAAGACTGGATATTGTGTGTGTGTGTGTGTGTGTGTGTGTGTGTGTGTGTGTGTGTGTATGTATACAAGTTGATAGGGAAAAAACTGTTTTTCCCAATCACCACAATTGTAACTAAAGATATATTTCCTTTGCAACCAACAGAAAAATAGTAATATACCATTTAATCTGTATTCTCACAGGATTAGAAAAGATGAAATGTTGTATATACTTTTTAATTTTCCATTTTCCATTTTTTACCATTTGCAAATCACAGGCAACAGCTGGTTCTGAAAGTATACTCCTGTTTCTTCTTGTAAACAAACCTCATGTGCACATTGTTGATTAGACAAGCACAAAACAATTTTTTTCAATATACCTGCTATGCTGAAGCTACTGTATATCATTAATTCACAACAAATAAGCTAATTGTTAGCACAGTGGTTCCTGGATACAGACAGTAGTCTATAAAGCTGCTCAATATATCCTGG
>CM042429.1:20281128-20618628 GCA_023631565.1 Gymnocephalus cernua | reverse complement strand
ATGGACCATACTGTGCTGAACAATGAGGATGGGTACTGGTAATTTATGAGAAAATCTATGCGGATAACCTTGCATGCAATAATGCTAAAACATTAACATCAAACAATGAAGAAGACTCTTTTAGTTCCAAGCTACCTGGGATGAAAGAAGTTCCAGCACTACAGATATTGTAGGCAAAGTGTGTTTAAGCTGCCTGTTCTGAACTGTAGATGGGTGTCTCCTCCCGACCACACTTTGTAATGCACATAAGACATCCTCTGGAGAGACAAGGAGACAAGAGCAACACTGCTGTAAAGACATGCTGTTGGGCTTATAAACAGTTAATATTCTCATTTTTTTTTTTAAGATTATTTTTTGGGCATCTCCAGCTTTTATTTTTGCTGAACGCATGAAAAGGGGAGAGAGAGGGGGAATGACATGCAGCAAAGGGCCGCAGGTCGGAGGCGAACCCGGGCCCGCTGCGTCGAGGAGTACACCTCTATATATGGGCACCCCGCTCTACCAACTGAGCTATCAGGGTACCCTAAACAGTTAATATTCTGTCGTAGTCCAGGTTATCATTGTTAGATTTAGTAACATAAAACAGTGAAGAATATAACTTTTAACCTTAAAATTATTTAATACTGTTAAAATGTAAAACAAAGAGCACACAGCAGACAATTACAGTATTTATCTTACAATATTACTTTTTGTTTATCAAAACATGTTGAGTAAACTGATTTGCAAATTCATATAAACACGTAGGCAAAAATCATAGACAAAAACACACAAAGAGCAGGCACACTCGTACAGGCAGAAGAGTAGTGTGTGTATCTGTACCAAGTATCTGTGGTGCAGTGTTACTCAGATATACAATCAGTAAATCCAGACACTGAGACAGATATCCTGATTGGCTGGCGTTCTCTCTGAGGGGAGTGGCTTTGCGCAGGTCTCTCTCCAGATGCATCACAAGTCTAAACAGAAAGACACAAATGCATTCCATGTCACAAAATGTATGTGGCATTCATATTTCATGGACGCATGGTTTTCTTTTTTCACTTATTGTAAGTTGCTCAAGAGTATCGACTTGATGATGAAGACTAATAATATGATTCTTGTCAATGAGCATAAAAAGAAGGGGCAGGGAGATTGGCCAAGAGAGAGAGAGACAGACAGGCCCTGAGTTTTAGAACATTTTATTCTCGTCAGTCTGATGTATTGAACAGTAATCAATAATATTCTATTCACAAATTCATAGCAGAACAGAAAGGTTACCACTGCAAATTGATATTCATTACTGACACACAAATACACCCACACGTGTGTACAAGCACACACAAGCACTAAAAAGGATGAATGCACACACATTGAAAGAGGTCATGTTAGTTAACAAATATTTATTCTACGCTTTAGAGTAGGAATGGTGCAGGGATTACAACTTCACTATTTTCCCTCATAATGTTGCATAAAGGATTAGCAGCCACAGCTCACAGATAAATGGAATCTGACACAGCTACTGTTACTATATTAAGGGTCCAGCACATTTCAGGGGAGCTCTAATATTAATTGCTGGATTTTCTATTTCCATTATTGTTATGGGTTTAGCGCAAACAAGCAAAGCCTAGTTGGTATTGTCACGGCACAATCCACCTATTGGTTGCCAGGCTGAGGTGGGTGTGGCTCACTGTACCTGCGTCACAGAGCTGTATGAGTTGACAAAAGCGGAAGTTGAGGAGACTGGAGAGAACATTCGGTTTTGGAAGAGAGACACGTGCTTCTGAATGTCGTGACAAAGATTTTCCTTTTCCCCATCAAGTTGTGTTAATGTTTTGTCCGCGTCTTAAATGTCTACAAATGAACTGTCAATGGAGTGCCAACACTGATTAGCGCCGGACCAAGCGGTGAGCTGGTTGGAAGACAAAGTGAAGCAGTGTCCCGGCTATGGCGAAAGGTAGGCGCTTCACCTTTACCTTAATAGGCCGTTAAAGCCGTTATATGCTTGACGCGTTGGAAGTGGCGCGCACCGACGTGACGTCTAAATGACGTAATTTCCTGCCAGCGTGTCCGATTTTCAGCGTGCGAGCAGAGGGCGCATCAGTCTTTATTTTTCAGTGGTGCATGACAAACCGGAAACTGGAAGCATGAATGAGCTCCTGGGAAAGCGGATGCCAGGACTCACCGAGTGACTGCAAGTCTCTCTTGTAAACTTACTGGGTTAAGATGAGTTCTTTTATTGTGAATGAAAGGCTTGATCCCACCAAGTAGCTCATTGAATCAAATCGAAGCATTGACGGCACTGTTGCTACCTGTTCTGCCGTTGTTTATCTTTTTCTTCTTCTTCTAGTCCTTAGAAAGAAAAACATCGGTAGCCTTTGCTCCTTAGCGTCACCGCTGTTCAGGAAAAGACTGCAACTAGTGTCGCGACCACCACGCCGTAACTATTTATAGCTGCGCTGGTGGTTGCGACACTAGTTGCAGTCTTCTCCTGAACAGAGGTGGTGCTAATGAGGAAAGGCTACCGACTTTGCTCTTTCTACGGACTAGAAGAAGAAGAAAAAGGTAAACAATGGCAGAACTGGCAGCAGAATTGACGTCAATGCTTCGATTTGATTCGATGACCTACTTCGTCGGATCAAGCCTTTCATTCACCATAAAAGAACTCATCTTAACCCAGTAAGTTTAAAAGAGAGACTTGCAGTCACTCTGAGAGTCCTGGCATCCGGTTGCCCAGGAGCGCGCCAGCAAAATCTACGTCATTTTGACTGCTTGGCTGCGGCTACTGTAAAACGGCTCTTATAGCCTGGTGGGCTGGCGCTTAGCTCTGTAGTTTCAAATGCTCTCTGGAAGCCCTAGACGTAACGATAGTATCAAGTTTTACCAGGGTTGTGGTTATGCCGCGACAGTACCACCAACCTTTAGATACAAAATGACCCTCAGATATGAAAACAATTACTCCCAATACTACCTTAAATACAACCCCAAATCAGAAAAAGTTGGGACAGTAAGGAAAACACAAATAAAAAAAGAAAGTAGTGATTTCTAAATGTACTTTGACTTGTATTTCATTGCAGACAATACAACAGCACATCATTTAATGTGTTCCTCATGATTTTTATTGTTTGTTTTTTCAAAAAAACTAAATTCCTATTTTGGTTCTTGCAACACATTTCAAAAAAAGTTGGAACAGGAAAGCATTTACCACTTTGTAATGTTGCCATTCCTGTTCACAACACTTAAAATTTAGGGACTGAAGACACCAAGTGATAAAGTGTTTCAGGTGTAATTTTGTCCCATTCTTGCTGCAAACAAGTCTTAAGGTGGGCAACAGTACGGGGTCTTCGTTGTCGCATTTTGCGCTTCAAAATGCGGCACACGTTCTCTATTGGAGACAGGTCGGGACTGCAGGCAGGCCAGTCAAGTACCTGTATCCTCTTCCTCCACAGCCAGGACTTTGTAATGTGTGCAGAATGTGGTTTTGCATTATATTGTTGAAATATGCATGGACGTCCCTGGAAAAGATGTCTTCTTAAAGGCAGCATATTGTGCTCCAAAATCTCTATGTACTTTTCAGCATTAATGGTGCCATCACAGAAGTGCAAGTTACCTTTGCCAAGGGCACTGACACAACCCCATACCATGACAGACCCTGGCTTTTGTACTTGTTGCTGGTAACAGTCTGGATGATCCTTTTCTTCTTTGGTCCGGAGCACAACACATTTCTCCCAAAAAAATACCTGAAATACGGATTCATCTGACCACAGTACACGTTTCCACTGTGTGATGATCCATCCCAGATGCCTCCGAGCCCAGAGAAGTCAACGGCACTTCTGGACACTGTTAACATAGGGCTTCCTTTTGGCACAGTACAGTTTTAACTGGCATTTGTGGATGTAACTACGTAATGTGGTACTTAACAAAGGTTTGCCAAAGTAGTCCTGAGCCCATGTGGTGATATCGCTTATAGATGAATGACGATTCTTGATGCAGTGCCGCCTGAGGGATCGGAGATCACGGTTGTTCAGCTTAGGCTTGCGCCCTTGTCCTTTATGCACTGAAATTCTTCCTCATTCCTTGAATCTTTTAATTATGTTATGCACCGTTGAAGGTGAAATAAGCAAATGTCTTCCTATCTTTCTTTGAGGAAAATTGTTTTTAAACATTTCAATAATTTTCTCACGTATTTGTTGGCAAACTGGCGATCCTCGGCCCATCTTTGCTCCTAAAGGACTAGACCTTTCTTGGATGCTGCTTTTGTACCAAATCATAATTACAATCACCTGTTGACATCACCTGTTTCAAATCACATCATTATTTAACCAATTTACCTGATTACTAGCCCTAAATTGCTCCTGTCCCAACCTTTTTTGGAATGTGTTGCAGGTCTGAATGACAGGAAAGGATGTATATTTACAAATGAAATTAAGTTGACCTGACAAAACATGAAATATTTTGTGTTCACATTGTCTGCAATGAAATACAAGTCAAAGTACATTTAGAAATCACTACTTTCTTTTTTTATTTGTGTTTTTCATACTGTCCCAACTTCTTCTGATTTGGGGTTGTATATAATTAATATTGACAATGCAAAATGAAAGCAAATAAAATGAATAAACTAATAATAATTCCACAGTACTTGTAAATGTTTTGTTTTGTGGAAGAATGTTTTAGTTACAACTAGAGTTAGCATGCAAAGATTTTTTAAATGTAACATGTTTGCAATGTATTTCTTCACACAAACATGCACCTTATTTGGAGGGAGTGGTTCTGGGAGGGACAGAGCGGGAATAGAGAAGTTTTATATTTCTGTGAGGCTGCGGTTAGGCATAGTGACACTTAAAGATAAATGCTAATATCAGCATTCTAACATGCTCACAATAACAATGCTACATGCTGATGTTCAGCAGGTATGTCTACATATATTCACCGTCTTAGTTTAGCGTATTAGCATGCTAACATTCACTAATTAGCACTTAACACAAATTACAGCTGAGGATAATGGGGATATTTAGTTTTGCGGGTATTTGGTCATAAACAGCAAGGATTTTGACCTGATGATGGTGCCAATCCATCATTTAGATATTAACGGGGGGAACTATTATATAGCATTTTCAGGTTCACACTACTTCTACATGTTTACATGCTTTAATGTTCAAACACTTTCTCATACTGCCCATGGCTGCTACAACTAATTGGCCAGCGTGTTTCCTTGAATCTCCGCTCCAGTTTTGTTTCACTAGTAAGCGCTGGAGTACTGGGTACTCGGTGGTTGTCCGAGTTAAGAGCTCGAAAATCATGAGACTAGAAAAAAACTGCTGAAACCGGAGAGCTCAAAACAGTTGGAAATCTGAACATTTTAGCTCATGGGGATTTCTCTAAAATATGTTTACCTCATTATTTTTACATTATAACATTGTAGATATGACAAAAAATACAGAAAAGCATAATATGTTCACTTTAAAAAAATTTACAGAATAAATGATTATGATTATTTGGATTCATTCTCTGGGTGCCATGAACGTCTGTACAAAATTCCATGGCAATCCATCCTATAGTTGTTGAGATAAATGTATTTCAGTCTGGACCAAAGTGTTGGACCGATCCACTGTCAAACTGAGCAACCAACATTGCCTTTATCAAGTCAGATTTAGCTGTTGTTGTAGCCTGTGTTTTCTGTGCCTGTTAATCAAGGTAAGAGTGATAGATAGGTTAGGTTTATGAACATACCGGTAATATGTCTTTGAATTTTGGTGGTGGGGTGACCCTTTTGTTTACATTTGGTCCAAGCAAAAGTCTTCAACAACACCAAAGTCAACATTATGTGATGAGCTCACTTTTTCTAATATAAAATGCTTATCAGTATATCTTTCCATCTATTTACCTGTCTATCTCTCTAACCAGCTCAATGCCTGCTCCTCGTCTGTCTGCCTATTTGTCTCCCTGCTAGACTTCTGCCTGTGTGTTCCTCTGTTAAGTCTTGCAGCCATTTTCTTTCCAACTACTAAATAAAGAGAGACACACTTGCCACCTCTCTGTCAGTCGCTGTGGGAGACTCACAAAGTACTCACACACAACTGACCTACAAGTGGCCCGCACTGTGTGTGTGTGTGTGTGTGTGTGTGTGTGTGTGTGTGTGTGTGTGTGTGTGTGTGTGTGTGTGTGTGTGTGTGTGTGTGTTGAAAGCCGTGTGTCCACTCCCAATGGCAATCTTGACACTTCCTCTCTGCAAGTTTATTTCATACAGACAAAAACACATACACACACACGAACACACACATATTTTCACGCCACTGAGGAGCTAATTAAACACAATGTGCCTGGGTGAGAGCAGGACTGAGAGAAAGATGTGTGCCTGTGTGTGTGTGGTTGAATCATGCAGAGTGCTCGGTGGGAGGGAGACAGGCAGGTCAACTCTGACAGCTCTAACACAGTGAACAGAGGGAGAGCAAGTAAGAGGAAAGGGATAGAAGGAAAGTGTGTGTATGTGAGGAAAAGAGAGGCAGGCAGAGGAAAAGAGCTGAAGCGAAAATGAAAAAATAAAAACACCTCAACTCTGTTTTGGAGTCTTTTGTAAAAGGAGGTTGTGTTCAGACTTTCATCATTTAGTTATTCTCATATCTACATATAAAAAACAGAGCCATAACATAGCTATAACAATAAATCCAGTATATCTTGCTCTGGCATAAGGCTGTGATAGGGCTGGACAATTAATCAAAAATGTATCGACATTGAAATTCTGAAGCCGTTATCGACGTATTTTTCCCATGACGATAATTCCGACAATTGATTCCTGTTGATAGGCCTACTTTCTCCTTAAAAACATTCTACTGTGTGTGTAGTCACGTGACTTTGCCCGGACCAGTCAGCCGCATGGAAAGCATAATGGAGGATAACTCAAACACCGAGTCCGAGTCAACTGAGCAACTTGTGCCCAAAAAAAATGTAGTGTCCATCATCTGGAAACATTTTGGCTTCAGAAAAGATGATTAAGAACAACGTGATTAACCATCGTTCATTTATCGTTGTCTAGGTAAAATGTGCAATTAATCGTGATTTTGATTTTAGGTCATATCATGCAGCCCTATGCTGTGATGTCAGAAAGAACTGTCCAATCAAAAATATCCAAAATTAGGTAATCATATATTGCTCCATTTCCTGCTGCAGAATATTTGGAAATAAAATTTGGGAACACGTTATCCCAAAGTTACTTTATTTGGGTTTTTCAAGATATTCCTGGATCTGTCCACAACTAATTTCTTTTAATTATTACCAGCTGAAACTAGCTACTTTATTATCTTTGTGCATTGCATTGTGGGACATAAGTGTTAATCAAACCCACATTCAAAAAGCTGGTGAATTAATCCCACACAAGCATGACATGTTCAAGGACACATACTTCTGTCAGTTTTTATTTGAACCTGCTACATACTGAATTAGTTCTGTTTTGTATGATGGAATTGGGACACAGCATAAACTCTTAACTTGTGTATACTAGTGTAAAACAATTAAAACATTTAATGATTTTACCTGTCAAAATATCAAACTACATTTATGTTGACATAAGAGAGCTCCTCAGCAGCTGCCAAGGAGTGGTTTTGTGTTAGTCAAAGGTGATTAAAAATCATTCTAAAGACATGTAAATAACGTGTTGTGTCAACAAGTCTAACTAATTACCCTTAACCTTACTCTCTCATGGAAAAGTTAATTTGGCAGTTCACACATGTAAAATGTCAAAGCGATAGAAAAAGAAGAATCTCAAAATGAGAGAAAGAGAGCAGAGAGTAGGAGGGAGACATTTCAGTACAAAAAGAAAATAAACTTAGCGAGAAAAAGAGAGAGGGAGAAGAGACAGCAAGGAGAGAAGAAGGATCCATATTTCAGTAATCTAGGGTATCTTTTTCAAACTGAAATACCAACTGGTCATAAATTACCAGGGGAACTGGCTTAAATATATTATATATATATATATATATATATATATATATATATATACACATATATATATATATACACACACATATATATATATATATATATATATATACACACACACATATATATATATATATATATATATATATATATATATATATATATATATACACACATATATATATATACACACACATATATACACACACACACACACACATATATATATATATATATATATATATATATATATATATATATATATATATATATATGTGTGTGTGTGTGTGTGTGTGTGTGTGTGTGTGTGTGTGTGTGTGTATCATGCATCTGATCATGTGGGCTATGCACATTCACAGCTGCATTGCAAGATAGTGTGGGGTGAAACACAGGACAACCAGCTAATGAACCATTTGAAGTTCCAGTAAAGTTACAACATACAGCAGGCAGCACAAACTGAATGTCCAGGGTAAATACATTTATATCATCATTCCCACGGCTGCTGTGCTAGTTAACGCAAAGGTTACACAGAGTACAACTGCCTTGCCAGCAGCCCCAGGCAGCATTTTTATGAAGGAAGCCTCCTTTCTGCTTTACATACGAGATAACTATGTTGAAAAGCAATGAGTGCTTGTATCAGAATGTGAAACCTGTGCTTCAAGATAAATCACTCCACAAAAGCATGCATGGCTAAATATGTTGGTTTCATAATTTAATAAATCTTGAACTCAGTTTAATGTATAAAATGTCCACAGTTAAATGTGAAAATAAAGCTTTTTCTCTCCATCTACATTAAGCTTCTGTTTATCCACACCCAAACCAAAAGCTTTTCTAAAATGTTCTACAGAGTAGATACATCTTAAACTGCCAGACTTACATTTTAGTGTGAATAGGAGAAGACAGACCTTTTAGAAAACATTGATGTAAGCATGCTCAGACATGATCAGCTGCTGTGTGGCAGTAGTTAAGCGGTCAACTTTCTATTGCCTATAACTCTCAAACGGTGTGTACATAAGTCACTTTCACGTTCGAGTAAACAGTGTTTTCAGATTTACTGTGGACGTAGTCTCAGAGTGGGCTGCGGCATATCATCTAGCCAGAATGAACAGCTCCTAAACTTAAAGCAGTGTGCCATCTTCCCTCCCTAGCAATCAATAAATGAAATTAGCCATCTGAAACGACTCTTGGACCAACAGGACTGTTTGGCTGGAACTAGATATTGTATAATATACACCAAATTAACTATGTAAAGTAATTGTGATAGTTACAACAAATGCTATATTTTACAAAAGAATAATATCACAGAAAACATGGAGCACAATTTGGGATTTTCCTCACCACACTATATAGTGAAGAGGGAATTAGTTTTAGTTATAGTGCAGCTAGATAAGAGAATACAGTCGGAAACTACAGCTAAATAATTAAAGGGGAATCCCACCCTGAAATGGAATTCACAAATGGTATTTGTTTGTTCTCTGGCAGTTCAGTCTGTGTGTGAACATGGGCAACATTCCAGAGAAACTAATTAGCCAGTGGTCTGACAGACTGAGTGGAGGTATGAGTAAGCTTTACTTGTCCAAATCTCAGTACAGTCAGCCAGTAGGGTGTAGGGGGTATACTATGTGCTAAGATAATATACATGTGTTGTATCAGTGTTACAGTACAGTACATGTAAATAAAAAAAAAAGAGTGTGACTCTTTAATCAACTAAATGAAATTATAGCTACATCTTGCAGCCCTCTCAATAGTTAACAGGATAGACCAACCATTGAACTCTTGTCTATTTTATCACATCTGGTTTGTCATCTGTTCCAGAGCTGAGAGATACCTTGTCTCTGTGTATGAGTGCATGCACACGCCTGTGTGTGCATGTGTATGGGTGTGTGTGAGTGAGTGTGTATTTACCTGTGTTGACAGCAGTATAGCAGAGTGTGTGTGTTGTCCTGTATTAGTAGCAGTAGTAGTAGTAATGCTTTGGCTCTTGTTACTGTAGATGGACTTTCTAGACAGCGCAGCACCTTCAAGACCAAATCCTACAAGACACAAATGAATAAAGTGAAACTGACTGGCTGTGAATGTTTCTGCTGGTGTACAGACCAAGATACTTTGCAATTAAAATACAAGCCAACTATTTAGAACCGACTTTTAACACTGCACAGTCACACCAAAATGTTTACATGTTAACACCCCAACTAAGTAGGTTGATTCAGAGTATGAAGAGAAAAAATGTTTGCACACTGTACACAGTGCTATGTTCTCAATTTATCTTATAATATATTACTGCAATGGATCCAAATAATGTATTATAAAAAATAAAAAAAATTATTCAATGTTACATTTTCCCTAGGGGGTTCAGAAAAATAAAATTCTGAAAATGTGTCGACTAATAGGCTAAAACTTAATCAGCACAGACTCCACATTGTCACTGAACACACACACACACACACACACACACACACACACACACACACACACACACACACACACACACACACACAAACAAAAAAACTGGTATGCCTACAGCTACTTCAGACATTCCCTTTGCATAAACTCAGCTGCAGTAACTAGTTGGAAAAACTTTTAACTGGCCAACATTCATTACCATTATCATTATCACCAACACCTTACGCTTCCGAGTGAGAGAGTGTGTGTGTGTGTGTGTGTGTGTGTGTGTGTGTGTGTGTGCGTGTGTGCGTGCGTGCGTGAGTGTGTGTGAGCTAATGTGACAGAATGTGCATGCAAGTGTGTTTATGGGTTGACACACCAAGTTAATTAATTTCAAAGTCCAGTAGTGTGCGCCTCGCTGATAAGTCCCTCCCCACTACCCATAATGCTCTGCTAAAGTAGAAGGCTGCAGTTCGTTCATTCAGCCAATTAGCACAGATACTGACACACTGCAAATTAGCGTATGTATGTGCGTGCACACACACACACACACACACACACACACACACACACACACACACACACACACACACACACACACACACACACACACACACACACACACACAGTTCTGTGTAAACAAACTTGCACTGTCTGTCTTTGTGCCAGGGGAGAGAGACAGGGGAGAGAGACGGGGGGTAGGGGCTGAATGCATATCAGTGTATAATTAGAGCAGAGTTGAAGTACTAAGTTTGTATGCTGTGTTAAATTGGAAATGCTCAATGCAAATAAATTCAGTTCAGAGTCAATTACCAATGCTAGACTCCAAGTTAAAAACCTTCAAATCAATTTTAGCCCCTCTGCCTTACCAAGATTAGCACTTTGTATACACACTTGATGGGCTGTCTTATGAAAAATGAATTAATAATTCATCACAAATTAGTTCACACACAGTTCAGCATTAGTTCATGAACTGTAAGGAAGAGAGAGAGAAATAAAAAGAGGAAAGAGAGAGAGAGAGAGAGAGAGAGAGAATTTGAGGTTAGTTGAATTTGTTTCTCATGTGTTTTCATCCCTTGGTCCTTGTGTTAAAATCTCCCTATTAGTAGTGATATCACCACCTACATTTCCTGTAGATTTTTTTTCTGTAACAATATCAATAAAATATAACACTAAAACAATATTGTTATTTGTGTCCGGACTTTCTTAGTTGATATAGTATTGTATAATATTGATATGTATATATTTGCATTCAACGTTTTACAATATTTTCTTACATTCTTCTGCAGGTGTGCATAAGAGTATACACATACCTTGCTCTGTGTGATGCGGTGTGTTTGGATGCATGAGGTGAGTAGGGCAGTGGCCATAGCAGTGAGGAGGTGCTGCTGGACCCTTGCCCCTGCTCCACCCACGCCCTCCAAGATGGCCGCAGGGCCACAGGTGTCAATCACTGCCAAGAAGACTGCTGGGACCACCCGGGTTAGCCTTGAAAGAGCCTGGAGACATAGAGAAAGACAAATAAATACACATGTACACACTGACGTAATGCATGTCATTCATGGATAGTGTTCCCATTTTGTTGTAATGTCATGTTGCACATGACGTCCTTGATTTTAAACGAGAATTGTGTTTCAATGCTGCTGGTGGGTAGCTTGCCCGGTTAGCTGCTAGGAGCTAGCTAGCAGTTAGCTGCTTGCTGCCGTCCGTGATAACTGTGTTCAACTGTGTTTTGTGTGTTCTGGTGTTGGTGATTAGGAGGTTTGGCATTGTCAATCTGTGTTAGCCTGGATCTCCCCGCTTCCGTCGCCTCCCGCTCCTGAAAACAATCCAGTGAGCGCCCGGTGGTCTGGCTATGTCCTCCAGAGGCCAGGTCATGCCTTCGCGATGAAAACTTTAAGTTTATTCCCCCTCAAAAATAAGTAATTGAGCACTGTAGTGGTTATGACCATATCAGTGACTATATAACTACATGGACACTGGCCAAATGATGTCTGTGGCTTGCACAGTGATAGCATTAGAGAAGCAGAAGCTAACAGCTAGCTAGCTGCTAGCAGCTAACCGGGCAAGCTACCCACCAGCAGCATTGAGGCAGGGTAGGTGAATTAAAACAATGTCTGAGTTGAAAACGCATCTTGTTGTCACGTAAGGGCCCTGTTCATGTTGCACAGACATTTTAATTGCATTTTGTGTCTGTTAAGAGGCACAAAGGCACTCTAAAATCTGCCCTGACAACTGCCATTTTAGCTCAGTGGAAGCTTGTACACCTAGCTGCAACTTCTCCCTGTTGCCTGCACCGATTGGGGTCGGGGTTTTTACATCAAGTACACGAATAATTATAGCAATCAAGATTAACATAAGAATTGGCCGGAATTCTCCTTTAAGCTGTTAGTGCCTTAAGCAAGTGTTCAATGGTACGTAACATGGAATGACAAATAAACTACAAATGCATTTGTAACTTCACCCACTGCACCTTAACAAATAAGTTAATATGGTTTACAGTCTGACAATGGGGGATTTAGGATATCAAATGCTGCATGAGGGCTAAGTTAATAGATAGGCATGTAGCACATCTAGATATTTGTTTGGTAAAGCTAAAGAAAAATAATTAGTTGTCATTTAGCATTAGAAGGCCATTCATTTTCATTACTTGAAGTTGGTCAGTAAAGGCAGATTTTATAATGTGTGTTTGATGTAACTTTGTGTTTGTAGCTTCCAAAGAGATATTAGTATGTGCATATGTATCTGTCCAAAAAAAAAGAACAACAAAAAAAAGTATCTGTCCACAGTCACGCATACATGTCAGTATGAGTGTGTTTTTTTCATGCATGTGAACTTACGGAGATGGCAGTGACTCTGACAGCCTCCACAGTGGAGTGAGTGAACAGGTACCACAGGGCAGAGCCCATCTCTGTGGTAACCAGGTGGTGGGAGGGGGCAGAGACAGTGGTGGAGATGTTCTCTATGGCTTTTGCAGCCATGTGATGAACTATGGAATCATCCTGTCAGACACACACAAACACACTTTGAATCACATAAATCCACTGTGGAACAATTACCAACCAGGCAATATTAACATTTATATCATATATTATAAACTGCAATGATTCAGCAAGAGCACTGTATTCAAACTATTAGAAAATTGAAAATCCTGGTAGAACCTTAGACAAATGTTAATGGAGTCCCTTTAAGAACCATCCTGTAAGAGGATTTAGGACAATGAGTTTGTCAAAAGCCACATCCAAAGTCCTCAGCACCTATACTATGACACTGACCCTAATAATCCTTCTTAGCAAAATCAACATGCATAGATATAATACAGACTGAAAGAACATAATGTTGTACACAGTATGTGCTGAAAACCCCTTGTCTTCACCCACAGGACCAGTACAAATATTAGCAACACTAGACATACAGTAGGTATCTAGGTTATTTCATTATTTGTACTAATATATGGAAAAATTAGCGTTCATACTTGCGTGTGTATGCGCACATGCATCCTAACAGTAGAGCATACCATAGTGGTTATGTCCAAGAAAGGATTTTTTTCTTTGTATAAAATATAATGCCATTGTGAGCAACACATTTGGTTCATTGTTAAGTCACAAACTCAAAACCCGATTACAGTAAAATGTCATACACCAAAAGCCAGAAATAAACAAAGAACTAACGCAATCACAAACTGACAATTAGATTAGCTCTCAACATCACCTCAATACAAAAACGAGAGGTTGCGTGTGTCTGTGTGTGTATGTGTTAGTGTGCAAGTGTCTGTGTGTATACTGTATGTGCCCACACACATTTGCCTGTGTATAGAATAGTTGTTTGTGTTCAGACAATGGGGCCAGGTTAATGAAATCTGTGGCTAAGGAAATGAGTTTTTCTAGGAAAGTCATTGTGGAGAAAGACAGAAGTAGAACAGAAGTGATTGCCTCTGTCAGGTTATTATTGTGTTTCACTGTGTTACATCACTTAGACTTTACTCTCCCTAGATATGAGATACAATAGAGTCTATTCATAAAACACAGTTAACTATATTTTGTGGCAAAGGTTCATAATAACAGCTGAAACATTAATTTCATTGTGGCAATTTATCATGGTAATTCTGAAAAGTGGCGCAGGTGACAGATGACATTATTGCATTACTTAATTTTTGCATTTTCCACACAAAGCTGCGTTGACTGTCCACACATTGAGTATATATGCAATGCACAACATTTAAGAAATGAGAGACTTACGATAAAATCCACCAATTACCGTGATACTACTCCATCTTTAAATATCAAATTCACTTACTTTAAAGGTACAATATGTAACATTTCTGCATTAAAATGTCTAAAAACGACCATACCTATGTTATATATATTTTTGAGATGTGTAGTTACACTCTCCCAAATGTTTCCACCAAACTTCAAACCCAGAGAAATCTGTTATTTTATTTTCAGACACGGCATGTTTCCTTTCCTTCCTAGTCGCCCATCAGTGACGTCATATAACCTTTCACCCTCTAGTTCCTCGTAACTTCCTTCAAAACACGAGCACCCAGATGATACGTTTGAGCGTAATTGTAAATCATACATCACAGAAAAAAATACTCCTAACCATAATACCGCTTTTTCTGCCACACAGCATCATTTTGTGATTGATAACATGCCACTTTGCAACACAGTAATACAGCAGAGATCTTATTTATTGATATATATCAATATCGATCCAGTTTAACGTTACTACAATGTGTTGGTTGACAAGTAGCTAACTTAATGCTAGCTAGCTAATGCTTGGTGGATGACATTATACGGTTACCACATCGTTCAACATGCTCATAAAGTTATTGGTAGCATGATTGTTTTCACCACGGATAAAAGCAGCGCTGGGCTAACCCACGAATGAGTTTACCAGTAATGTTAACGTTAGCTGTAGCTATATATCGACAACTAATCTAATCCTAATTTAGCCAGCTAGCACCCGGTCTGTCTTCTGGGACAGCTGCAACACAGCCGGGATATATAGCTTAGCCCACAGCCAGCCACCATTACAGCAATCCATACAGTATAAGTACTATACAGCACTTAACTCCGGTGCCGGGTGCTTACGACGCTAACGGCAGTTTAATGAAGCGTCGGGAAACAGACCACATCAGACCCAGACCCAGACCCAGATCCGAGTCGCAACAGCGGCCATCCATAGCTAATGTTAGCTAGCTAGTCTCCGTTAGCGCTAGCTACCGGTGTTCGTGCCAAAAATCTCCTCCCTGCCGAATTTCTCACCCCTTCGCGTTTAGCTGTCTTTACAGTTAGCTAAATTAACCCGACAAGCACCAAAACGAATAGTTAAGATTAAAGAAAAGTGAAGGGGGAGATCGTTCAGGGCAGCTTGGAGATGTCCTGCTGCTGAACATCGGCCATCGGCCGTCCTCGGCTCGCCGTCCCGGGAGATTCCCCCGGCGATCC
This sequence comes from Gymnocephalus cernua, assembly GCA_023631565.1. Classification (NCBI taxonomy): domain Eukaryota; kingdom Metazoa; phylum Chordata; class Actinopteri; order Perciformes; family Percidae; genus Gymnocephalus; species Gymnocephalus cernua. Next base: position 20,602,885 of record CM042429.1, on the reverse strand, counting down.
CCACCCACACCAGTCTCTCAGCCTCATTGAGTTGCTAGCTAGCGTTACAACAAACCCCGTGAAACTATCCAAAAGGTGACAGTGACATGTGAAATATATTGTGATAGTCACTGTGATTTTAGCTGCTGTCTAACGTTAGCTTGCTGGCTCACTAGCTAGCTAACTGGTCAGCTTCCAATACAGATAGAATCAATAAAAGCGTAATTATGTTGGGAAAATGCCGCTATGTTATTAGAATGACATGAATAAAGTGTAATAAAGTGAATACATTTGAATGGGTGGCTAAACCTGTCCGTGAACAGATGCATTCTAATCAGCGAAGTTGTTTACAACTCCCATAATTCCACGCAATTTACCAACGTCATCAAAAGTCCGCGTTTACAATCCATTGTTTTGGTTGAGAGACCCCTAGCAGCAGAAAGTTACATATTGTACGTTTAAGCTGCACAAACTTTAAAGTTTTGTTTCTTATCAACACAACTGCAGCTGTGGTCATGAATCTTGAATTCATGTCATCTACAATGCACCAAATGGTGACAAACTTTGGCATAATCCATTTTTCTGCCATCCAAATGTGTGCTTAGTATGTCTTAAACAGTCATAGTTTGGGTGAAATATGGTTAAATAAACTGCTATGTTTCGTATTATCCCCAATCCTCAAAAGCTCCAACTCTCTTGTAGAACTCTCAGTATATGGATGAACAGCAGATGCAGAACTTGGTAATAGTTTGTATAGAATCTATCATAATAGATATCAATTCACACTGACTATAGCTGCTGTGCGTAAGAAAGAGCAGATTGTCAGTTCAGTTGTTAAGCCCTGTTTTTATCATTTACACCACATTTTCAATTTCACAAAAACATTTACTTCAATCCCATTTGCCTTAACATATGCACTATGCAATAACAGCAAAATAATGCACCTACTGCCCTGCAGAAAACCTGTGTCCAAAACAAAGTGAACATTTTAGAATTGAGAAGTACTGTACCTCTGACATAACAATGCATCAATGTGATCCACAGTTATTTAACATTTTATAGAAATGAAAGACAGTCTATCCCACCACATGAGGAACTTTAATCATAACTGAGATCTACAATTACCCACCTATTAATCAAATATAAGACATCACATTGTGTATTCAACACCAAGGGACTACGTAGCATGACAACATAATGAATCCTCTGGCACCCCTGTGGGAACCAGTAGAATGGTCTGTTCCAGCATTCCAGGCCATGCGGGCCAGCTCACTAATGAGTCCACGGGGGAGCCCCCTGTGTGTGTGTTTAATAGACTGTAGCCCTGCCAGGAACTACACAGAAAGAGAGAGAGACAGAGACAGAGAGAGAGACAGAGAGAGAGAGAAGCAGTGAAAGTGATATCCTTACATGTGATGAGAAACTAGTAGCTCATGCAATAAAGTCCATCATTATGATGCAGAGAGGGAAATGCAGGAGACAGAGAAAAGAGTATGTTTTTCTCATTATCATTTTTCCCAGTATGAGACATCCGAGAAACACACTTATTAAATTATACTCAGTGTCCTGAGTATAATTTGAATATTGACCACCACCATCAACTCCAAGTATTCCTATTGGCTTGAAATTTTACACTTGCGCTTACATGAACTGGGGTAGACGCTCCATACATAGACCTATATATAATATGGACCCAGCTACTCCGCTGTTTTTGACGGAGACAAGTGAAGCCTATTACCAGCACTTTTCCGGTGATAGTCGAGCGTTACTGCGCAGCTGCAAACTGAGCTTCCCGCCGTAGATGTGACGTGACCAACGTGTCTGCAAGTTGTAAGTCTTCTGGTAGCTGTGCCAAGAGAAATCTCAATCATTCTGAATCTTGCAGAGACGGAGAGCGTAGGTATATGTAAGGAGATAACATAGGCACAGGCTAATTATTGATAACTAAAATGCTAGTTAACATTAGCAATTAAACTAAACAGCTAATGTAAGTCCAAACTGCCTGTGAGCTTCTCCTGTACTATACGGTAATTCCTGTACTATGCGACAGTAAGTCGTGTGGTTATGACACAATCGTTAGCCTATTTTATAAAAACGTCTGCTACGGAGCCATAACGTGAGGTACAAGGTAATGGCGCCTTTTATACATTGTCGTGTTTCTTTAGAAATAAACGATGGTCAAATGAAATCTTTAAACGCTTCAGATGTAAAGTTATTGGCTGTCAAAGTGACGCCAAAATGAATGGCAGTGAATGGGATGCTAACGGGGGGTGATAGCTTATTAGCATCAAAATGGCGCCATAGGAGGCTTCACTCTGAGGAGAGAAGCCTGGCCCCTTGGCTCCATAGCCATGCGCCATCTTGAAATATGGTAGCCCGTAAGGGACATACAGGCTATACTGCTCCGCATTTCACGCTTTTTCACTCAGTGGCACTGACTGTGACGTATGCCAGGGAGGGAGGGGGGAGAAGATTACGTGCCACTCACTGCCGGCAGATTTGAAAGCCTGTTGTGTCTATTATCAAGGACATGTAACTGAATCGCCGAGGAAATTAAAACGACAACGTGACAGGCAAAGCAACGCGACCAAAGTTAATATTGTTGTGGCTTTTCCAAGATGGAAAGAGCTGATGAGGAGCAAGGATTTTAAAAAGGGACGCCGAAGTTGCCAGTTTTCTTCTCAACAGGTAATTCTGCCTATTTGTGTAAAAGTTTTATAGTTGCTACTTGCTTGGCTAAATATAGCACGGTTGTGCATAACGCTAGAACGACGTCTAGGATACTTTTCCTCGCGTCAATGATGAAAAAGAATTGTCTACCTTAACGTAACATAAACGTAATCATATGTGCCGTGATTTCCCTGGCAGACAACTCATGTCATGGAGTTGTAACACAGACTAGCTACAGCTAGAACAGCAGCGTGTAAACGATGGAGATACTAAGAGATCATTTCAGTTACAAAGTGAAATTCAGTTGGTTGTCATATACAATTTCACCGCTAGATTGTATAATTTAGATCTAAGAAATCACTTGATGGTCATTGAACTAAAATGCTCAATACGTATTGTAGTGTATATTAAATGCAAAAACATATTAGAACATCCTGTAACTGTCTTGCAGAAAACGTTTGGACAATTCATATATTAGTTATCTCGAAGATTAGAAATGTTTCTCTGACAACTGCTTCTCCTACTCTGCATCCCCTAGATGACTGGCATAGATTTTATAAAATCAGTAAGAGACTAACATCTGGTAGATTTAGAGCATGAAGTTCAGCCTTCCAGAGGTGTCATGGGGCAGATCTAAAATGACATACCGACTCTAGAAAATCCTCACTTCAAACAGGATTTCTGAGAAGGTACCTATCCTAATTTAAGAATATTAAAGATAGATATAATACTCGGCCAAAACACACATTCTTCAATTTCAGGGTTTCTGGATAAGAATGTGGCAATTGCTGAAAAAAGTTTATTATATATTACTGGTGTATCCAGTTTAAACAGGATTTCCATCTTTTTCGTCAGGTTTCAACAGGACTGACTGGCTTCCTGGCAACTGGTTTGAATTAAAAATCTCCCTTGTTCTGTAGCTCAGGACTGACAGACAAGATTTACGCACTTTGAACCCCTGGCTAAAAAAAAGTTGGAAAAACCTAATTTCAGATGAAAAGAGTTAAAAGGCTTGGCAGATATGGCACCATAAAATCCTGTCTAAGTGTCGATCAGTAGATTAGTTTTATATCCAAACATGTTTGCACCTGGCGTCTGAGTCTCAAGTAGAAAGAGATCACATCACAAAAACTACATCACATGACTTGATGCAGGATTTGTGTGTATGCCTGTGTGCACAAGTGCACGTGTTCACATGTCTGATGTGGTTTCCCTCTGTAATTAAAGTCCTTTAGAAGCCAGTGCACCTGGTTTTGAATGAGCCCCTATGGCAAACACAGGCACCATCTATCAGCCTCACACAGAACATCTAACACTCCTAATAGCCACACTCAAAGAGAGAGAGACAGACTGTCTGATTAACAGGCTAATAGACAGGCAGTGGGGCGCGAAGGAAGAGGAAGAGACATGTCGACAAAATAGCAAACAAAAGAGCAACAAGTAGAGGTTGAAATAGACAAACGAGAAAGAAGACAGACCAGCAGACAGACAAACAGACAAGCACATGTAAAATAACAGGCAAACCAGCAGACCAGAAAATAAGGAGAGAAATAGATAAAGAAACAGAGACATGGGTAGGTAAAGAGAGACAAAAGGCAGTACAGAAAGACAATCTGGCATAGGAAAAAGGACAGGCAAAGAAAGAAAGAGGAAAAACAGGCAGGTGGACAGACGCACAGTGTTATTAGTCATCATCTTTCTGTCATTTTTCTGTGCATCAAGGACTTTGCCACACACTTTTTTTAGCAAATCAATACAACACAGTAACAGTCTATTATTATATTATACAATGGATTGTACACAGGCCATGCATGCATGTGTGTGTGTGTGTGTGTGTGTGTGTGTGTGTGTGGGGGGGGGGGGGGGGGGGGGGGGGGTTGCGCACATGGAGTGGTCATCTTGTGTTTTGAAACACAAGGGTAGGACTCATGACTGTCTCTGTTCTCCCTTGTGGAAGATAGTGATAAATCATTAATAGGCTCACCACTGCTCTCTGTGTGTAAGGGGGATTTCTGCCTTCTGCCCCCTGGCTTCTATCACTGTAATACTGTTCACACATAATTTCTGTTGTGCACGCGCACACACACACACACACACACACACACACACACACACACACACACACACACACACACACACACACACACACACACACACACACACACACACACACACACACACACACACACACACACACACACACACACACACACACACACACACACACACTTTCCATCATACAGCAGAAGCATCATCTTGTTCAGACTCATAAATAATTTCCTGCAGCTTAAGTCTGGCCTGGAAACCTGCCTTTCACTCCATGCCATCCACTCCCGCTCTCCAAGTACAACTCCCTCTCTTTCTATCTCTGATTCCCTGCCATCTCCTCTTCCTCTCCCACTGTACTGATCCTCCTTTCTCCTCCTCTGTCACTCCCTGCAATCCCCCACCTCTACTGGTAAAACCACCATGCTTGCTCTGGCTCTGTGGCCCCCCTAGTCGACCCCTTCTTCTATTACAACGATCTCTATCCCTCTCTCCAGTGCTTTACTTGTAAATCAGGAAAACTCTCAACAGCAGCGGAGGGGGCTGGGGTGATCCAGGGGGTCAGAAACTGCATCAAAATCACACTGCCTGGAGCACATTAGACAGTGACTAGGCGCTGTATCTCCATGCTGTCATGCAATGAACCTCGCGTGGCACTGGATTTACATTTAGCACGTTGGTAGACAATGTCCTTCTCCAGAGTCCAGACAACACTATATGAGAAAGACACCACCTCAGCAATAAACCAACAATAATACCGATACAGCTGGTCACTTGTCAAATCAGACAATATACATTCTTTTAGGTCTTTAGTGAAAAGCCAAGAGTAGTTCAAACATATTTGTTTTATTTATAATCATGTGCTATTTGAGAGCAATTTGAGTGTGATACATTACTAAGCCTTTTAAATAAATATTTAGAAAAACAGAATTAAAATACATGTTTAAATTTTGAAAAAACAGGTTCGGTCCAAGTGGCTATTTAGCACTGCAACATTATGTAAAGTACTGCTATGACTGCTAGAACGCTAAAATGATCAAAGCAATATATCAGTGTTATAATAATTCCTGCTCCCTCTCATATTTTACCAAAGAAATGTATATATTGTCAGATAAACCAAACAATACCACATTGGTTTGTGTCTGCTAAGCTGTGAAAAACTGAGCTTCGGTGCAACAACTCCGGTATCTGGTTGATTGACATGCTCTCACTAAATGCCTTTATAATACACAGTGCCAGTGTATCAATGTTTCTTTCTTCTCTTTTTGTTCTGTTTAAATAGATTGACATTGATTTCTTTTGTTGGACTAGCAAATAAAAACATTAGAGCCACACATTGGGGTGTTGGGTCTCAATGGAATTGGCAGTATGAGCAGTCTTAGGCCTTGGGCTATTTGTCAACCTATTTGGCATCATTTGAAAAATAATTATTCGTCTATTCCCCTCTCCCTCCCTCTCTGTCTGTCTGTCTCTCTCGCATGCTCCTCTTTTGCTGTCAGGGATGAGGAACTCTATCTCTGTTGTCTTTCTGACCAGATGTCCAACGCTGTATAACCCATGGCTGGATTATCCAGGCAAATCACAGCCTGAGTCCCTCATGTTCTCTCTCTTCCTACTGGCTCTGTCACCTCTTCACCTCGGTCTGATCAACAGACATTTAATACAATCACTTCTAAATAAAGTGCAACATAAAACTTTCATTCTATGATTTCATCCAACACACAATGTTAAGTTTGTTTGTAACATTAAAAACTTTCTAAAAACTTCTAAATGTTTAGAAAACATTGATGCCTTCTTTTTATTCCACCTACAGTATAGGGTAAGACTAAACTCAATAATAAGTTACATTGAAGAAATTGAAAATAAGAACTAGGGTTGGGCCAATGGGAGTTGGCATTGTTCATCGTGATGTTTCACTGTAGACACTGTCATATGCCAATTCAGTAGACAACGGCTAACCATAATAAGAACAGTAACTGCAGTGCCCTTATTGTGCAGATAGTTACACCTGTGATGGAAAGTCAAAATATCAGCTGTGAGAAAGATCTATCATGCAGCCTGTCATATTGGGAAGTACTACATGGATAAATCAAGAAAGAGAAGCATAATAAAAATGGCTGCCAAACCTACAGTAGACCCATAGAAATAAAACATGGGTTTTAAATTTTATTTCTATGAGTAGACTTCACATTTGTGCCAAAAGTGTTGTTGTCATTACTTAGAATTCCTCATGGGGGCGGCAGAAACTACGCACTATAGCTTTAAGACAGTCATGGATTCGTTAACCAGTGAAAACTCAATAAACGTGTGTTGCTATAGCCTGGGAAAACCCTGACGAACTTCTGGCAAATTTGAGACTTGCTCTGCAAGTCAGTCTGGCCAAGAGCCCATTCAAGCCCATTTACAATTTTTCCAAATCGAGGCAACAATCACAAGCGCTAAGGCGGGCTTTACACGATGACGATAGCGCAGCGACGGCAAGCAGCTTTTTGTTTACTTTCAACATGACTACCACCAAAGCGCAGCAACCCGTTGATGCCGCTGTCGTTGCTACGTCACCCGGATCGTTGGTCTGACTGGTTGAAGGACTATCCAATTGTGCCCAGAGGCATTTGGGCGCCATCCGTTGGTGACGCCCCTTTGGAAATGAGCTGTGAATGAACCTTCCCCAGACCCTTCTCAGTTACAACTGAGAAGGTCTATCATTATTCATACAATGGTCTTAAATAACCTGTAACAGCAAACAAGACTAACAGTGAAAAGAACATTATTTTTATATAGTTTTTAGTAAGGCCTCTGCCCTGGTCTGATTTTTCCCTTAAAGTCACAGAATGATTTGCAGCTGGTAGATGGCGCTACAGTAACACATTCCGAAGGGCCACAGATAACTTTGTAACACCAGAAAAGCCTGTGTTGGTGTATCCAGCCAGCTGAGCCCGGTAAAAGGAAGCAGGAGATTTCTTTATATAGGCCTTATTGTATTTTAATGTTATTTTAGAAGTTAGCTGTTGTAGTTATGGCTAATACTGGGGCAGGACCATCACAGAAAAAAAATTAAAAGAACTAAAAACAAAAGGGAGATCTAAATTGTAAAACGACGGGCGAAAACAAGTACCCCCTGTACTTGTGTAAAGCTTGGGTTTCATGAAATTCGCAATATGAATCCAAGTTATTATTATTACGTTGGTTGCTACAACAAACTCGTAACGTTTTGGCTCGTGACACAGTGACACCCAGTTCAGCTGAACACTCCAGCTGAGTGGGGAGGGGCAGTATGCGCAGACGCTTAAGCCGATCTTACTCCAATTAAGGTGTATACATGCAGGAATACCCCGGTTACTAATGGAGTTCTCTAGGTCTGTTAATAGGGTTCTGAGAACTTAACCGGGTTAAGGTGTTTACTTGGCGTTTGAGAACTTGGGTATTGCCTCAACTCAACTATAATTGTTTTTTTAAACTGCATGTAAACGCACTGATGGAGTATTTCTGTATTCTTAAAATGTCTCACAAATATAAGGCATTTCTGCATTAGAAATAATATAGTTATATCTCAACTTGGGGTGGGTATCACAGGGTACCTCACAATGCGATACATGGCTCACCATACCAATAATTTAACAATACAGAAATTGTGAGATAAAGTAGCGATGCTGGGAGCAGGGAAATTTATTTAGAGCACCTTATTTTATTAATTAAAATGATAATATTTGGCGCCATAGTATTGATTATCATATTGCACGAATAACAACAACGTATTGCCGTATCGATATTTTGTCCCACCCCTAATCTCAACAGTGCAAATATTTGACTGTCTGTGGAAGTATAGTAAGCTATAGTATAGTGCAACCACCTTGTTAACCCCAGGAGATGTAATGCCCATGAGACAAAGTTAGACTATTTAGACTGCTGTAATATAAAAGCAAATATACTTGTGCACCCACGGGAAACCCAGCCAGTCAGGGAGAGGGAGGAAGAGAGACAGGGTGGAGAGAGGAAAAGGAAAGGAGGGTGAGAGGGAAAGAGAGGGAGGCAGGTTGGGTCTGGGGATGAGTGTCTGGTCCCTAAGGGAGGGAGGGAGGGAGGGTGTGTGTGTGTGTGTATTCTACTCTCACAGCTCAACTCAATAATGATAAATAAGTCAACCTCTCTCCTCCCCTCAACCCCTCTTCCTGTTCCTGTCACACACCCGTCCTCTGTTCATCTACTCCCCCACCCCCCACAACACTCCCAGTGGTAATGAAGCAACAGTAGGTACTAGCTGACAACTGTGCATAGTTTCATCTATATTCATTCTGCTATAGCAGGCCACCACAGTAAGACCCCTTCTACCTCTGAGACAAAACAATATCAATCCATCCATCCGCTTCTCTCACCTGTTCACGATATTTATCAGTCTCACCCCCTACCAAAATTCTACTTATTCAGCAGCAATGGCCCAGCATGCCCAACACTACAGAGAAGACAATAATATGATATGGAAGCACTCTGCTGTACACAATTCGATACAAATACAAACAAGTAAAGCAAAACTTAAACAAGTAGCCAATGTTTAAACCAAAAATTTCTTCCAGTTACAATGAATTAAAGGCAGGGTTGGTAACTATTCTCAATATACACTTTTTATATATATTGTTTGAAATGGTCTTTACACCCTGACAGCAATAAATAACTTCATGATGAAAATGTGTACTTCTTTCCTGACAAAATATGCTAAATATATATATTGTCATACCAGTCTTACATTCCAAAATCTCAGATTATTTCAACTAATATTTTTATCTTTTCATTAAAACAAACGCAGTACAGACTCTCACACTGAGCTGAATTAGAAAACACACACACTGCTGCAACTTAGGTTGTAAGGTTTAAGCCAATGTTCTTTTGGGGGTAACGCCCTTCACTTTACCGGCAGTATTGACAACAGATAAAGCCACTGTGTCTTGAGAAGCTTAAGCTTGCTGTTTTATTGTTCACTTTTATCTCACTTTACATCGTCACCGCCCGCTCTCCTTGCGTGACCACACAGGCACTGCCTTGCGGTCCGCTTTGAAAGAACCAATGAAATGCCTCCTTGCCCCGCTGCAAATACTCTACCCCTCACGTGTACGAGCCTGAGCTCAATGCGCGTTGTTACCGCACTGCTAACATGTTTGCTTTAAACAATTGGTCTGATAATATTAGGTTTGCTTACCGGTGAATGAGACATGAAGTAAAATTGCAGTCCTTTCTCTGCTCTGCTCTGAAGCAGTAACGCAGCGATGCTCGTGCATGTCTGTGTGTGGGTCGGAGCCCGGAGGGCAGGGGAAGGGGTTAGACGGAGCCCCGAGGACACGCTACTTTCAAATCTTGCTAGCTTTTCAACATTACCAACCCTTCCTTAAAGGAGAAAATACAGGCACTTATTGCTGAAGTTAAGAAGCACAGGGTCCAAACCAAAGAAGACCCAGGTCAATCTCTAATTGTCAGTAGCATGGTGCCAACATTGATACATTACCTCTATTTCTTAACATATTTTAGAACACCACTTTATCATTGGAGACATACATGTCATTTTGTCATACTATTATACCAACCAAAGTCATAATATCTTATGTTTGTTTTTTATGACTAATATGAGAGGGGAAGCATAATGAAATAGAAAAAGAGAGGAGATGGAGAGAAGAAAAAAGAAAGCCAGCAAAAAGAAAAAAGCTATCTATATTTTTCTGGCTGTATTTCTGCTCCATCTACTGTATGTGTGTGTCTGGAGGGTCCTAATTGCTGCTGAGGTCAGGTTGCTGAGCAGTAAAGGGTTGTGTTTAATGCAGGTAAGAGTGTGCAAGTGTGTGTGTGTGTGTGTGTGTGTGTGACTGCTCTGCATGCCCTTGACTTGCAGCTGGCAAACAACGCTTTAGGCCCCCACAGCTGCCTCATCATTACTGTTCACAGGGATCCCCTGCCACACACTCGCACACACACACTTGCAGGCACACACAGTGAGAGAGACTTAGTCACAGCTACACAGGCACAAAAACAGACACACGCAGACATACACAGAGACACTCACCCCTTCCCGCAGGCTCCTCATTAAGCCAGTGTAGGCGGCAGCGGGAACGAACCACAGTCCCTCTGGGGAGCCTCTCTTCTCCTCCTGATAGAGAGGCATAGTAAAGTCAGAGAGAAAGGGTGAGAGGATAGAGAAGGATGGGGTACAAAAGGGGGTGGGGGGGCAGTGGAGGAGTAGGGTGGGAGTTAGAGAAAGGCAGAGAGATAACATGGAGGAGATGCAAGTAGAGAAGAGTGAGGGAAAGGGCAAGAAAGGACCAAGTAGGGGAGGGTAGAAGGGAGCAAGAGGAGCCATGACATCTTGATTACTTGGTTACCATGTCTATGCTTGAGTATGCTTTCATAACTATTCAAATTCAACAGATTTTTTTTCTTCAATATTGATTTTACTTAGAAACATATAAGATTTTTTTTTTTTCTGACCAATAGTTGATCCTGGCATACTAGGCTAAAGGTTTTTTTATAGTCGTGCGTAGAATCGACGGCGTAGCCTGACGTGCACCTCTCCAAAAACGTGTTGCAGCGACGCACGTCTCTCGGCTGTGGCTTGGTAGCGTTGCATTTCCCCAGACTCATTTCCTGGTTCTCCTTCACCATAAACAACTTGAAATCAAGGAGAGGGGTAACTTTTCCTGCTCCAGGTTTCCCACCGTGGTCAGAAAGAACAGGGGAGACACTTTGTTTCTCTCACTATGACTCGCTCCGAAGCTAATCGCCTTCACTCTCTCACTTCTTCCTCGCTCTAAAACACACTCCCCACACACACACACACACACACACGCCGGCTCGACGCACACACCAACGCACAAGTATAAACATCAGGCCACTTACGTAGGCTACGGCGAAAGCTCTGCGTGGAGCCTCCGCACAACCATAAAAAACCCTTTACTCGCCAGTCCTCATTCATATAGTGGCACGTGTCACGTAGCTCTCTGCTGTGAGCACCGTGCTTCATTATTCTTTATCAATTCATCTCTCAAATTCTACTTTAACAAATAATTAATTTATCTTTTAGTCCATAATATGTCAGAAAATAGTTTAAAAAATGCCCGTCACAATTTCCCAGAGACCACAGTGATTGCTTGGTTTGTCAAATCCGAAAATGTTTAATTTACAATTATATTAAACTAAGAAAAGCAGCAAATCCTCACATTTGACAAGCTGAAACAAGAACAATTGGGCAGTTTTGCTTGGTAAATTATTTGATATGATTATCAAAACTAGTACAGTGTGCCTGTTTGGAACGGGCGATAGCTTGGCCTGTGGTATTGCTGCTTGTACAATTATCCAAAACCAAATTGTAAAAATGACTTACAGAAGGACCCCGAACCACTTAATATGCAACTCCACTGTATAGACTACTACTGACTTACAGTGTAGACAACGTCTACATCAGAAGAAGACATTGTACTAAAAATGTTATCTGACAGAACGTTGCAGATTAAGAATTTAATCACAAAATATCATAATGAAAATGTGGAGTAATCAGATAGTTGCCTAAGTTGCCTCATGGCGGCCTGTTATGAGAGCTAATCAGCACATATCTGCGTTAATCAACCAGCAGAACTGGACTGTGTGTGTGCGAGAGAGAGAGAGACAGAGAGAGAGAGAGAGAGAGAGAGAGAGAGAGAGAGAGAGAGAGAGAGAGAGAGAGAGAATATTTTAGTGTTGTCTTTTTCGCCAACGATATTGCATGTTGATATCACCACAGTCAGCGTTTATAATGACTAGGGTTGGGTACTGAAACTCGGTGCCAATAGGGCCCCGGTTCCGACGTAAACGGTAGTAACGAAACTGAATAAGAACGAACATTTCTGTGCCTTATTTCGGTGCCTGACTTTACACTACACTCGACAGCAGGTAATGTTAGCCTACCTTTAGTTAGCAGTTGGATTAAACACGGTTAAAATGCTGACAGCTGACATTAATATATCAACACCGGGACGCAACAGTCTGCTCTGCAGCGCAGCAGATGCCGACGTTGGAAAAACACAGACGGTGCATTTACTGAAACTGGTAACCTACAGCCTCGCGGTGCATTCAAAGTTATTGTAAAATACCCTTTTCCCATCTGGTTGTTGTTTTTGTCGTTCAACAGCAATTTACTGGTGAACAATTTTCTGATGTAGACATAGACTACACTGTAAGTCAGTAGTAGGCTATACAGTGGAGTTGCATATTAAGTGGTTTGGGGTCCTTCTGTAAGTAATTTTGGGGTAAAATTTGGTTTTGAAGAATTCTACAAGCAGCAATACCACAGGCCAAGCAATCGGCCCGTTCCAAAAAAATAAAAAAATAAAGCCCCATTCCATTGCTACTGTGCTAGGCTTTAGGCTATATCTAACCTTGAGGATAAATACAGCACTGAAGGCTATAGCTAATCATTGTCATTGACTGGTGCTGCAGAAGAAAGAGAGGAGAAAAGCGGCTGGTTTTACCTGGGGACACTTAAAGAGCCATTCCACATTTCTCAAATAAAACCTTTCAGAATGAGTTGACATCCTATGTTTGGGATTTTCATTAGAAATGGTTTTAATAAAGGTATTGATGCTGTTCAAAGAACTTGTGTTATTATTGCATTCAGTGAAGGGTTTCAACATCATGTGCTGTAAATGATGCCTCAGAGAATTGAATCTGTTTTCTGTGGTCATGTACTATTTCAGTAAGCCTTTTTGTTGTTGTTTGTGGTCATGTACTATTTTTTGTGTACTAAAATATCAACATACCCAACTGTACTTACCATATGGGAATATAGTCTGATCATTTTTAGTTTCAACCTTAAAATTATTAATCCAAAGTCTAATAAAAGTTAATGTTTCTGTGGTTATATCTAATTTATATCTAACCTTGAGAATAGAGGCAGCAATGCTGCGGGTCAGTGACACTGACCAGAAAACCCACCAGACAGCCAATCTGCCAGTCCACCACAGAAATCAAAAAGGACGTAACTTTACAAATTAAATAATTACTGGGTTTTTTAGAGCTATCAATTACTTTACTAAACTGTCATTGACTGAAAAACACAAACAGCAGAAGATTTTTTTAAAATCCAATCCTCAAACCAAAGCACTCGCTTAACAAAAGAAGCTTGAACTAAGGGCTCTCTAATCTTGACAATAGAGCGAAAGATAAAAATGTCACTGAGCATTCCTGGGCTTATTTTAAAGTACCAATACTAAATTAACACAGAAAACCTAGAAGGCACTACAGCCATCACAGGGACTGTGCAACACAAGTAATGTGAGCTCTTCGTTATAATTGTATTACAGACTTGGAAAGGCCTACGAGCAACACATTACAGTTGTTTAGCCTTCTTGTTACAAAGGTACGTGGCCATTTCTCTGTAGGAGAGGTCTCTGGCTTTACTTGGCTTTACTCCTGAGGTACAAATATATTTCATGGTTTACAGTTACCAATGGTTAACAGTTAACAATATCTTGAGGTACATCTTTTATTACTCATCAATCTAATCCTCATTTATTCGATTACACTTAATTATACCATTCATCAATTGTGGAATTACTCAAATCAAGTATACTTTGTCCCCATAAATCTGTGACAGTGCATTACAAACAACACTGCCCCTATTATGCTGGGACATGTACAAAAGAAAAAAGGTTGTTTTTTTTATGTCTTGCTAATTTTTCTTTAATTTAGCTTTTGATTTTGATTTTCTTACTGTAACTTACTGACAAACATTTACACTTTTAAGGTACTGTTCAACAATGGACCCTGAATTCTAAAGGGGAGGTACAGGAACCAGTTAATTATAGCGTTGTTGTTTAAGAACACACTGGCATCCATGGGAAAACACCAGCTCTTGCAGAAGCAGAGAAGTCAATTTATTAAGAGCTTCTAGAGGACACTGATGAGATTCCCTATGGTGTCAGGAGAGTAATAAGTGTAATCAGGCGGCGCGATCGATTTTTGAAGGTTATCAATCAGTCTTGTAAACAAAAATCTTACACTTAATCGACTTGCCTGGCAAGATCGAGGTTAACCACAAATAAATTGGGATCACCTTTTCTAATGAAGTCAAATGAGGACTCCTTCACTCGTAATTTTCAGGGCAGGGGTTCAATTCGCTTTAAATTCAATTTAGTCAGCATGTAAATTTAAACTCCATTACCTAATGACAGGACAGCACTCAGCTTCGTGCACTTCACTCAAGATTGGTCTTTCTCGCTGAAGAAATAAGAAAATGTGATTCGATCTTTTGGGCATCTGGCATCAGTGTTGTGCTTGATTCACTTTGAGTCATTAACTCAAAAGAAAGATGACTTTTCATATTTTAAAAATGTCTTGGGGGCAACCTGACAGCGTAGAAGTGTAAGGTCCATGCTACATAAACACAGTGTTACGGGTTACTTTGTTTTAAGTGCAGTTTGCACATTATTTGAAGAGCAAACCAGAGGTGAGCAAATTTAGTTTGCCATCCTACTACTGTTTGAGGTTGTCATTTATCAGCAGGGTGAGCAGCAAGTGGATCCCCGCATTCATTGTATTTCTCATAACATGTAATAATATGAATCAACCAATTGATTTAGTGACTGTTTCTGATTATTTCATTAGCAGGTCTAGTATGTATGAAAGCCTCAGCAATATGAACAGCACTTGTCTGATATTTCATTATTGATCCTGCCACACTATGGAACATCGATTATATCAAAATGGCAAAAGGCTGAATTCAATACCCTAATTAGACTAAGAACATGAAGTCAAACAGTCAGGGATACTTTCCCAAAGATTTGGCACAAAGAGTGAGTCAGTGAATGATTGGTACATCTTTCTTTTTTGTCTTCATGTATCTAACTTCCCAACCACAGTCAGGAGGAAGAGACTAAATTAATAAAAGACTTATAAAAGACGTATACCAAATAACAGAAGTATCCAAATTCTGATAAGAAACCATTATCACGTCACAGCCTGTCGACTAAAAGAAAAACAACCTTAAAAAGTAAAAAAAAAGAATATTCATGCCAGCTATGGAACGGCTGCAATCTGTGCCCTTTGTATGTATGCAAGCAAGAGCACATGTGCACCCATTTCTCACTTACATAGTTTGTGTTTGGATCCATTCAAATGTTTCTTTAGATCAATCGACTACAGTTCCTCTGTCTCTTTAAAAATGTCTCTTCATTTTTTTGGGAATGCAGGAAATTAAAACATTTCTGGAAGGCAGTACATGATCTAACTGTTAAGATTGTGAAAACCCCGCTGGACATTACACCAACACTGTACCTCTTTGGTACGGAATTGGACAAGACACTGGACACCACATGCAGGAAGAGGATTATCTTAATGTCGTATATAGCAAAGAAATGCATCTTGCTCAATTGGAAACAACAAAGACCTCCATCATTCAATCAGTTTAAACAAATCCTAAATGAAACTTTAAGACTGGAACAACGCACATACGCCCTAAAAAAATAAGTGGGATGCCTTCAGAAAGATATGGGAACCACTTATGGACCTCTGACACTACAATGTTTGGCATGTTTACATAACATTTACAAAGGTTGAACTGTGATCTGTGACCATGGACTGACTTGACTTAATTTGCTGTATATATATATATATATATATATTTAAATTATTATTATTATTATTATTATTATATGTTTTTCTCTTCTGTCTGTTATGTTAATAAAATGTTAAAAATCAATAAAAAGATAATTGAAATATTGGCTTCTGTGATGCAGTCTACCTGAGAGGCGATGAGGTAGAGGATCTCCCCGAGTGGTGGCAGCAGGAACCGCTTTATTTTACTATTCTTCAGGTTATCTCTCAACAGGTCTATCAATGTGGACACAGCCTGGAAAGAGAGAAGAAATGCAGTTTCATCAGCACTATTTTACTGTTGCAAAATCAAATACAAAAATCATAATAATAAAAAACTAGACTGCATGCTCTATGGAATTTAAAATGTATGCTAAGAAAATGTAAATTTACAGCTCTCTAAGATGGTGTCAATGGCATTTAAACTATTTCAAGTATATATATATAATTTCACAAAGGTAGTAGCCTATTTCTTCATATGAAGTGTCAGAATAAAACAGAATTTGGAGAAATGGGGCAAATTGAGATCAACTCCTATAAATGATCCAATTAGTGGTTGCAAATATACGATTGAAATATGCCTTTAACGCTCTTCAGACAAATTTGAAGAAAATGAGCCTGATCTCAAGCTTGTATTGAGTACTGACAAGACTACATCTGTTTTACTCTCAAGAACTCTAAATTCCAGTTTGATTCTCCCTGCCATCCATACAATTAATGGAACTGAAATTGAAATTGTGCCATCTTGTAAATACCTTGGCATTTGGCTAGACAGCAGTCTCACTTTTAAACAGGATGTGAGGCAACTGGCACAGAAACTTAAGATAAAATATCTGTGCTAAAAATCATGTCTGTGCCCGACTATGGAGATATCATTATTCCTATGCTGCTTGCTCTACCTTAAAACAACATGATGCAGTTCAACATCGTGCTTTGTGTTTCACTCCAGGAGATGAATATCGTATCGTAAGTAGGCTGGTCCTCACTAGCAACAAGAAGATAACTTTATTTTATTGTTTTTACTTGTAAAAAAAAGTCTCCTGCAAAAAATGCCTCAGTCTATCACTATCTTTTCACATTTAAAACCACTGCTCACCAAACTAGGTGATCTCAGGCCTTTTTTAACTACCACTCAGGTAAATACTAAACTTGGGAAGGCTGCCTTTCACTTCTTTGCACCTAATACTAATGCAGGAATTACAGACGATTTTAAAACTTTAATGTTTTATCCCACTGGCCAATTTTAAACTTTTACATTCAAGTGTATTTAGTGATGCCTGTGATTGTCCTGCTACAGATTGTCCTGAAAGTGGAGGATCATACGAAAACACAACACAGTACAAGACAGATAGTAAAACCACCACAAACTACAGTACAAAGTAGTATCATCATGATGATTCAATGGTTGAAGACGTTCTATACACAGAATATACTATTTTAAATTAAACTATTGGGGATGAATCTTTTCTGTATCTGACCAAAAAATAAGAGAGACTAAAGAGAGGGGAGAGCTCCGGCACACTGGCTGCGTGGCGTGAGCGTGTCAGCTGCGTGGCGCGTCCGTTTTTATTTCAGCTCCCATGTTAACAGGTTAGAGCTTACACACTGCCTGCGTGACACGCACGTCTCAGGTGCCTGAGACATGCGTACATGAAGCATACTACTGCTTGAGTGCAGTATCAATAGGAAACATACTTGTGTACAGACAAGGCTAGCAGCAGCGCCGCGTCAGACACGTTTCTGGTGTGCAAAGACAGAAAACGGCACGCAGCCGCCACGCAACTGACACGCAACAGAAACGCCACGCTCACGCCACGTAGGTAGTGTGCAGGAGGCCTAAGGGTAAAATCAGAAAGGTTAAAGAGTGAGGAGGAGGGGGTAGAGTGAGAAGAAGAAGAATGAAACAGTGAAAAGAAAGAGGAAGAGGGAATGTATAAAACAAAAAGATGAATGAAGAAAAGAGAGGCAGAGAAAAGAGAAATAGGGCAAACAAATGGTTGGAAAAGAGGGAGAAAAAACACTAAAAATGCATTTACACACCCCACAATACATGTAAGGAACACACACAAATGCATTTATACACAAACGAGTGTATTCAGAGCATTAAATATGTGCACACACATAACTAGGTACACACATTCTTGCAATCATATGCACTTGTAAGGAATGCACACCACGCTCACACACAGTTAAGTATATGCAGAAAGCCTTGCTTGCTGGCTGCTTCCTGGCATTAGCATTACTGCCAGCTTTCCCCCTCTGATCTGATGCAAGTTCTGCCTCACTTCTCCATCTCTCCCTCTCTCTTCTACACACTTTCTATTTCCATCTCTCTGTTTTCTGTCTCTCTTCCCTATATTGTTTTTCACTCTTCTTTTCTCTTCCTGCTCTATTTTGAATTACCCTCTTATGTATCACATAATCACTCACTCTTCCCCCTTCTCTCTCTCTCACATTAGGTTGCATTCACTGTCTCTCACCTTCTGTCGCTCTTTCTCGTTGTAGGGTGAGAAGTGGTAACAGTCTGTTTGTCATGTTCTCTCTCAACATATCTTCCCCTTTCCCAGAAGAGTTATCCATTCCTTTTATTTCTGCCCAAGAACCGTGGTGTATCCTCTTGCTGAGCCATCGATGAGCATGGCACACTATCAGTTTGCCACTAGAATCCTGATTAGGTGCGAACATTATTGCCTATACACTTTTAGACTAGGACAGAAGCCAATATTTAGTTAACCTTATTTAAACTTATTTATACATAAAATAAAAACTCATACCATGTTGTTCCACTACTAACCGAGTTTGTGATGGTGCATACGGTATGTACTGTATAAGAAACTGCTCTTGGCTTTATGCCTCTTTCCCACAGTATTACTATCCGTTCTTCTTCTTCACTCCATTCCTGAGCTAAACCTGCTAATAACATAAATGGCTGAGTGGATAGCTGAGATTCTGGGGTGTGTGTGAAACAGGTCATGCAGCTGCTCTGAGGCAGAGGGTACTGAAAGGCACCCCTGTGCAATGAGCCACAGTGGAAAAGCAAACAGAACGCATGTGCACGCACACAAAACTATTTTCCCTCCTGGAAGACATTATCATTATCTCAGCATCAACACTCCCTTGGATCAAATAATGCACATGAATGCACACACAAAAACATAAACATATGCACTTAATTAACATGCATAAACAACACTAATATAGTGGCGCAGTGAATAAAAAGACGTCCCAACACAGCACACAGAAGTCTCACACATACAGTACACACAAATATAACGCATACAAATAGTGCACATGAGCAGTTACTGTATGTCTACACTTAGGACAGATATGTAAAATAAGAAAACAGAGGTTGGCGGATTATCGATGCTATAAGGAAGGAATTGTACATTATTTAACAATTTATACAAAGCTTATCTCTGCTGAGGTGAGGGAAGAGACTGACATATTAAGCAGTATTGCAGCATTGCAGTCAGAGGTAACTCTCTTATCTTTAAGCGCCCAGCTTTGCTTAACTTTCTAAAATAACATGCTAGCTTTGTACTGAGTTGTCCAAAGATCCACCCTTGCGAAATTGATATATGTTCTGAAGTGTCCTGTAGCAGATATGTATGTCTAATGGTAAAAGACGACAACAAATGCATGGCTCAAATATGCATGCAAATTAACAGTTCTGTTAATGAATCAAACAACAAATTCAAGAAATGTTAGACGTAGATTAGCGCAGTTGAACATAAATATCTTCACCCAATGTCAGGACAAAATACTGCTATATATTCTGTTTGACCATAAGTGTATTCATCTATACTAGTTTTGAGTTTTTACATTGCATTAGTGAAATGTCCATTGTTTATCATCAAAAAGTTGTCAAATTTTCTCAGTTTCTGTTATGACCCGTTAAACAAATAAATACATTACAACATTTTCTGAGTTGTTCTTGCATAGATTATATTTTTTTCACTTCACTTAAAGCAAACAATGACCACTTACAGTGACTTGGGCCTCATAGTAAGTGTTACCGTTTTTTTTAATCATAATTTATTATTTGACAGATATTTACACAACACAATTGGTTTAAACTCTCATCCTTTCCTTCCAATATTCACAAACGCTTTGAGTAGTGTCTTACTGGAGCCAATGCCCTCTGGATGTGTGTTCCTAAAGATTGCTGTGAGCTTTTAGAATGCTTCAAGACTCCATATCCCCATGAAACACCCTGCACAGCAGAAGCTTTACCAGCTAAACCGCTGAAAAAGCCACCGAAAACTTTATAAGTGATGATAAGTAAAGAGCAAAATGATATCCAGTTGTTTTTTTTAAGCACAGCTTCCCTATGTCGCATAAGGAAAGCAGCAAGCTTGCGTTAGTAACATTAACCCAGAAAATGTTATTCTCATTTAATTCTATTCGAGGAGAGACAGAAAGATATATCAGCAGGTGGACAGACGGAAAGGAGGTAGTGAGACGGAAAGAGAGACAGACAGTGTGTACGTGCATGTGTGTGTGTGCGTGTTTGTGTTGTTTGTTTTGGTTTTTTTTTTTTTTTTTGGGGGGGGGGGGGAGGCGTCAAAGCATATTGGAGTTACCATGGTAACTAAGCCCAGCCCTGACACTCCGCAATCAGCAGGACTGCAGCAGGAGAACCCCTGCTGAGACAACACACACAATGTGTGTGAAAATGCAAGTATGGCGCTGTCTTATTGGTCATCTGTAGGCATCACTACAACATGAGAACACACGCAAACAGAACATCTTCCATTTGCATGCACACACAAGAAATAGGAATACAGAAGACAGCCACACACAGAAAACTGTGCTGAACACACACACACACACACACACACACACACACACACACACACACACACACACACACACTGCTGAGGCTGACTCTGTAGATGGACACACACAGTCATAGAGATAACAGACACAAATGTACAGCTTTATCCTTTTCTTAACAATTTGTCATCCTACGGTAGCTGGGGTAGCAGGAAGGTAAGGAGGGTAGCGAAACAAATGTTCCGCCATTTGTCTTCAACAACAAGCGCACCGAAAAAACACTGCTATGCCACAGTCGGCCATTTTGTAAATTGCCGTGACGACTCTGTAGCAGTAAACTGTCAGAACAAGTGGAGAAAGAGAGAAGAAAAAGACAAACCAGGAAAGAGAGCATATGTGGGTTTAGAACTAAGAAACAAAGACAAGTAGAGAGACAGGAAAAAGGTCGTTAGTTCTGTTTTGGATCAAAAAAGGAAGAGAGGCTCTAAATCTGCTTTTACATTAAAATTAGTTTAACACCGTCAAAGTCATAGTCTATGCTTTGTGTGTAAAGTGTGTCTTATTACCTTGCAGCACTTTCTTTAATATGATTCTGGATATTAGAGTGATAGCTACGTACATTCAGTTATATCATTATATCATAGTCAAGTCAATTCTATTTATACAACCCAATTACACGAATCACAAATTTGCCTCAAGGGGCTTTACAATTTCTATCCGTCCTGGAGGAGGGATCCCTCAACTGTTGCTCTTCCTGAGGTTTCTTCCATTTCTCCCCCCTTTACAAGGGGTTTTGGAGTTTTCCTTATACGAATTGAGGTCTAAGAACAGAGACTGTTGTATTCTGTACAGAAAGCCCCTTGAGACAAATTTGTTATATTGGGTTATATAAATAAAATTATACACTATTCGACTGCATTAGTTTTAGCAAGGTGTACCTAATAAACTAATATATATATATATATATATATATATATATATATATATATATATATATATATATATATATATATATATATATATATATATATATATATATATATATATATATATATTTATATATATATATACACACACACACAATGTACAGCAGTTTCACTTGCATCATTACTGTTACTATGATAATAGTGACATTGTTACTATTATATAGTTAACAATTAAAAAGGTAGCATATGTAGATAAAAACAAATAAACTGTAAAATCAACGCAAAATGTAAAACTAAATAAAGACCTGTAGCTACATAAATAGTAACCACAAAAGTTACACTAGCATTACAACCACTTCCAGTTGTCATATATTTTGTGTGTGCTATCATAAGGTGGAACTCTACATGTAATCATTTTAACTCATATTACTATACATTGTATGATTACAAAGAGCACATTTTTAGAACCAATTTTATCAAACTGTAAAATTAAACAAACATTTTGGAACAATGTACTGTATAAGCCAAGCACAACCTAGTAAAACCCAGCAAGACTGTGTCTGCGTGAAGAAAGAAAGAAAGAAAGAAAGAAAGAAAGAAAGAAAGAAAGAAAGAAAGAAAGAAAGAAAGAAAGAAAGAAAGAGAGAGTTTTCATCTCTGAGGCTAATAAAAGACTTCTTTCCTTGTAGGTTTTTAATGCCACCTGCTGGTACCCACTAGTACTATAAGCGTATAAGGTACTAGTGGGGACAGAACAGGTATTCCCATCCACATCTTGTTAGTTCCCCTTCATGTTGGCGTGAAGTTTTAAATATTGAGGATATGCCCCTTAACAGGACAAAAGCAGGGATAACAATCAAACAAAAAATACATATCTATAATAAAATGACAAAGAAACATAAGCAGGACTTATTGTAAATTAAGAAAACAACTATACATACTGTGTGCACTTATTGTTCTTATATTTTATGTTCTTATGCATAAATGTGCATTCATATTTTCTGTCCATCTGATGGTATGTACTGTCACCTTATGGTGTAAACTGGTACTGCAGGTTTTAGGTCCTCAAAATGTTTTGCAAAGGTTTGCAAATTCCATCTATTCATCCATATATTATGTGTAAGCGTTTATCCTATAGAGTCGCAGGGGGTTGGAGCCAATCCCAGCTGACATTGGGCGAGAGGCAGGGTACACCCTGGACAGGTTGCCAGGCAATCATAGGGCTGACACATATATACAGTAGATAGAGACAGACAACCATTCACACTCACATTAACACCTACGAGCAATTTAGAGTCAACAACCAATGACCTAACAACTGGGAAGGAAGCCAGAAGACCCATAGAAAACCCACGCTAACACAGAGAGTACATGCAAACTCCATACAGAAGGGCTTGTTATTTAACACTTTAATATGACTATAACCATTTACCTGGTTTGTTTGTTTTTTTTTAGTTTTTTTTTTTAGAATGATTTGTTTTATTCTTTTTCCAGTGTTGCACCTGTACTAACCACTAAAGGCTCAATAAACAGAGACAATTAACACTAAATGTGAGCTTGCAGTGGAAACAATATTTAATTGAAAGTTCTGTCATTTTAGGTAGATCTTATCATACTGATGTTTGTTCAAGTGTTGATTTTTCTGATACGTTTGTTTTTTTATAGGGTTAGGGTTAGTGGGGCAAATTATTTCATGCTATACAATCAGGGTGAAACGTCATGATTGACAACTGTGATTAGACCTGTGATTGGTCAAGCGGGTGGATGAGAGGGACTTTTGTTTTTTTAACCATCAATTAGCAAGTAAACATCAGAAGATAAAATAAAAATAAGTAAATAATAAAGAAAACGAGAGAGATAATGCTAATAAACAAATAAATAAAAACTAACAATAATAGTAAGGTGCTTGAGCTTCCTTCCTTATTCACAAATACATTTTTCGATAAACTGGGATGAGAGGGACTTTGCTACTACGGCTCCACCGCCCGATCACTACTGCCTCAATTCAGCCTGAGATGGAGGCGCCCGTATTCGGGATATTTTAGCC
The DNA here is from genome assembly GCA_023631565.1 of Gymnocephalus cernua. Lineage (NCBI taxonomy): Eukaryota > Metazoa > Chordata > Actinopteri > Perciformes > Percidae > Gymnocephalus > Gymnocephalus cernua. Next base: position 20,578,837 of record CM042429.1, on the reverse strand, counting down.
TCACTTTTGTACAGTGGTAAGAAGTGGACAGTCTTTACAGTTTACAGTCTACGGTGGGTGCGTGTTAGTATAAGATATGAAGCCTTTATTGTTACATCAAGATGCCCTGAAATATTATGATGATAATAGCAACAGAACAGTCAAACTCAACAGCGATAAAACAGAATTCCTTGTCATTGGCTCCAAATCCACACTCAGCAAAACCAATAACCCCACTCTCACCATAGACGACACCATTGTCTCCCCATCTCCCCAGGCCCGAAACCTTGGCGTGATCTTCGATTCCACCCTCTCCCTTGAGCCCCACATCCGCCATGTCATCAAAACCTCCCTCTTCCACCTTCGCAACATCGCCAAAATCAGACCCTCTCTCACACCCCCCTGCTGCTGAAAGACTCATTCACGCCTTCATCTCCTCCCGACTGGACTACTGTAACTCACTTCTCCTCGGCATCAGCTCTACCAACATCAACCGCCTCCAACTGGTCCAGAACGCAGCTGCCCGACTCATCACCCGCTCCAAATCTTGGCACCACATCACTCCAGTCCTAAAACAACTCCACTGGCTTCCTATCTCCCACCGGATCACCTACAAAATCCTGGTCCTCACCTACAAAGCCCTCCACCATCTGGCACCCTCATACCTCACTGACCTCCTCTCCCCCTACCAACCCTCACGGTCCCTCAGATCCACCTCAGCCGGTCTCCTCTGCATCCACAAGTCCAAACTCCGCAGTTTTGGGGACAGAGCCTTCTCCAGGGCAGCTCCCAGGCTCTGGAACTCCCTCCCCCAAGAGATCCGCACCTCTGAGTCCCTCACCATCTTCCAGTCCCGCCTCAAGACACATCTCTTCACCTCTGCCTATCTGTAGCCCCCTTTTCTTCTGTGACTGTATCTTGTTTTGCTTTGTCTTGTTTTCTTTTGCTTTGTTTTGTTTTGTCTTGTATTGTCCAGTTTTGCTTTACCTTCTAATCTAGCTCCCTGTAAAGCGACTTTGAGTCTATGAAAAGCGCTATATAAATTCAATTTATTATTATTATTATTGTTATTATGGGACCTCTGTGTGTGTGTGTGTGTGTGTGTGTGTGTGTGTGTGTGTGTGTGTGTGTGTGTGTGTGTGTGTGTGTGTGTGTGTGTGTGTGTGTGTGCTTTTGTGTGTGCGTGCATGTGCCAGACCTCAGAAACAAGACTGTCCTCTCCCAGTTCAGTACAGTGCAGAGCCAGTAGACCCATCACTCTGAGAACCTTGCTCCGTCTGGAAAACATTGTTTTTATTTTCAATTAATGAAAAACTAGTGCAGTGCCGCTCAAAACCGCTCATCCAAACAACTTCACACTTGACTGCGCTTCCTTGGGTCTGAGCAATATACCTGATGTGACATAGTTGTGTACCCTAGCAATGCTAGAGGATTTGCATTTGCTAATGGCTAGGCTATTCCCGGGAAGTTACACCACTGATGCTTGAAATATTTGAGTTTGCTGCAATCTAACATCACTGGTCTCTCTTTCTTTATCGGTTCTTGAATATACTGTAGCTCGCTACAAAGTGTAAGCTGTATCCAACATGCCGTTCGGCGGTGTAACAGTTAACAAGGGTCGTCTCTCAATTCACCACACAGTGTGTAAATAACGCACTACTAATAAATAAGTCCTGTAGATTTCAAAAGCTCACACTCAACGCTGCACTTCCTTGGGTCCTTAGCAATACACCTGCCAAGTGTGAAGTTGATTGGATGAACGGTTGTCGAGAAAATCGAAGGACAGACAGACAAGAGACTTCCATTTTAGATGTGAAAACTGTTGATTTTGTGTTTGCATATCAACACAGGACTATCCAAAATAGTATGTTAAATCACTAACATGTAAAACATCATAACATCTTAACATCAACATAACCGCATCTTGGGTATCTAAGTCTGAATTGTTTGTAGTTCAGCTCCACCAATTATCATTTTAGTTTTCATTTCTCGGTATCGGTAGTAAACACTGCATTACTGCAAGGGGCACAATTATGCTCCCTGGCTAAAAGAGAGAATACATACATTATGTACTTACACATCCCAGTTAGAAGCTTGTCGTAACTGCTGGGTCAACACTGGAAGCTAAATGAAGGAAGAAGTAGATTTTAGAGACAAATTTAGAGATAGAAGAAGGACACACACGATCCTTACATGTAAGAAATTATGTTACATGACAGCAAAACATGGGTTTGAGATTAGTCATACATTTTAATGAACTTAATTAAATTCAAATAAAATTAGCTGCGTTTGTTAAACAATTGTACATTTGATTTAAGTCTGATGGGTGAATAAAACAGATGATGATTGGATCTCAATCAATGCGGTGTATTCACACCTGTACTTAGATCCGATCACTCAGATCGGTTTTAATACCAGGTCAAAATGGGGCCAATATTTTAACAGGTATCCTAAGTAAATACATGTTTTCCTACCAGTGTTGAGTTCATCAGCCTGTTAGCAATAACTTTGTGTCCAACCACACAGCAGAGGTAGCACAGCAGGTTAAGTCTGGAGCGAGTGGCTGTGGAGTGAGGAGAAGGAGCAGCAGAGGGGTTCTGTTCTTCAAGGGATGAACAAAGCTGCAACAGGAAGAAAGTCCATTCTTCATCACTCAGGGACTGCAGCTTCTGAACTGGAGGAGAAGAGAAAAAGTCAGCCTCAAGACAGATTGGGGCCAATGACCACACACTCCATAGATCCTCTGCACTTTCTATAGAAAACTGATAAAATCTCACTTGATACTGACTCAAAAAACAACATAAATCAAAAATAAACTTAGTACCAACCTGAGTATGATGGTACACAGAGGGTCTTGGGATCAAATCGCACAGGAGGACTCTTAAGAATCTGGAAAACAGAAAGAGAACACAACACAGTAAGCGTCAGTATGAGCTGTCTAATCTCCATATCACAATTTGAATGTAGCTATTTCTTTATGAACTAGTAACTATGTTCCATTTAATTTGGTATGCAAGCATTTTCATTACAGTGAAAGATTTACATAAAACTTTAAAACCCAGTTTTCAGAAATGTTGTTTAATATTGTTTAACTAACACAATTTAATTTTAAGAGGAGGTTATAGGGAAAAGGCTCTTCACAAGGACAATTACTACTGAAGATCATTAAAGGTCAAATATATTTATTTTAAGTATCTGTGTCCAATAATAGTGCATGTCTGTACCTTGGGGTTGTCCATGATCGGGGTGACAGTCAGATCAAAGTCAGTATGAAGAAGAGCTTTCACACAGGATATGATGTCAGTACCAGTACTGGTCTTGGCGGAGGGGAAATGAAAGAAAGAAGAGTCAACCTCAGCAGAAGAGGAGTGACGTTCACCAGGCACACCAGTAGATGGAAGCAGAGGATAACATGTCTTTAATGTTAGACGTATAAGTGAATATATTTAGTGTGACAGGGTTTAGGTATGGTAACTAAGCCAATTTACCAGTTACTAATGTTTTTTCATCTGTGTTGTTTTAATGTTGCACTGTGAAGCACTTTGGGCTGCATGTTTGCATGAAAGGTGCTGTATAAATACAGTTGAGTTATATATTAGCATGAACCACTCGTCTCCGCTGTGTACATGTACTTGCAGATTTCAAAGTAAACAGTATAGTGGCAGTAACCTGAGGTGTAGGGGTCAGGTTCGGAGAGTCTGAGATACTGCAGCTTCTCCTTGAGTTGGCACAGGAGCTAGAAAAAACAACAAAAAGATAATAAAACATATTATAGCTGCTTATAGCGAGGACATTGGATATGTGCATGAGGCTGATCCCATGTATCTTAACTGGTAGAGCATAGTATTGCTAAGGATAGATGTGTTACCAATGGGGACACTAATTCTAAATTTACAGTGCTGTATTATACTATTATCCTGTAGAATATTTGCAGATGTGTATATGCAATATAATAGTTTGGATAGAGTTTAACTTATAATATTTTTTAATATTTTAATATATTTTGCGTAACACTTTTGAGATTCACATTCTTCTTCAGAAAGACGAAATGAACGAAAACCCTGGCAAAACAGGTGGACATGCTGCAGATAGACTGATCTGAATACCTGAGCAGAAAAATGGCTTCACTGTTGTCCTCATCCATACCACTCTTTGGCCTGAGCTCTGATACGTTATCTGGAGAAGGAAGCACCGAAGATACGAAATCCGATTTTCTAAAGTACATTATGACACATATGTCTCAGACACATGCCTAGTAAAGGCCACACAGGTAAAAGATGGAGCATGCATTTTAATCAGATGTTTGCAGCTGAAGGTGTTTTGCAGCTGAAGGGAAAGGAATAGAACAAAATTGGCTTATCTAGAAAACCAGATTACTACAGCCATGTTCATACAACTGTTATGGTTAAACAAAACAGAAAAAAGGGTTATAAAGGAATGAAACCCGTACTAAATATTCTATGTTTATGCAGTAAAAGGTTTGCTGATCATGCCTGTTGCAACTGTCCTGTCAACAATATCAAGTAGCCATTTCTCAATGCTGCTGCTGAAAAACAGCCTTGCATAGGGGTATGATGATAGTGGTTTATATCATATTTCAAAATGACAGCCTGTAGTGGCCAAGTATTAAACTTGTCCAGCCTAAAACACATAAACATCGACATCTGAATGTCTTACCTAGTATGAATGACTTATTGGGCTGCAGTGTGTGAAACATCTGGGCCCCAGTTAGCTTGGAATCATGTTCTGTCTTTGCCTCCTCCTCTCCTCTCTCCTTTCCCATCTTTCTATCCAACCCCTGGCTGTTCACTAAGGCTCCACAGGTTGTGTGTCTGACAGCTTGTTGGCAATCAGTCCTTCTGTCAGATGGTCTATAAGTTGTTGCAGCTGTTGTCTCTGATGATATTAGTTTCTTAGAAAACCTATGGGCTGGCTGGGTGATGGCCGAATGGCTGTTGGGAAGCTTGTCTGCCTTTCCTGGAGCGTAAGTGTCAGGGATCCTTGTTTGTCTGTGTAGGTATTGGAAGAAGAAAAAACACACTAAACACAAACTATTCAACTGAGGGGGGAAAAATGCAGCATATGAACTGTATTGATTAAATGTTATGTTATATGAAAGGTGTTTTAAAATGTGTGGCCTCTCCCAGTGAATTAAAAGTGACTTGAACTGGGCTTTAACTACATTTTGCCATCTACATCTACCATTAATGTGTGCATTACTACTAACAAATCTGTATGTAGTAAAATGGCTGCAACAAAATGTCTCCAGGAGATGTCAAATAAAAACAAATAATACTATATCAACACACCTCAAGCTTGCTGAACCAACCCCCTCACAGCTCATTTTTTCCTCCAGATCCCGTTCTTCGTCCTCCTCTTCCTCTTCTCCCTCTTCCTTCAGTAGTACTTGTGTCCAGAAAGGGTGGTCCAACAACTCTGGCCAGTCCATCCTAATGAACAAAAAACAACAAAACTAAACATTAGGACACAGAAATGTGACACTAAGCTAAACATGCAATTAAGTCAAGTCAAGTCAGCTTTATTGTCAATTTCTTCACATATACTAGACATGCAGAGGAATCAAAAGTATGTTTCTCACCATCCCACGGTGAAGTAGAAAAATTAAAATTAAAATTAAAATAAATAAAAAATGTGCAACATAAAACAAGACAACATTAGCATTAATATTAGCAGTCTGAACTCTGAAGTAATTCAATGTTGCAGTTAATTAAATTGCACTGTCTTAGAAACTCTCCAGTTGTCCATTTTTATGAATTATTAATAATGCTTCTTTTTAATGTGCAGTACAGACAAAAGCTACTATGTTAAGGCAAAGTGATCAGATAACTTTATGACATTTAACCAACTAGACTGGGATACATAAATAATAGACAATAACACGAGCAGCATTGTGATGCTAAAATAATATATGTAAGCTACCTTAAGGACAATTAAGCAACAACCAGCAACCTGCTCCCTGTAATTTAAAACAGTAGAACAGTATAGTGTGTGTGAGTGAGTGTGAGAGAGAGAGAGAGAGAGAGTGTGTGTGTGTGTGTGTGTGTGTGTGTGTGTGTGTGTGTGTGTGTGTGTGTGTGTGTGTGTGTGTGTGTGTGTGTGTGTGTGTGTGTGTGTGTGTGTGTGTGTGTGTGTGTGAACCTGACCTCTTATCTGGGTTTTTGTTGAGCAAGCCTTTCAGAAGATTCTGGAAGTCCTCACTGGGAGGACTGGCTGAAAACACTGTAACAAACAACACAGAAGAGAACTGCATTAATAATAAATAAATAAAAACTCCTCTATAATAAAAAGCATGTATATCAAACATCACATCTGTGTGCCAGCATGTGTGTGTATGTGAGTCACCTGTCTGTCTGGGAGTGGGTGGTTCCTGATGTAAAATCATCTCTGTCATTTCTGTGTAGCTATCAGAATAGAATGGAGGTGTCCCTGGTAATCAAAAGCAGCTTGGGTTTATGTTTACAACACAGTATAGTATACAGTATAGTATAATACTGTATGCATCATATGAAAGTGTGTGTGTGTGTGTGTGTGTGTGTGTGTGTGTGTGTGTGTGTGTGTGTGTGTGTGTGTGTGTGTGTGTGTGTGTGTGTGTGTGTACCAGTATACATGTAGTAGAGTGTACAACCCAGAGCCCAGAAATCAGAGATCATATTGGTTTCTGATCCCTGCAAAACCTCTGGAGCTTTATAAGTTGGAGGACCTGAAATAATAAATTTAAAAAAAGAGTTAAAGCTCAACATCAAAAAGTCCTTTGTTCCAAACTGTACATTTTTATAAGCTTTCATATTCTTGGTCATCATGTGGTAAATTGTGAATAATAATCAATATGTTAGCTAATTTTAAACCAATTATTTAAAATTACTGATACTGATTACTGATATTTAGATCAATTATCATACAGTAAACTTTCTAGTACACACAGTATAACACATCCTCAGCTTTTAGTTTGATCACCATGTCATAACAACATATTTTCTCCCTCATCTGCCTCTTGCCCTTCAGAATTCCCCCACATAAAAGTTATGAAAAAATAGTCATCTGACCATGTAATCTTTTCCTCGTATTGTCAAAGTTCTCCTTGGCATCTCCTTCCCCTGCCTCTTCAGATGTAGAGAGCAAGGTAAATAAATCCTCCAGTGTCTCTCCGTCTGCCTTGGACAGACAGAAGTTACCAAACTTCAGAGTGCCACTACCATCCAGTAGGATCTATGGGCAACAAAAGAAGAGTTACTATATATATATATATATATATATATATATATATATATATATATATATATATATATATATATATATATATATATAATAATAATCATAATGTTGCTGTTATATTGTTAGTCCTATATACACATGAATGCAGAGGCAAACCTTAGCAGGGGTCAAGTCAGAGAAAATGATTCCTAATTCATGGATGTGTTTCAGTCCTTTGACCAAGTCCCATCCAAATCTCCTCACCACATCTTCTGACAGACATCCATCATGACCAATTACAGACTGCAGGGAACCACCTGATAGATGGACAGAGAGAAAAAAAGAGAGATCACCGTTAAAGAAAAAAGAGAAACAAGAGAGAAAGCATGAGAGAGACAAACAAACTTAGAGCAAGACTGACACCTGCTGTTTCAAAAACCAACAATCCATTCCGTGTAAAAACATGCCAGTTTACAATCTATAGGCTACTTGAAAGTGAATATCTGTCATTAATCATATAAAACAGAATATAAGGGTACTTATTTACTATTTGTGAAATCGTATCAGTTTTAAGCTGCTTTAATGCCTTTCTAATGGTGTGTCATTGCTTATCAGTTGTGCCAGAAATACTTACTGACCTGTACAGAGCTCAACTACCAACCAGAGGTGGTTACTTGTCTCATACCACTCGTAGAAGCATACTATGTTGGGATGATCCAGATCTTGACTGAGACGTACCTAACAGTGGACAGAAACAAGACATCATTAAATGTGTACAGTAGGTATTCTTTATTGCAAGGCTCAAAAGCAAAATTCTCCCTAAAAATAATTCACATGCAGTATCCCTATGATCTCAGTCAGGACTGTGTGGTACTGTAGACAATGTTGATAGAAATTTGGGAAACTGATTAAACTGAAAATATAGGGCCTAAAACTCTGATGTCTAAGGATAATGCATACCGTTTTTATTTTCACTGATAACAGCTTAGTTAGTAGAATTTTAAGTCAATATAAGTCTTGAAACCATTATTTCATAGTTGGTGATTCCAGGCCTCTCCCGCCTGCATAAAACCATTACTAAAACCTCTAAACTAATTAACTAAAAATTATGAAAATGTAACAGGTGTCTTAATAAGTTTATACAGTTTAAAGAACTATACATGGTTAGTGATCGCAGGTCTCTTGGCTTTGTCGGCGCAGATGATAGCTACATAGTTGAGATTGCCCTTCCTTCTTCCTTTGTAGACAACAGAGCTACTGCCTGACCCAAGTTCTTCATACAGGATGAAGTTCTCCATCCACTGCAGAAAAGAAATAAAAAGGTCTAAAGTCATAATCATTTGACATTTTAAGAAGTTGAGCTAAAGAGAGATAGTTTGTTATCAATGAGGGAAAGAAGCAGAAAAATATCAGACATAAAAACCAAACAGTATTTTATGACCTTCACTTTATCATAAATGTTGCACATTTGCTGTAATGTCATCCACTCTGACGGAAGAAACGTAATACATGTATTGTTAATAATTATAGTCCATACAATTATTATAGCCTGAAACCTATTCAAGTTGTCGTTTAAGCCGTAGGCTAACATTATTTTTCGACAACTGACGCTAAATGCAATGTAAAATGGCTAATGTTAACGCTACCTATAAAATGTAGCTACCAGCTGATAATTAACGTTAATTAACGTTAGCTAGCTCAAAACACCTGGCACCTTTGACGACTTCATTTGAGCGAAAAAAGCGTGAGAGTTTTTACTTTCAGCCAGCTAGATAATTCAGCTACTACAACTTTATTAAATGGGCATGTTTGAAGTAGATAGTTAACTGTTAGATGGTGAATAGTATATTTAGCGTTAACGTTAGCTTAAAATGTCACGTTAGAAGCAAACGTTAACGTTATTTGGTGCGACACAGCACAGGCAGGTTTGTTCGTTTAACAAGGCAGCAATTAACTGCAGCACCTAAAAGGAAACGTGCCGTTAAGTACATGAAAACTGCCTGCAACTATACTCAGACACAAAATACGGTTAATAATGTATTTTCTAATCCTCACACTTACTAAGGTTTCCTTAAGACATCTTACCTCTTCAACGACCCGCTGTTTGATGGCGGAAGCGTGATGGGCCACGTAATTCCAACTGGAAAAGGGAAGTCTGGAGTCCTTCATATAAAATAAAAAACCTAAATCTACTCACCAAAGTCATTACATGCGTATAAAGAAGTGCAGTTGTCTTTATGAAATATTTTCACATACAGATGATTCAAGAAAAAGGTTAGTTGTACTTGTATTGTAAAATGTGTGTTGATTTTTAATAACTTGACCACCTCCACATGGTATATTCGTGCGTCGCTAGGATACAAGAGTGCACACAACAGCCAGCGCATGGTCAAGCGCAGCAACAATCGCCATCGAAATGAGTGTATGGCATTAAGTATATTAAACAAATTAATCTGAATCTGATTTTATTTACATTTTAGGGGCTCTTGAATTTTCTTTTTTTTTCTTCAACACTTAAGTGTATTCATCTTTTTTAGTACAGCCAATATGTACCTGGCCCATGCTAGCCTAGGACTACTATGAACATTAAAATGTTGACTACTCCTCCTACCCGTGTGTGTGTATGCAGCCTTCCTACATTTCGCAAATACATTTGTTTATGTAGGTAATATTGTCCTGACTATAGGGCAAAAATCTGCCGCTACTGAGTCAAGAGCTACCACCTACCAGTCCTCCTTTACTGGAACAATGCCATTTGTGTTAACTAGATTTTGAGGGTCTCATGACATGTTGACAAAGTTAGCTAATATGTTAAAGATGTGCACATGTCCCATAACGGGATCAACCACCACACATACATGATCCACTTATTATTGCAAACCCTGTCCCAGATGTAAAATGATGCATGAATTTTTCAAAGAGACTTCAAATTCACCAAACCCCAGTGTAACAGATGCCAAATCCAATGCATGATGCTGTCAGCACCATGAGACTTCAGCAGACTCCAAGAATGATCCCAAATTTCTTTTTAGTGTTGCATTTAAAGATGATCGAGCCAAAAGTATTAGTGTCTTTCTTACGGTGGTGTTGTGAAAGCCTACAGTCCATGTAGCCAGCCACTATCACTCCTGAACCTCGTCTCCTTTACTGTCATGGTGACAGCTATAGGGAACATTTAGGGCTGCAGGTGACAGATGTTTTGCTGGCAGCTGGAAATATATATATTTTAACAAGCAACTACATTTAATTTACTGTAGGCCTGCAGAGTCCTGATTGATCTGTTATTGGGCAAAACACCCTTACTGAGTGCGTATAGATGGAGATAGTGGAAATGCTGTCAGTGCGCACAGTACTTAAAACGATAAACTTCCATAACATGTAAGGTTAACTAAAGAGCTAAGAGTACCATTTCCCGAGAACGCATTGTGTTCTACAAAATAAAAGCAAGAAATAAATTCACCTAAAAAGGAAAAAAAGAAATTCCACCACGTTTATTTGTTTACAACTTATCTGCCTTATTACATTGCAGAAATACATACATAAATGTAATGAACACAAATTTCAAAAGTAGGCTGTTACAATGACTGGTGACAACGTATAGCCCTTTTTCTGTGTGGTGATCGCCTGCCACAGTAAGAATACTGAAATGTATCAAGAATGTATAGCTTTTTTATTGACCAGAATTACAAACATAAATTGATATCTCAAGCTGACCAGCAAACCGACCAATAAAACGACAAAGACACATGACTGACACAGTGTCATTATTTACTGGAAATTGGAAATATTTCAGACGTTGCTTTATATAGGTGTCAGTGTTTATATTTTTAGTTGGAGATATACTGTAAATAATGACATTTCCATTACTTTTATGTTTAATAGGAGTTTCTAATGCTTAAGCTCAGTAAATATGGCACTGTACAAATGACTGAATGAAACACATACTGTATCTTCAACGATTAAAACGCGTTCTTCCACCATCATATTATAATAGTTTTTTCCATATCTGTCCTGCCACTTTGTAGGCAAGCAGAACGTTTACAAACTAACTTTTAGGGTATCTATTTAATGAATGCAACACTTTGGTCTATATAGATTAATATGTGTATTGTGAGCAAAACAATCCACTAAAAATGAAAAATAATGTAATATTAATGTAATTTATTTTGAAATTGGTCACACCGGATGTAGATCCATATTATTTCTACCTTGACTCAGCTCTGCTCAGAAGCTTTGTTTCCATCAAGCAATTTAGTCACCCCTGCTTAGGAAGCCAAAAAAAAGCTACTGAAGTTTAGTGAACAGGCAGGCAGGGACGTTTACTTACTCGGAATTACATCTTCTGTGTTCGTCCGTTCACTTGGCTTGTTTTCCGCCTAATTGTGGCTTGATAAGTCGGTTTCCCGTGGGAGTGCCCTCCATGGTTGGGGGTAGGACTAATGTTAGGTCATTAGGCGTGGCGGAGATAACTGGTTAGGGGTTTGGGTAAGTTTCGGGTGAGGTTAAGCATCTCAGAAGACGAGTGGTTGTGGTTAGGGATAAAGTAAAGTCCACGTTAATATAAGGGGAGCCACATATCCACGGGGAAACAGACTTCGACACATCACCGGTCGCATATGGTAGCATTTGATGATCAACCACATTGTCAGATAGCGAGCAGAGTCGCACTGAGTGAGCCGCTGAATAGTCTTTAGCTTGTCGCCAAACAGAGAAAACTGAATTATTCTGCCTCTTCGGGGACGTCTGCGCAACCTACTTAAGCGGTAAGAAGTATATTTTGAGTTTGTGAACGAGTTTGTGAACGTCTCTCAGATTTAAAGTTTGATGATCATTTGGGATAGCGTTACTTGAGCAGGTGCAGAGTGCCGCACGCTTTGGTAACTGCATGGTGACTATGACTAACTTGTAACGCATTATCGGAACAGTTTATACTATAACGTTAAAACGTTATGGCATGTTTTAAACCATCAGTGAAACTCATAATATTTTCAGTAAGCAGCGGCTGTTTTCTGGCCACACTTTGTCCGACTCAGAAAGTGAAAATGTTCAGCCTTGTGAGTTTGTCACAGCAGCTAGTGGGCACATTATAATAAGATTGATTTCAGATTAGTTAAATCTAATCCTATCAGGGTAAACCTGCTTCCACTCATTAAAAGTGACCCAAGTCTCAATAAGCAGTCTGACTGAAGATGATTACAGCTCAGAACTAACTTTGACACTATGCATTGTGATGCCATCATTTTTTTTTTTTTTTAACTGTAAATCTGATGGAGGCATTTGTTTGTTTTCATTGAATGCAATTTTATTTGTGTGAATTCAAGTTAAACCCATAATCCCTTGATTTATTTCCAAATATATTTAGCTTATTCAGATTTCCCATTACAATCATTAACAATCACAAAGAAGGAAATTGAGATAATGAGCCTCAGGCCAGTAAAAGAAGGCTGATAAAGCTAGACTGAGATGTGGATTGTGTTGAAGAGGCTGCAACACAATATCGTAAATTTAGTGTGAAAGGTATGGAGGGGTTAGTGCTTTTTATTTTACTTTAGTTACTCTGCTGAGGAGGAGGGGTTCTCAGCCACTCCTGAGAAGCTAAATAAGGTTCCAGTTGGGGTTTTGCCAACTCGGCACATGATCTGTGGAAGGGCCTGTGCACCGTCTCACTGCTCGGACACACAGCAGGCCTCACCGTTAACAGGCTTCTGAGAACGTTCACACTATCAGAAGATGGACCTCAACAGCTCAAATTTCCTACAGATAGATAGAACGACTGACAGATGGGATGTGGGGGGTGTTTGTTCTTATTTGACCTCACACACATACAACACAACACACACACATTCAAAGGCTTGAGCAAATGGAAATTGCTTATCATGGCCAAAATGTAGTCTCCTTCTCAAGGTCTGAATAGCATGCATTTATTTATTCTGGTGTGGCATTAAAAAAAAAGGCAAGTTGATCAAGTGAAGACAGTGCATATTTGCTGACTTTCATGTAAGTGTGCTAGTAGAGACGGATGACTCTACTAGCACACTAGGTCCTACTATATTGGTAGATAATTTCTTTGAAAGGGCCGAAAAAGCCAAAGGTTGCTTTTATGTGTGAATAAGGGCCTCAATATTAACCTTAAAGCTCCTTTTACTACACACTATCACTGTAGAGAAGCTTTATGGATTTATAGCCCGCTGAGTTTAGAATTTTAAAAATCACAAAAAATCAGATGGAAAGACAATCAAATGTAGCACAATACAAACCTGAGCATGCATGTACGTGTTAAATAAACACTGTCTTAGGGGAGTTTATCATTTTGCCTTTGACTGTTGTTTGGCTGATCATGGTTGGCACACTGATACTACTGCCATTTATAACAATAAACGGCACCAAAAAGGTAGTGAAGTAGGAACCACTGTGACTTTAATACAACAAGCAGTAAGAATCATTTTAAAACAAAATCTCATATCTATCTATCTATCTATCTATCTATCTATTATGTTTTCAAATTGATCTGGTGAAGGGGGAAGATAATGAAATTGTATGTAGGCGACTTCGTTCAATATAATGGCCTTTGGTGTGATACAGAACAATAGTGTTATGGATGAAATGCTACTGCTAAATCCAATAGTAATTTACTGCAATCAAACTATTTGGAAGCGAATAAAGCCTGTACAGATGCAAACGGAATGAGTTATTTCTAGTGTCAGCGTTACAGTTCACTAAAGTGAGCCGAAATGATGCAGCTGTCAGTGTGAAGCATGTGGACTGGAGGTTAGAGTGAATCATGCAAATGTGTGTCTGTGTCAGACTTGGACCTAGGACCAACTTTAATGTCTTTAATGTACAAGGGATGTCAGGTAGATGGAGTTTGTTGCACCAGACAGTTGCAGCTCTGTTGCTCATAACCTTTTATATTGGGTGTCAGGTGGTTGGGTGGCCAGACGTTTTTGTCTTTCTCTTCCCACGTGGGAAAACATCTTTATGGAATCGACAAGGATAAAACGGATTCATAAAACCTTGAACCCAGGTCTTGTATACACTGTACTGGCATCACTGGTCTATAGTGTTTGATCAAATCAACCTGGCAGGCCTGAAGGCTGAGAGATTTAGCATGGCTCCTCTGCTGTGCCAATCCCAGCAGGATGACGCCGGAGCCATAGTTAAAGAGTGTGTATCCTCTCTGCTATTTTTTTGGCTTTTCTCTTTTCTTCCTGTTGTATTGATGAATGATAACTGTAAATGGCAGACCTTTGTCTTTACAATACTACCTCTATCCCTCCATTCCTTTTATCTCCATCCCTCCTCTTCCATCTCTTTCTTCCCTCCACCATCAGGCCCTCCTCAATCATTCTATCTCTCCCTTCCTCCATCCTCCTTCTCATCTTTCTTCATGGATGTGATCAGCCATTTTCCACTGTACTTTGCTCTTGAAGAACAAAGTGCATTATTTTTTTTTTATTTTTATTTTTTTTTAAGCCAGGAGGTGTCCTGACATTACATGAAGGGATTCATAGGATTTGGGAGAGGATGTCTTAACTTCCTATGACTGATCATGTGACTTGGTCGACTTTAATATACACTAGCAGATCTCTGTTGTCTTACAAAAAGTGGGCTAGGTTTGATTATGTAGGAAAACAAATGACTTGTTTTCATGCATTGAGAGTGCTCTGAATGAAATCGTGGAAATAGGCATCCAAGGGACAGAAGCGATTGTCTCCTGTATGCATGTTAACGCCGCCGAGGATTGTTGTGATTTGGTTTAAAGGAATACAAACAAGCCAGAGCGTTTTTTTTTTCTCCCCCTATCCTAGAATAGATAGGTGGTGTAGCCAGACCATACTCCAAGCGCTGACACATCACGTGAAGATGGACTAACATGTGACACTGATAGGTCTTAAAATATAGGCTATTAGCTTATTTTAAGACCATGCCAAAACCAGTAAATAATAATACAATTGGGCCTAATACAATACAAACACTAACCAGTGTTTTCCCTACCATTGATTTGGTCCACCCCCCCTGAAAGAATGACAAAATTATATAATTAAGCTCTATATTCCAAAAAAATTAAAATAAAAGAAATATCATGAAGCTGTTTTCACACATACAAGTGTATTTTCACGTGGGCCGTTCGGACAGCTGGGCAGGCAGTCAATTTACCAACCCCCCCAAATATCGTTTATGTCTCCTTTACAACACCACGGACAACAAGAGATTCATCTTGGAGGTTGAAAAACATAATACCACATCACAGATCTTTTATTTATTTTTTTTTTCATCAGGATGATAAAGAGCCCAGGCTGAACCCATCAGGTCAGCTTGTGACCCATTAGGTTCAGGCTTTTAATCAAACAGTACCACAACCTCTGTGCTTTCATACTGTTTTATATATGGCTACTTTGTAATTATGCCGCTGCTGTACACAGGGTAATGTTGACATTGCAGTTTTCAGTAGCAACCAATGTTTACTCTCCTGACCTCTGTCAGCTTCTAATAACTGGGGATTTTATGGCAGGTGATTTCAGTACGTTGGTTGTCTCACCATGGTCACCATCTGTCACTAAGTTTCTATAATATTTCTATAATATCTTGAAGCTGATTTTGAGAATCCTGATCCTGACCCGAGTATTTCATGGCAAAGAACATCCAGAGGAAGTTGTTTAAAGGTGTAGGCTACACAGTGTTTCCTGTGTTAGAGCTCCAGCTCATAGCCAGCCAGCCAGTCAGGCCGTCGCAACATGTGGCTCTCCTGCTCACAGACAGATGAGCACTGGAAACGGTTATCCTTTCAACATGTCCTTCTATATTCCATTAGCCAGGACGGATATGTATTGATCAGCACTACTATAGTCAAAGTGCTCTGAATGATCAACTATTGAAAGTGAAAAAAATCCCCTCTAGCAAGGACAAACCTCAGCTCTCAGCTGCTAAAAAAGTGCTACAGAGGCATGTTTTGTAAATTGATGTATTGACTGTTAGAGCACCCAGCCGCAGACAGGCTGTTTTAAAACTTTTGGACAAACTGGCTACAAACAGTTAGATCACAGGCTTACTAATAAGATGCAGACCCGTAATTCTGCTGTCCTGTACTGACCACCTACTTTAGGATAAACTGCTTTAAAAAAAAAAAAAAAAAAAAAAAAAAAAAAAATTATTAATTGACTAACAGTGGACTAATTGTCACAATAATAACCAAATGGTAAAGCCTACTTTTGTATACTCCTGTGTGAATTAAATACTTGACAAATGGAAAGTACGAAATATTCAGTTTCTTCACGCAAAAGTATAGAGAAAACAAATATTTCCAGCTTTACATTAACTACATGCATGCACCCAGATATTGTGACGTAAAAACAAAACCGCAATCTTGAAATGATTTTGCTTAAATATATTTACATCAGATTTATTGAGAAATTTGAGTTAGTACGTGCTTGTTACGATCAATTTGGACAACGTAATTGTATATCACGATATATGATTTCATCACGATGCGATTCCGTTGAAAGACGATATATTATTATATTGTATTATCACCCTGTGGTGATGCAGTCAGGTTGCGCTTGAATTTCTCCATGTGGCGCTGCGTAACTTTTGTTATTGTGTGTCTGCTCATTGGTTGCGCTTGTGCATACAGTTTCTAAAGGTCTTAAGGAGATCAAGTTGCAATGCCAAAACACTGAGCTGGACTTGACTCAGTCTTTTTAGGGTTTATGTTAGCTGTGGGTGGAAAATGTTTTTAGTGCGGTTACTGACAGAGGTTTGGGTGTTGCAGCACTGGTTTTCCTTTAGTAGCTGAGAATGAATGTCTGTTGTCTGTGTCGCAATGGCCATATTGTTACAGTTTAAAGCACAGTCAGGAGTAACCGATTAACCGAATGCTTTGAGAAATCATCCGTGGGAGGGATACATCATTGTTTGACAGTCTTCTCCTAGACACTGGACTCAAAATAAATACTTGTTGACTGTACACTAATGGACAGTATTTTTTTGGGGGGGTCATTGAGAACAATTGGGACTGTAACTAATGATTACCTTCATTATGATTTAATCTACAATTGTTTTTTTATGAATATTTTGTTCTTGGGCTTGAACCCAGGTCCTGTGGTTGCAAGTGGCTTATCCTAGTCATTACATCACCTGCTAAATGTGTTTTGGATGTGTGTATCTCCATGCCCTATTAAAAAAAAAAAAGAAAAAAGTATATTACATAGCCACACACAACATGTGCCTGTAAGGGCTGGACAAATGCCATTGCATGTAAAACACTGAAAACATGTACATTCACTGAACCAACACTGGCAACTCGGAATTTCAAGACAATAAATTGAAGGAGGAAAACCACACCTAGACCCCAAGAGAGAAATTGAGGTTACTGTTGTTCTCAAGCGCCGGCTCCATCAGCCCATTGAAATCTTCCACTTCCTCTAAACTCAACCCAACCTTGTATTTGTGAGTCCTGCTGCAGGACTGTACAGGGTGGGAATACTGTGGCCATAACATAGTATATACTGGTACTGTTAATCCTGGCACTGCTGAACTTTAACTTGGAAATGCAGTACTGTTTGGTCATCATTGCTGGAATTATAATAGCGTCATTCATTCAGGGCACTGGCTTTGAAGTGGTTCTGTTTTAACAAGCTGCAAAGACATTTCTTCAGTCGCCTCCTGTGATTCTGAATAGGGTTTGGGGTGTTACATTTGCAGTCCGACTAGATTTTCAAATCCCTAAAAAAAAAAATACTTGTTTCTAACTTTTCCAGCCCAGTACCCACTTTAGGACTTTTGTTTCAGTAATCAGACAGACTAATGCCCTATGTGTCATTACAGCCTGTCCTATATGTTCTGCAGTCAGTGACTGTATGCTTTGTTGTCATTAGCAACAATGTTTGGATGTCCTTCACTCCTAAATAATGGAAACTGTATGACCTAAATTCTACTTCCCACAAGCCACAAGGATCTGACTCAATATGTCGAAGAGAAGGCTGGGTGGAAAAAAGAAAGATGGGTGTAGATAGGAACAGGAGAAAGAATATTATGGTACATAGAAAGTAACAGAGAGAATACAGAAAAAACACAGCTGTGTTTTTAATGATGGTAGAGAGTATATCAAGCAGCTTGTCTTGAGGGTTGTGTGTGTTTTGAAGAGTTGACTATTAATAGAAACATATTCAAGTTCCTCTTCAATGCTGGGCTGGTAGCCTGCTGAGTGAAATGATCGTGTTGTACTTCTTTCCTTTCCTTTTACACTGTCGCTCACTGAATTTGCTTATTGGTTGTTCCTTTCATCGATAGCGAAGTCTCACTTATATACAGTGTCCTGCCATATAATCATCCAGCAAAACCATCTACTCTAAACACAACTCTCAATTACACTAGTATTCTACTGTAACATGATTCTTTTTACAGTCATATTGTGCTAGGTGACTATTCACTGGCTTCTAATTGCATCCTCTCTGTGCTATTCCCTCAGATTTAAAAATGCACTAAGTTAAGAGTTAATGAGGGGCACTTGTACAATATAATAAATCATAATTGTGAAGCTGATATGTTGTTTGTCAATGTGTCAGAGAGGTGTTCTGTGGTAATTTGGAGTAAGTGCGGTGGTGTTGCAGTTCTATTGAGAGATTTTGATTGTAATAATAATGTAATAATTATTAATTGTTTCAATCATTTTTCAAGCAAAAATAGTGAAGAAATGCCAAACATTCCCTAGTTCCAGACTCTCAAACGAGAGGAGTTGCTGCCTTCTTCTGTCACACATCATCAAAAACTCAATATCTTCAAATTTTAGATTGTTAAACAAACAAAACAAGAGATTTTAAGATGTCACATTGGACTCCATTTTTGACAACAAGACATTTTAAGATGTCACATTGGACTCCATTTTTGACATTTTATAGACTAATGATTAATCTGTTAGTAAATAATATTGGCATATTAATCGATAATGTAAATAAATCGTTAGTTCCAGCCCTAATTGACAGAAACAGCACTCAGTCTAATGCAAACTAATGTAATACCACAACTTACTACCATTAGGCCTTAATGCCCCAAAAAGTAAGTCGACTTCACATCCTTCTGACACATTGTCAACAAACACAGAACATTATAGGCTTCTCAAAGATAGGAAGACTGTTGTACTGGATTGGATTAGATTATACACCTAATAACCCGTTAACATGAAGTCATGTCCATAATTATCGCTTTACTACTACTGGTGGTGGTGGTGGTAGTAGTAGTAGTACCGTTTCTGTTCTGTTATTGGATAGGCTATACATAGGAACATGATAAACTACTGAGAGTGTAAACCCAAGCTTATGATACACTGTGCTTATTTTTATACTTTTATTAAGAATCCTGCTGTATTTTTTTTTGGTATCTTTTAGCATCTAACTTGTGGCTTAAAAAAAAGAATGCACATTAACTCTTTCCCTGTCTTTTGCTGTCTCTCCCCTTTCTCTTTCAGGTATGCAGTGAATAAGCTCTGTACATCCAAGTGTGTCGTTCTGGTTCTCAGACTCTGACTCCGTCTGTCCTGTTATCAACACATCCTGACCAGTTTTATCCACTGCAGTCCAACAATTCACGCAAGACAAATGTAATTTGGTTTTGTCCCATTCCTGTTTTGGCAAGTCCAAGTTTTGTCCATGGCTGGTCATGTTTTAAATCGGTAACCACTCAGCGCCAAGCTGGACCCGAAGACGTCACCTCCCCATACCTGTTCCGGCTCCTCTGCCCCGCCCCCTAAACAGTCTTTCCAACACAAAGCGTGGCTCCACGATTCGGGGCTCCGGCTGGCCAGCGAAAAGGAGGAAGAGGAGGAGTATGTCAGTGAAGCAAGTCTGCCGGCTGCCCTCCAGGAGTCCACGGCCACCTACCGAGATGCAGAGACCATTACTGGTAATGTTGCATGCATACATTATAACCATAGGTCGACAAAACTTACTGGAATCCATTTGGAAGTGTTGAAGCGGCACTAGATGCATACATATATAATTCAGCTGTCAAAAATAATCCCCTTTTAAACATCCACCTGGTTGCATTGTCTGAGTCAATAAAACAGGGTTATGTATTAAAGAAGTTCGACATCACAATTTAACCCAATGAAAAGTATACAGCAATAACGGCTCACAAATCTCTAATGGTTTAGGAATGAGCTGGGAGGAACATTGTAGGCTGATGGTGTGATGGTGAGAGTGAGGCCTGTGGAGCTGTGAGAAACTGTCCCTCTCTGTGACCCTTTTACTAATGTCACATCCTGTCAGTAAAGCAGCTCCAGGGGACCTCAGCTCTGTGTTTAAGCCAGCATTTGAGAGGAGCAGTGGACTGTCTCTGTCAACCCCTTCCCTCATCGCCCCTTCTCTTTTTCTCTCACCACTGATCCTTCTCTCCAAGGGAGCAGAGGGACACTACACTAATGTCTCCAGTGGTCACAATTTAGCCGTGCTGTGGCCCATCTCCTTTCTCTCTGCAGCCTGAGTAAGCCTGTATGAACCAAGAATCTGGCACATGGTTTACAAATGAAGTGATAAAAGATGAATGAATATTAATTGTAATTTTTGTTTTTCTGGCAGCCCTAATCATGTAACAGTCTAGATTGCACCAGGCTGTAGTACTACAATGTATGACCATTGCACTAAGTGATTAAGTCCAGCACACAATGTTGTCTCTTAAGATGAAACTTCTAAAAACAACTGTCAAGTGCAGCAATGCTAAGCCTCTGTTTAATAAGGAGTTTAGGACCCGGAGGAACAGTAAGGAATGGGGCCCAGAGGAAGGGAAAGGGAGATTGATACAACCTGGCCAAAAGCCACTTCAGCAAGGCCATAAGGGTTGGCAAGCACTTGTACAGCACCAGATTAATGATTCAGTTGATTAGTGATGGATCCTTTGGCAGTTTCTTACACACACAAACAACAGGAAAAGGCCCATACTTTAGTTTCCTGTAGCACACACCCTCCCACCCTTCACCATGACCCCAGTTCCTTATATCACTTGAACACCAAAGTCCCTTCATCCTCTACCCCGCCACAGCCACACAGCAAGGCATTAAGACATCTGGAGCTTCTGATGGAGTTTCTCACATCGAAGACTCAAAAACTTGGCTCTACTGTTCATAAGGCCATCTATTCAGTTTCCAAACCAGCGTGTCTTTTCAAATGGCCCTACAGGGCCCTAGTGTATATTGGGCAAGAGCCAGGATACACTCTGGATCTGGAAAGGTCATCAGTCTATCACAGGGCTAACACATACAGATAGATGACCAGTCACAACTATAGGCAATTGTCAGTTCAACTATTTGAGGATAACCAGAGCACCTGGATTTCCTGTCTCGTTTTCTTCAAGCTTTTAAGTTTTAGTTTAGCACAACCATAGTCATGTGTGTGGACAAGTACAGTGGCTGTGTCAGAGAAATTTAGCAGGGAATGTATTAGCTTGTTGGCTGTGTTGCATATAGGTGTAAGCTGTTATTTGTCAGTGTTGAAGAACATGTATCTATTGTATGTATAAACCCGGGGGAAGAATATCTTTATATTAGAGTCACTTCCTCCTTTTTCTCTTTCTCTGGTGCTGAAACTTTATTGAGATTCCAGGTTAACGTTGTTTGTCTTTCATCTCTGTTTTTAATGTAGTATTCTATGGAAATGTTCTGTAACAAAGAAACCGAAAATTCACTTCTTGATTTCATCCTTGAATTATCAGTAAGACGAACTAAACAAACAGACTGGTAACATGTTAATGTAACAACCAACAGTGTAACACTTGTATTTTGCAAAATCAGATGATGAAATGGCATGCTGTAATATCAACTGTAGTCATGTGTCCTTAACAGTAAGTCATTCAAGGGCAGGATAGTCGAGCAGGTTGGGTCAGTGCTGCCATCTGCTGGTATCATAGGAGTATTTCCATTATAATCTGTTGAATTTTAAGTTCTTTCTTGTCTGTTTCTTTCTTTCGGTCTCTTTTATCTTTCTCTGTCTGTCACTTCTCCCTGCTGAACTCACTAGATGAATACTTCCTTGCTGAGAGAGAAAGTCGGTGGGAGTGTGTATGAGTTATAAGTCTAGAGGATGAATGAACACAAAAGAGCTGAATAGAGCAGCTCATTGGCATGGGGCAGATCCTGGGCGCGAGGTTAAATTCTCCATGGTAACAAGCCAGCAGTGATGTAAAGAGTTGAGTAACTGTGAAATTATGGGATGCTTGGTGAGGAGAGGGAAATCAGGAGCAACCAGGCAGACAGAGGACAGAGAACTTGAGTGAGACAGAGGCAAAGTTACGTAAGTGGTGAAACGGAGTAGAATCCAAATTGCTGACTGTGCTGCCTAACTCTGATCAAATCGCGGCATGCAAAAACATCCATTGTGCTGTAATGTGTTGAGCAGGGCTTGGTTCTTGTACACTTTTTGCACGCATACACATACACAGTAGAGACAGAGCCAGGTAACATGAGATTGAAACTGTGTTGACCCAGTGGTGTGTAGAGAAATTAGCTTTTGTGAGCTTGTACATGTACTGTCATGTCCATGCCTCCTTATTTGATTGTTTACAGCTCTTTGTAGCTGTCTTATTTTACACAACAGGAGCTTGTTATTGCAACAAGAATAAAGCATGACTTTTACTACTTGTTAGCCAGTTTTAGAAAAATATATTCTAACTTTTACTTTTACTCAATGGTAAGCTCAAATCATTGGATGACAGTAGGATTAAAAATTAGAATTAAAAATCGACTAAAACTGCATCTCTCTCTGATATTCCATTAGTTTGTATTTATAATGTTATGTCCATCTTGCATATTGTTTAACAACCCTGCAAAATGTTAAACAACCAATCACAAACACCAGCTTATACTTGAATCCAGAAAAATCTGAATGTGGAACTGATTTTTAGATTAAAGGTCAAATGGTTAGCGTTGCTCAAAAACCATGTCCCTCTTTAACTCTTGATTGACAAAACCAACACATGACCATATCTTGTGCAAATTTGAATGGCTCGCTCGCAGCATGTGTCAATAGACTCTAGTCTGGAGGCTGGCAGGCCAGACCACTGACCAAAGACACATTTCCATCTGCAACTGGACTTGTGCCACTGCACTTCCACTAGGATTATTAGTTAGGGTTATTACACTGAACGACTTGAAGATCCTTAATCATTGCACAAATTGCAGTTTTTGCACAAACAACCAATTATGCTGTTACCCAACCACCATCACCGTTTTTAAGGTAATCTTGCCTCACTTGTATATTTTTTAAGTTTTTTTTGCATATATTTAGCTTTTATTTATGTTTATCATATTTGTTATGTTTGTCATATTATTCATATTTAGTTAGTATTAGTCTTTGTGCTATTTATTCAACTCCCGTTCTGTTAATTTAACTTTTATGCACACTACTGAAGAGAACAGATTTTCATTGTACTATTTTTATACGCGCTAACACGTATTATAGAACACACTCACGTACTGAACTCAGAGATTTACAGGGTTAGTGACATTTGAACACCTTGGTATAGCCTCCCACACAGATCGTGGAGACTGCCAGTGATATTTGACCATGTTGACGTACTCTCCTGTATTTCATGTGCTTACCCTCTGTGACCAGCGGCAGCTTTCAACTGTAGCCCAGTCTAATTCTAGACAGGGGTGTGCTGCAGCTCCATGACAACAGCACTGAAGTATTTGGTTGAATGTCTCCAATGGGGACAACTGGTTCAAAGTGTGGATTATAGTTTATAATCAAGACATTCTTTTTATTAACTTTTGTTACGAAAGCTACCTTGAGTGTCTAGAAAGTAGCTTGTACCTGCTGTTTCCCATGTATAGACATACAGTGCTGATTTCAAACTGTACGAAATGTTTCTTCATAGATTATATTAATTTATTAAACATCCTCTCACCAGAAATCCCATCAAATACCTAAATAACTCAGAGGAGAAAGTGATGTACAATTTGAGTAATTTTTCAGTAGAGCCAGATTGTTTTTCTTGATAGTTACTAAAAACTGATAAAATGAAACCTTTTAATCATCAATGCCCTACTTACGTTTTTATGTCTTAACTACTTGTGAAACACCCTAACAACTCAAATCAACAGGAAGTTTATTAACTAGTAATTATAAACTGATTAGTGTAGTCTACAAGTCCTGCCTCCCGTCCTATGCCTCTACCTCACTAACCTCTTCAACTCCTCATTGTCCCTTGGAACTGTCCCCTCTGCCCTCAAAACTCCCTCTGTCACCCCAATCCTTAAAAAAGCTGGTCTGGATCCCTCCTCCCTCAACAACTACCACCCAATATCCAACCTCCCCTTTCTATCGAAAACCCTGGAACGTATCTTCATGCCAATAACCAATTTGAACCCCTCCTCTTCACAGCACAGAAACCGCTCTCCTGAAAGTCCTCAATGACCTCCTCACCTCTGCTGACACCGGTTCCCTCAACGTCCTCATCGACCTGAGTGCAGCCTTCGATACCGTGAGCCATAACATCCTGCTCACCAGACTGAAAGACCCCGGTATCGAATATACTGCACTCAGCTGGCTCCACTCCTACCTTTCCAACAGATCACACTTCATCTCTCTCCATAACCACACCTCTGCCACAATCACTCAAGGCGTTCCCCAAGGCTCCATACTCGGCCCCCTCCTCTTCATCATTTACATCCACACCCTTGGTCAGATACTCCGCCACTTCAACCTGGACTTCCACTGCTATGTCAATGACACCCAGATCTACCTCAGTACCAAATCCCCCCACAATCCTCCCCTCTGCCACATCAACTCCTGTCTGTCAGCTATTAAAACCTGGATGCAACACAACTTCCTCAAACTCAACAGTGATAAAACAGAATTCCTCCTCATAGGATCCAAATCCACACTCAGCAAAACCAATAACCCCACTCTCACCATAGACGACACCATTGTCCCCGAAACCTTGGCGTGATCTTTGATTCCACCCTCTCCCTTGAGCCCCACATCCGCCATGTCATCAAAACCTCCTTCTTTCACCTCCGCAACATTGCCAAAATCAGACCCTCTCTCACACCTCCCTCTGCTGAAAGACTCATTCACGCCTTCATCTCCTCCCGACTGGACTACTGCAACTCACTTCTCCTCGGCATCAGCTCTACTAACATCAACCGACTCCAACTGGTCCAGAACGCAGCCGCCCGACTCATCACCCGCTCCAAATCCTGGCATCACATTACTCCAGTCCTAAAACAACAACACTGGCTTCCTATCTCCCACCAGATCACCTACAAAATCCTGGTCCTCACCTACAAAGCCCTCCACCATCTGGCACCCTCATACCTCACTGACCTCCTCTCCCCCTACCAACCCTCACGGTCCCTCAGATCCACCTCAGCCGGTCTTCTCTGCATCCACAAGTCCAACTTTCGCAGTTTTGGGGACAGAGCCTTCTCCAGGGGAGCTCCCAGGCTCTGGAACTCTCTTCCCGTAGCCCCCTGCCCCCTCCCTTTTCATCTGTGCCTGAATCTTGTTTTGTTTTGTTTTCTCGTTTTCTCTTGTTTTGTTTTTGTAATCTGCCTCCCCTGTAAAGCGACTTTGAGTCTATGAAAAGCGCTATATAAATTAAAATTATTATTATTATTATTATTATTATTATTATTATTATTATTATTACAAGCTGAGGAACACATTTTGCTCATATCAGGCGCCATCATAACGCTTCTTTTAGTATGTGTCATTCTGTTTTTGTTATGACAAGTTATGGTTAGGGTTCATGTGTCATGACAGGGTCATGTGTTCATGACAGTGTCATGTCACTCTTGTGTAGATACCTTCAACTAAAGTGTTACCAAAGGTTAATATAGAGAACTTTCTGCTGGAGCAGCTAGATAGAAAAACGGTAAAACAGTACAAACAGCATCAGGCCAGAGAGAGAGAGAGAGAGAGAGAGAGAAAGAAAAGAGCTGGGTTTGTTTGCTGACAGAGTGAGGAAGAGAGAGAGGGGGAGAGCAAGCCACAGGGCGGTCCATGCGGATATCGTCATTGGCATGTCAGGCATGACGAACCCGTTTGGCTCGGGTCTCTTCTGCTCTTCACTCCTCCCCCCCTCTTTTTCCCTGTCTTTCTCTATGTGTCTTTTACACCCAGTGCCGTCCTCTAAAACTTTTAGCACCCTCTCTCTTCTTCTTCCTGTCTCTGACACTCCCAAACCTCTCTCTCTCCTCTCCGTGGTATTTCTTGAGACCTTGCCCTCTCCTGGTCCATCGGAAAATGTGATTGGAGGGCAGCAGAGTTGGTGGTTGTCGGGCTTTAGGCACCATGAGTGAGTACACTGTGCACAGCATGGGTTTCTGTCAGTTTTGGCTGATCTCTAGTCAAATGTATGACGAGTCTGCCCAATAACGGATAGATAGAATAATGGATATATAGAAAAAGAGAGAGCTTCTCTCGCGGTTTCTATTTCTCTATCTTCCCTTTGTTTGTTTAGCTCTCTCCGTCTGTCTTCCTTTCCATCTGTGAATCAGCTGTTTGGACTTGTATAGTTCAGGGAGCTTCAGGGATTTGCCTTTAGAAGTTAACTGTCTGTTTAAAGGTATGAATAATATAACACTTTAAACCTTACATTGTAAGTTCAGTGAAGGTTAAAAGTTTGTAATAAGTGTATTGTAGAAAGGTCAACTTGGCCATCTCTTGTCCACAAGTAGCACTGCTGTACTGTAACAGTTTACAGGAGGCAGCCATGTTGGACATACGAGGCGTTGCACTGGGATTTAACTTGTCCTGTACTAGCCCATGTGCTTGTGTACCCTTCTTCTCTCTGGTGACCTTATTTTGGGTCTCAGTCCAGTGATACTACACTTACTTATATGATACGTTCAGTGTTTGTCCATGTGTGGGCCAACGGTTAGTAAGGCAATAAACAAGTTATAATTTAACACTGGTACTTCAGCTTGATCTTCATTTTTTACGTTATTGCTTTGTTGTAGTTTGATTGAATTCTGCATGTTTTTGAATTTTTTTTTTCCTTTTTTAAACCAATGATTGGCCTAAATATTTTCTGTTTATGTGGTACCGCCGCCGCCAACATATTCCATATTCCGTTTCCAGCAAAAATCCATGTTATGTTCTTCTTTACAAATGAAATAAATGTCAGACTGTGACATGTGATGTGCATACTTCTTAGAAAGTCAGTTTTTAGAAATGTCTCATGATATGTTATCCCTAGAAGTGTGTTATACAACTTTTGTTGAAGAAGCAAAAGAAAATCTCAATACTCAATACTATCGAATCGCAATACTTCTAATACCGTTGCAACCCTAATTTCTACTGTATAGCCTACAGAATGACCTGATCTTGATTTTGACACTTGTTTGTGTCCTCTGCACATGTTAGTTTGTTTATTGCTTAGTCTGACAGTGGCCTATTCTTACACTTGAACTTGAACTTTCTTGCTCTGGTAGCTTCTAGTTGCTACTAATGTTGGCGTGCCCTGCAGGTTGTGTTCTTTATGCAAGCAGTCTATATTTACATTTGCATATTGGGCTTAAAGGTGCAGTAGGTAAGACTTATAAAACTAACTGTCATATTTGCTGAAACTGACCCTATGTTCGAGTAGAACTACATGAAGCAGGTCATTTAAAAAAAATGTGGCTCCTCTTGCACCACCTGCGATTTGCAAAAATCCACCGCTCCCTGTTCAGATGCACCAATCGGGGCCAGAGGGGGGGGGGTGTCTAACTGTGTGTCAATCACTGCTCATGCACACACATTAATTCTCCCTTGTGGGGGGAGGGGCTTTACCTGTAAGGGGGGGATGGACTGAGAAGTTGTTGATGTTCAAATTGTTTGGCTAAGTCCTGGATCTTCACAATTCTACCTACAGCACCTTTAAACTTAAACTTCTCTTGGTCATGTATCAGCTTTGTTCAATGATCCTAAATCTAAAATGAAAAGTTTAGAAAAGGTACAATTTGAATTGCTTTCTACAATGTGTTCCTTTTTTAATATATTAATTCAGTATTAATGAAAAATAAGTGTTACTACTCTCCTACTAGATGTAAAGTTGTCCTTGCATGGCTCATTCCATGTGGTCTGTGAAAGATATGGCGTGATACAGTTCATTGTCTCAAAGGAGAACACAAGTTACAGCACTTACCACAGAGTTTCCATTCAATAACAGTGAAAAAATAATATCCAACTAAATGAAAACTAGATAAGTGAAAAAAATTCATACAAGCTGCCTCGATTGATTTGACAAAAAGAGAAACACACACACACACACACACACACACACACACACACACACACACTTTTTGCTGTCTCCATTGACCTTTTGTCAGCACACACAGCACGGGTTTGTGCTATAATTATCCTCATCCACGTCCTATCCGTACTCATTTTAGGAGCTGAAGTGCATTGGTCATATTTCATATCGGTGCAAAAAAGAAATTATTATTATTATTATTATTATTATTATATTATTTGGATCCATTTAGGGTTGTGGTCAGTAAATTTTAATTTATTTCGATTTTAAATCCAGGGAGTTTACATTAAACTTAATATGGCTGCTGGCTTCACAGGAATTTGAAATAGAGATCTGGCTTATTATCTTGATATTGGTATTGATTTAGTTTTATGGGGTAAAGGTTTGGGATTTAACACTTTAGTAGATATCTAAAAGGCACCACTGAATTTATGCGTTATTTGATGAACAAAGATCAAATATGTGACGATGAAACACAAATAAAAGGTGGCTTTGTCGGCCTGCTGCGGTACTGTATATTGTCTAGTAAAAGAGTGATCATGTAAAAAGAAGATCTAAACCAAATGTACGATTAGCCAAAGACAAGAATGATTTTCCGAGAATCATCACACTATTCTGGCACAAATTTGCAAAAACTTCAATTGAGGGTAAAGTGTGTGTGTGTGTGTGTGTGTGTGTGTGTGTGTGTGTGTGTGTGTGTGTGTGTGTGTGTGTGTGTGTGTGTGTGTGTGTGTGTGTGTGTGTGTGTGTGTGTGTGTGTGTGTGTGTGTGTGTGTGTGTGTGTGTGTGTGTGTGTGTGTGTGTGTGTGTGTGTGTGTGTGTGTGTGTGTGTGTGTGTGTGTGTGTGTGTGTGTGTCCTTTTTTAGCACAGTCAGTCATTCAGTCTGGATTAGCTAACAGAGACAGCATTGTTAGATATAGATAGACAGACAGACAGACAGACAGACAGAGGGAGAGACACACAGACCACAGAGGAGAGCAACAGAAATAGAGGGAGACGGGGAAACAAAGGACATTACTTTTACTGTATGTTAATTCTCATTCAACGTCTATGCTAATTTCTATCTATTCAGGCACATTTCTGCAAAAAACACGACCAAAACCTAAATTCTCCGTGTGAAAAGAGAGAATGTGTACTCTAGAGTCCTAAATGGATGTCCCTTTTAATAGCACACTAAACTGATGTGTGAACAGAGAGGCACATAGCTGAATGCTTAGGTAAGATTAGTTTTCCACAGCAGCACACAAATGTGGCTTTATGGTTGACTCAGTGGTTTTCAGTAAAAGGCTGCTGTTGACTTTGTTAAGGAGAAGCAGAGTTTCTGTAGACCGGTTTAGCTGCCATGTGAAAGATGACTTTGCGAGGTGTAAATGATTGCAAGTCTATTATTAGGCCTATATTACCCAATAGGGAGTAAAATTTGTAGCAAAAGCTGTTTGTTTGATTACTGGGAATTGTACATTTACTTTGTAGTTTAGTACTTATCTGAGAATATTTGATTTTGACTAATAATGGGTCTAAATAATATGCCTGAACACAGGATTCTATTTTCATTTGTTGCAATCTAACACAACCAAAGAGGATGCACTGTACAACCCCAATCCAAGTAAGCATTTGATTCATTTAACTAAGGATGCAAATTGACACAAATGAATCTGATCTTCAGTTGGTCTCCATTTTTGAGTGCTGCACAGTAGAGGCAAGGAGTAGTGGGTTAGTTTCTCACTTTACCACTGGAGGGCATCCTATACTTTCAGCTCTAATGGACTTATGAAATGTCTTGTTGGGATGGATTATAAATGAGGAGAGAAATTGTTACAAATACCCAGAGATGACATTGACATTCTGCTGAAGACAATATTACCTTTTGTTTATCAAGACTTGAGGGTGTGTTGCCAAAGAGAAGAGCAAATACACTGTCTTTCTTTCTCTCTGTGCAGATGTGTGCAACAGTACTGACTTGCCAGAGCTTGAGATTATCAGCTTATTGGAGGAACAGCTGCCGGTCTACAAGCTGAGGGCCGACACCATCTTCGGCTATGACCAAGATGATTGGCTGCACACGCCACTGGTGGACCCCAACTCTTCCCTCGACCTGACTACTGAACAGATAGAGGAGACCCTCAAATACTTCTGTAAGTTTATCATACACTGTTGTTTTTACATGGTATAGTTTAAAAAAAATCTAAATATTCTAAATATTATGTTGATTGTTGAATAATCAGATTTTGTAATACGGAAACGTAACTCTGTTAAAGCAAACCCCCTCTGTCTAGACCCTCAAGCTGTGTTTTGTGATTCCACATCAGACAAATCAACTTGTCATGTTTAGTAGGCTATTACTGCCCTCTTCGCGAATTATCATCAACATACATGTGTTAATATTTCCTGAGATGTTCCTGAAATTGCCAAGTTAATACCCTTAACACCAAATGTCTGTCAAACACTAAAGACAGATAAGTCGATTTCTAGGTTTATCATTCAGGAAACTGTTATTGTAGAGAGTGACAGTGAGGATTTAAGTGAGAGATTTAAGATGTATTCTGACATTGTGCGAGTAGGAGAGGGGGAGAGAGAGAGAGAGAGAGAGAGAGAGAGAGAGATGGCCGTCTGCCCACCAGTGTTGGCGCGACAGCTGACCATGGTTGCCACAACAAACATACTTGATGCATCGCTCTCTCACTCTCTGTTGGTTAATGTTTTGCTTTCCCTTGCACTCCGCCCTCTGTTGTGTGTGTGTGTGTGTGTGTCATGCACGTCTGCACTCGTCTTATCAAACTAAGAGCTGCCATGGCTGTTTTAAGATGGTTACGATGTAGTATTTTATCTCAAGAGACCTCTACACAGCTCCAGTGAAACACAGCTCCAGGATGAAACCAATATGACCTGTCCCTCCTCATTCATGGCCCTTAAGGTATCATGTGGTTTACAGCTGGCTACGTCACATACACTTGCACACAATTGGAAGCAAGTAAACACAGACACAAGCTCACACAGAACACGTGCACACACAAAAACCAAGGGAATGTTTTCTTTTCTTTTTTTACCATCAATAATTCAGTTCTAATTCACGTCTACTTGAAAAGTGACTCAGGTTAAAAAAAAAAACATTGTCTATAAATAGATCAAGCGTCTTTATAAATGGGCTTAACTGAGAACTGTAACTTCTCCTTGTTGCCCCATGCTGACAGGGTCACTTTGGCCTTGACATTAATCACAGCCAGCCAGGCTAAGGGACAATGACAAGGTCATGTTACATAAGAAACAGTGTGAGACATTCTGCAAGGGGTGTTTTGCTAAATATTCAACATTGCTTTTTTTTTGCTTTAGTATCAACTGTATTCTCCACATACTTCTTTCCCAGTTCATTCTTTCCTCATGCTGGAGGCACGTTGCTTCTCATTATTGCCTCAAACAGATGGCCGGGTATCTACACCCTGAGGGCCGTGAATGAGGAGGGACAGGTCATATTGGTTTCATCCTGGAGCTGTGTAGAGGTCTCTTGAGATAAAATACTACATCGTAACCATCTTAAAACAGCCATATACATTAAGTGATAGTATTTATGCATATATGTATGCAACTACTTGTCCTGTCTAACATTATCTTTACATTTTGGTTAAATTGTGTAACCACATTATTAACAGGGTAATGTGCACACTCTTACATCACTAAAGAGACACGTGGGTGGCGGGTTGTCTCATTATCCCCTTCCACACAGCTTATTCGAGGCCAGAATGTTGTGCTTGTTCTTCTTCTGTATAAAAGGTAGGGAAATGGAATGGGAGGACAGAGTTGTTAAGCCGGCAGCGGAGCTAGTAACGGAGCCGAATTGATGTCTGTGTAAAAGGGACAGCGGGCACGGCACACTAGATGCTGACGCTGTTGTGTGACGTGTACGTCACGCCTCTTTTGCTTCCGGAATGCCGGCATGCTATCTAAAATCAAACACTGGGGCATGGAGCATGTTCCCTCTGGCACATTAGCATTAAACAGTGTGCAAGTCACTGAAGTAACAGGAGTTGCGTGTTTACACATCATAAGTCACATTATTAAAGCAATATGCTCCCAGTAAGCATCAGTTTGTGAGTCTGCCTTTAGCCTGATAGCCATTGGTTGTGGCCTTTAGCCTGTTAGCTTCATTCTGCAAGTATTAGTGTGCATTGAGCTATACTTAATCTTTCCATAATATGCATCGTGGCAGTCTCTTTGAAGCTGGTTGTTATTGAATTCTCATTTTGTCATTGGAATGGATTGCATTTAGCTTTTGCCCTGACGACACATGGTTGTTCTGTCCCCCATGCACTGTGCATGTGCTTATTTCATCTCCCCAGCTAAAATGACAAATCCTTGAATGCCCATTGTGTTTGTTCATTTTGGGTTAGCCACATCACCTCTGCCAACACTGCACTGCTTTCCTGCTAAATGCTTTTCCATGCTATGCCGCTCAGCGTCGGGCCTTGGAGTCTGAGCCTGTTGCTATAGCAACCTCACAGAAGGACAAAGTAGAGGAGAGGAGGGGGGCGATACTTTAATACGAATGGAGGGCGGGAGCAAGCTAGTGAAACTGCTCTCCCTGATTGGCTGTAGGCATCCTCTAACCCCACCCACCCCACTGTGTCATGACTATCATCATTTCTGCTGCAAAACCCGTGACTGCTGCTGCTGCTCGCTCGCTCTCACTCTCTGTATCTCTGTGTTCATTGAGTCATTGCTAGAGATGCGGTGGTGCATGTGTAGAAATAGTGCTGTCACTGAGCAAGGAATGTTTCAAAAGAGAAGACAACGGTTCACTTATGACCTCAGAAAGACTCGGCCAGAGGAGCACGGGAAGATGAATTGACAGGAAGCTATAAATGGATGGAGACATGAGCGGATATAATCTGGCTGGTTGGTTTGCTGAAGCTTTTAAGTGACTGAGGAAAACTAATGGACAGAATAGAAAGAAGACCGACACCATAGGACACAGAGGCAGCACAGACTGACAATGTCAGATTTCATTTGTCACATTTTGCTGAAACGGTAAATAATTAACAATGGATAAAAGGACAATAAAGTGACAAATTTTTTTTTTTCTGCTGACAACTGATGACGCAAGTAACGGTTTTGTGGGATGACATGCAGAAATGGCACCAGCACAACAATAAATATGGAGCATAATACGCTGACAGTTTGCTGTTAATGAGTGTGGGAAAGAAAGGACATACGATGAGAGTGGGCAGACTGTCACCAATAATGACTGTGTGCCAGCTGGCAACTGCTAAGCATGCTGGGATTGCAGATCCGGACACTGACTGACCGTAGTAACGGACACTATCAGTTACTAGTAAGACCCCAGTGACATCTGGTTGTCTCAAAGCATGCTGGGACATTGGGTTTGCCAGAGATGGTACACCTGAGTATGCTGGGACACTGGAAACAATACAGCTGTCTGTCAGAGCAGTGAGGATGAACAGACGAGGCCAGACCAGAGGTCAGAGGTTTGTCAAGGCAGACTACTTCGAACTGGACTGGTATTATGAGGAGTGTACTGACGGTAAGACGACAGTCTGCTACAGTTTTATGCAGTAACATCTAGTTCTCGAAGAGTTGACTCAAACTACTAACATCACTGATGTTACTGGCTATGTAGACATGGTAAGAGGTTGATTTGATATATACTATAAAGTACTTTCTTGTTGGATAGTTGAACCCAATTGTGGGAATTATGCGAGATGTAGAAATACATACAACAGGGATGGCTTTAGTGTAACCGCTGTGGTATACTGTATACAAATGGAGCGACTGTACCAAATTAGGCATGATAATGCAATGTCTTGTAACACTGTTTGATGAGCACTGGTTTTATAACGTGTCCTCTGCTGACACACAGACTGAGGTTAAAGTGAAGAGAGGTGGTGGCAGGATTAGCCTGGATCGGTTGATATTAAACAGGCTTGGTGAATAGGGAGACATTTATCTTCCAACATAATAGAAAACGTGGATTATAAGGTGCTTCAATTAAAAAAAAAAAAAGATGAAATACCTTTATTTTCCTTTAGCTAAACCCCAAGTGAAGTCAGGTTAAACTGATTACTGTCTGCTAGTTTCCATCTAAAATAACCCAGAGAATGTGACCTTGTGGACTGGCATTCACGACACAATTGACAGTAATGACACACACAGCAGCATTACCACTGTAGCTACAGCAGGCAGAGGCTGGGTACAGTAGGTGTTGTAACAGGTGCTCTGTGGCGGGCAGCTGAGTCAGTTTGGCTTCTAAAATAGGCCCACGGAGTAGCTTACAATATACGACTAGCTGTGGGTGGAAGTGTAGGAAGTGGGACTGGGCATGGATGGGGTTCCTCTTTGCTGGATGGGAATCAGTATAAGAGGGTAGCTTGTGCTGATGTCAGCTACGTGTTTATCACAGCTGATGAAAGAGAGGGAGATACCAGCTGATCTGGAGAGACTCATGGAAGTCACAGGTGGCAAATATGTAATGAAGATATAAGCAGCTGGTAGACTATCTGAGTCACAAAGTAGCTTAGAGAAAGGAACCTAAGTTTGTTGAGAGAAAGGAAAAACATTGAAATAATCTCCCCATTGGGACATTGGTCCAAGTTTTTGGAAACAACCTGTAAACATGTAAATGCCATTTTATTAGGATTCGGGATTGGCTAAAAAAAAGTAGTGATTGACTTTATTGTCTTGCAGTAGCAGCAGTTTTTACCTTGTGTGGATGATTATTCTACAGATTCACATGCACACACACAAACAAACAAACAAACAGTAGAGACCGAGCCAGGTAACATGAGATTGAGACTGTGTTGACATTAGGGATGCTCGATTATGGGAAAAAATATAATCACGATTATTTAAGTCAATATTGAAATCACGATAATTTAACACGATTACTCGTTGACTTCTGGAAAGATGTATGTGCAATTGTTGAATTTAAAAAACAGTGGAAAAAGTTTAATAAATCAACAGTAAAAAACACATACAACTGTGAAACTGTATTTTTTATTTTTTATGAGTTTACTTGCGAAACGTAATGAGCTAAATAATTGAGTAAACAATTGTTTTTCTTGATTATTCTGTTTTTGTGATCATTGGGAGCCGAAATCATAATCACGATTACATTTTGATTAATTGCACAGCCCTAGTTGACATGTGGAGGACCGATGGTGCCTGGCCTGACATGTGTGACTCACAGCAGGTTATAGCGGTGGTTGGTTTATTAGCATCCTGGTGGCACTGCCTCTGGTTTTTCCTCCCTCCTCTCTCTGTATCTTTCTACCGTTGTCTGTGTCTTTCCCCTCTTGTCTTGTGAGTCAGTTTGGTTATGGTCCATGTCCTAATGTCCTATGTAATTCATTTAACTCAATACAGCTATGACCTGCAATAATTACTTTCCATTTGGGAACACAGACTGTGCATTTGATGTGAATTTGATAGCAGTATATCGTGGTAGAATTAATCTGTGCATGTAATGTAAAGGTTTGATGCATTAAGGGAGCGAATGTGATCTATTAGTTGTTAAATGCACTATATTATGCATGTGTGTCAGGGATGCGCTGTAGAGATTCTTACATAAGTTTGACACGGCTCAGCACCTCCCCGATGCTGTGCAGCTTAAATGTCTGCAATGTTATTTAGCCATGGCAGCTAACCCTGGTTTAATTTCCAGGCTTTGGTCATTTGACTTGCTGGCGACAATTATTTCCTGCTACACACTGAAAATCAATTTTACAAAATGATGATGATGATCAAATAAGAGGGGGGATGTGCAGTTTCTCTGATAAATCTTCTTGTGGAGTGTAGAGGCAGAAATAGAAAGCAGCTGGTTTGGTGTTATGAAATGTGAGGGAGGGATGTGAAAGTAGGTTGGCTTATATTTAGCCCAATGATTTGCATGCTACTCTAAGCCACTCTTGTCGATAGCAGTCTGCCAAATATTCTTTGGCACTTTTAGCAGGCTTCAAAACAAATGGCTGGATAGATAGAGGGCAACCAGGATAGCGCTGGGGCTGAGAAAGAGGAAAAACTATTCTTCCAGAGGGGATGTGACAGGGTGGGGGGATAATTATAGGAGAGGAAGATGAAGAATGAAGAGGAGACAAAACATGTTTGTGCCAGCCTTTAATTTAGTTTTAGAAACAATGCATATAAAATGGTTATTTATATATATATATATATATATATATAAATAAATTGTCTATATAGGTAATAATGTTCAAATTGTAATTGTCTCCCCTATATCATTTGGCTTTGCCATTTACTTTTAGAGTCCAAACCTAAGGCCAAACTTATCACTGGAAGAATGATTTGAGTTTGGAAGTTGTGTTAACTGAAGTAGGACAGATCGTAGTAGTCTCTATCTGTTGCTGCTCATTTGGTAATGTTGCTACAGTTTCTGTGCCAAAAACAAAACAAAAAACAAAAACAGTGAGTAGGAAATCTAAGAGGCTTAAAGGACACAAGTTAGACAGCTTTGAGCCATATCAGACAATCTTGTTTAAGCTAGTTGTATTTCTTGATTTCAACAGGGTTATACATGTAACTGTCTAAAATGTTGTTTATGTAAATTCCTTGTCCAATTTAGTAATTTTTCTTCCAAACTACTGTACAAAGCAAGTCAACAGAGACCTAAAAAACAAATTAGGTTAAAAGCGGGAGAGTGTATGAAAGGAAAACCGGAAAACCAAGTGGAGTGTAAAGAGTGAATGTGACCAGAATAGCAATGGGAAAGGGAAAGCACTGCTCCGAAGCACTGAGTGGTGTTTGTCCAGGACTGCTTTGTTGTCGGCAGCGTGGCATCCTTAGGACCATTGAGCATGCAGGACGGTACTGAGCTGGCTCAGTTTTCTAGACCAATTACAGTAATTATAACACTTGAGCAGTGACTAATGAGCAGAAAATCTGGCTGCTTTGATGCAGCCCATATTCATGTCTTCTGGGTCTATTCTAGCTCAGCTCAGGTGGACATGTGACATTGACATACAGTACGGTATATACTGTACAGTTATTCTCTATTTGTCATAACAAAAATGAAGGATGTTATGGTAATTATTTCTCAAAAATGCTAACTTTAGAGGGGGCGCTCAAGCTCACCCAGTAGAGCCTGCGCCCATGTAGGCTGAGTCTTTAGCAGCGGCTGACTCACAGTCCTTTGCTGCGTGTCATCCCCCCCCCCCCCCCTCCCCCTGTTCCGTTTCCTGTCATTCTCCAGCTGCTCGATAATAAAAAGGTAATAAAAATAATAATCTTTAAAAGAATGTATAGTAACATTCATTACAGTTTATTAAAATGTACATGGACCGGCAGGGCAGGCAGGGTGGCTGCCTATGTTTTTTTTGATTGAGCAACATCAAATATCAAACCTTCTGTTGATGTTTAACCACTCAAGGCGTTTTCACACATGAAATTTTGGTTCGGACCAAACTGAAAAGTCCAAAAGTCCGGACCCAATGAAAACGCCCTCAGCCGCAACCAAATCATTTGGATGATGTGATACAGGTTCAAGGAAGTCTATCAAATTGAATGGTTAACTAAACACTTTGGTATTTGTGAAACTTTTACAAAGATGGTACCATGCCTTTAAAGTTTGCCAATAGGTAGACAGGCTTCTAGAGACATGTTTTGAAGTTTGGTATTGGACACTTTTGTGTCCATTTTCCATTAACCCCCTATTGAAGGTGCTACTAGTCAGTTCCGTCTTTTCTTGCATTTACTGTAGTAAGTCTTTTTTCAAGGCAATAGTTAAAAATGCTTTTTAAATTGTGACATATTCCTAGTCTCCCAAGATGTTGAGGATTATAAATCACTGACTGGACTTCATTTTAGTCATTTATCAATTCACGGTTCAGCCAAATGGTTAGCTCATTAGTTAACACAGTTTAGCAGCAAGCAAGCTCTGGCATTCTATTCCAAACTCTGAGTTTATGGCTGTAGTTGCATAAATATGTGCGAGTGCAATGTATATTTCTCTAATTAAAAAGAAAACTTAACCTTTACTTCCTTCATTAATTTGATTGTTTATTGTTTGCCACCCTTCCAGCTCAAATTAAGCTTGCGATCCCATGTATATCACCTGATGATACAGGTCAGAGGTTAAATATGCGTAAAAACATTCACCTATAATGGTTTCACTGTGACTGGCACGCCCTGGAATCAGGTGCAGGTCTATTATTGTTTGCTCTGCCCTTTTGTCACCATAGAGGCTGAACTGGACTGTACCAAGTTAGTTTCACACAAGGGTGAGTTGTTAAGACTTGCTTTGAACTGGATTTGATGTTGGTGATTTGATGTTGGTGCCAGCCTGAACCATTTCAAGCTTTTAAGTGGAAAATGTTAAAATAGTTTGACAGAATGAGGATTACAGGGATTAAGATACATATTACAGATTACTTTAAACGCTCTCATAAGAGGTGTTAAATCTGGACAGCCTCGTCAGTCTGTGTCCACCCCCCTGTCTGTGTTAAAGTAGAGTAGGCCATTCACTGACCAATCACAGAGGAGACGGGGAGGAGTCAGATTATCTGGTTGTCTCGCAGAACCTCAGGCGACAAATGATACACACACTTTTGTAAACTCACTCAGCAGACATTAGTTGGTACTTGACAGATATACACAGACGGACTTACACAGACAGACGTTGCCAGTCATGTACAATGGAGTGTTTAGAGAGACATACTGTATACACTATACACATCTATTGTCCTCTTTGGAACAAACACTTTGTTAGATGTGTACTTTCACATCTAGGCACACACAGATTAGGTATTGATTCATAGATAAAAAAAAACACCCACACCCACAAATGCACACAGCACAGGTAGGAGCCATGGCGTGGCACCTGCAGGCTTTTTGGTTTAGTGGATAGCCTTCGTGCCAGAGTGGAGGATGGCACTGCTCACAGCTGCTGGTACTGAGGACGAGCTGGAGTACTCGTACCAGCCAGAGGAGGACCAGGAATATGTTTGTCATGAAAGCTCGGAGCAGGAGGAAGTGGAGGAAGAAGAAGAAGAAGAGGAAGAGGAGTATGTCTGTCTCCCCGATCATGGAAGCACAGAGCAGGAGGAGGAAGAGATGGATGAAGAGCAACAGGTTCTGTGTGAAGGTAGACTTCTTTGTAATCAAGAGCATCATCTCTGTTGTGCTCTTCTCCTTGGTTCTCGCTAGTCTGTGTGCTAGCTTGTTTAGTGTATCGGGGCTTTTATAGCTGATTCTCCAGTCTTAATTAATTAGTTCTGAAGCTATGTGGATTCTAAAGGGGCTTACTTGATACCTGTGTAACTCTTAAGATGGTATTTTGTCTCCTGTGGGCTGTGGCTTTATCCTGCAGGTGCAGTCCCCAATGTCCGTGTTGGTCTCAGCACTGCATGGTCTAGTTGCCTGCTAATGTGACATGTTCAAACATGGGCTTGGCTCTTTATTCCAGCTGTCACTTCATTGCCAAGTGCCAGCTTGCTACATTGTAACGATTCTTACTTGGTATTTAGGTTTTTAGCTTGTATTTAATCGCTTTGGGATTTGTTTTAGGGTTGAGTAACAATCCACAATTTTTCACAGCATGGTTAGAGAGAGCTGAGAGACAGAGAGGTGATGACACAGAAGAGAGATGTGTCCATAAACTAAAGGTGACACAGAAGAGAGATGTGTCCATAAACTAAAGGTGACACAGAAGAGAGATGTGTACATAAACTAAAGGTGACACAGAAGAGAGATGTGTACATAAACTAAAGGTATGAGCTCATGCAGGTACAACGGAGGACTCTTCAGTGATCTGGTCAGCTAAAAGTAAACTGCTAAACCAAGCTTTTCTGCTTAGAAATTCTTTTTATTAAACAACCGTGATTGGTCACTTTGTTGTATTTGCAGTATTTGGGTCCGTGCATGAGACAGTGAGGTTACTGTGGCATAAACGTGTTTTTTATTGTGGCAATTAAGATGAATTTCAACTTGGGTCCAATAAGGAAATGGTACTCAATGATTCATACTTACATTATATTACATTTTAACAGTTCCACACAGGCTGTTTTTGGGGGGTATTGAATAGAATAACAAGGGCTCCTTTCTGTCCGTTGTCTTGGTGTTTGTTGTCCTTGAACCTGTGTGTTGTCTGTTGCCCAGTGGCAACAAGGGGGGGGCTGATGGAGCCAGAACTCCAGACGTCTGGCTCCATCCCCTCCCAGCCCCCCTGCTGCAACGCAGACGGAGTCTGCTAATAGGTCCTTATTGAGCTTTAATTACATTTCAACTCAGAACTCTTGAGTCACCAAACTTATCTATTAATACGGTTGAACCAGTATAGTTGTTTTAACATTATACTGTACCTGTCGTGGTCTAGATGGGTACTGCTGAATACGACTAAACATTTGATTTCTACTCTCCTTTGTCATCCTCCTGGCACAAGAAAGAGCAAGGGAGAGAGAGAGAGAGCATCAGTCTTAAGTTACCTGCTCTCCGTATAAAACTCCAAGAAAACATCCAGATCACATTACATATTAAGTTACATCTCCTTTTACTGAATGTAATCTAGGTAACCATTGCCTTCTTTAACCTCTGTCTTCACCTTTTCTATTATTGCCCATTTATGACCAAAGTCGATTAATGAAGTAAATTAGTACACACTACATTTACCGGGTTCCTGCTTTCTTCTTAGCCTGCGTACTATCTTTACACAGCAACAAGTAGAAGTGAAATATCTACTGTAATTATTAAGGCTCTCTATTGGCATACACACTTTAAGTGTTATCATGAAAATAAACCAGCATGTGTTTATTACACACACACACACACACACACACACACACACAGTATGACAGGTAAACAGGCTGCACCCTGTGCTATCTCATTATAGGCCAGATAGCGAATGCATTTTTTTTTTGTGTGCACATACACATTTGTATGTTTCCTGGTTGTCATCATGCCAGTTTGTTCCCTCAGTAACACTGTGCCTTAACAACTCACCCAGGAGAGAAGATTATGTGTGTGGATGTGTTTCCGTTTTTTTCGCATGCTCAGGTCTGTGTGTCTGTATCATGACCAAATGCTTGCAAAACTAAGGAGTTTTGGTGCTATTTAGCAAACGTCTGCATGGTAACATGCTAAACTAAAATGGTGAGCATGCTAAACATTATACTTGCTAAAAAGCGGACTGTTAGCATGCTGACGTTAGCATTTAGCTCACAGTAATGTTATGCCTAAGCACAGCTTCAGAGTATGGCAGCAGACGATTAGTGTAGACTCTTGTTGAAGAAGAATCTTTCTAGCACCTGATGAGTATGTCTGACGTGTGATGGGTTTATAGAGAGACACGGTTAGGAACCCTTGGGGGGGGGGGAATGACAAATACGTTGAGGTGCCCTTATTTAATCTAACAAAATGACTCTGTGAAGCTCCTCGGTGTCATGCATGCTCATTTGACCTTGTCTGGCTGGAATAGAGCTACTTATTTAATAATGGATGATAATGATGGGAAATATCCTTAACTAAAGCATAGCCAACTGTGTCCAGCAGCCATACAGTAAGTACACTGCCTGTGATGTATGAGGATATGAAAATATGTTGTTTGCATTAGACACCTGTTTTGCATTCTGGAAGGCCTCTGAGTTAGCTCTTGTGGACGAACATGATATGACGTTTGTCCTTAACGAGGGTAAAATGTTATTTCTGTGGAAACTGAGATAGTTATATTGTTCTTTGTTGTAATAGTGTGTACATCATATCATGTTGCTGTGCTTCCTGGTACTGTATGACACATAATACAATGTTGGACATCACACCTCCAGACACTGTAGCGTCACACAGCTCCTCTCTCCAAGGTAGTGTTAAAAGTGACTAACAACACTGTTGAAAAGTAATCCTCCTCATACTCTGATATAACCCCGAAATTCCCCACCCAGTCATCCCATCTACACTGAAGTGGGAATGTAACTTTAGTACAACTCAAACCAATTGGGCAACACATTTTCTAATGAACCAACAAAACCAGTCACTCACGAGGAGCAGAGAAAATAGTTTTGTTGCGTTAGTCAGAATGTCTCTTATGGGTGTTTTTGCCCCAGAGAGGGTCATACATTCTGTCAACGACACCCTGTTTTAATTAGGACCTCTGAGGTGAATCATTCCTCCAGTCTGGATTGTTAAGTGATTTAAAGTCAGACCTTTGAATGAGGACAGAAGGAGTTGATAATGAACGTGTGCTCATGTAGCTGAACTAGCAGTGCTGGGTGTGGCTCCTCACATGGACCACTGCGTCTGCATTCTGTTACTTATCTTTTCTGAATCACTTGGTATGAAGGTTGATGAATAGCGAGCTGTACATGAGTATAGTAGAGGGAGTGCACTCCTTACGAGGCGTGAAAACAACGCGTAGCCTATATGGATGGAAGGTACGGAGAACAAGAAAATAGATAGCAGGGATAACAGGCACCGGCACTTAGCAGCACGTAACAGCGCTGTGTTAGAAACACTGAGAATCTTAAATAATATTTTATATCATTTTTAGTTTGATATTCTGGACTTAATACTCTGACTACAACTAATGCACTCCTCATGCATCATCATGAGGGTAAATATTGGAAACACCCCTCTTCATAATGCAATACAATTTAACAGCGCCATTAAGTTTATCAACATCAGTTGTTATCAGTTGTTGTCAAACAACAGTTTGAACAAAAAAACATTACGAACTTAAGTTAGATTTTTTTGTATTTGACTGCATTAGTTTTAGGTAGTTCAGGTAGTTTGTCACGTGACAAAGGAGATATTATTGCTCATTACTAATAAAATAGTAACACAACGAGAAGAAAAAAAAGTTGCAAACTGGAAATCTATGTTTAAGGCAGGTTAATATGCAACAAGTTTCATTATAAGGCAGGTTAATACGCAACAAGTTTCATTATAAAAAATAAAAAAAAAGATCCAGCATTTGAAAGAATAGGCATCAAGTCACACATCAGTTATTGTGTATCCTACATCATATGCAACCACAGAGTTTTATATACCGTTGATGTGGATAGAAAGTAAATTTTGAAGTTATTCATGCTTTATAAAACCCAGTACAACTGAGGTATATCTCCTGAATTTCGTTGCCTATAGACGTTACAAATTGCACCCATTTTACGTGAAATGCACTGAGCTCATTTAACATATTCTCTTACTAAAAGTTTGGAGTGCA
Organism: Gymnocephalus cernua; assembly: GCA_023631565.1. NCBI lineage: Eukaryota > Metazoa > Chordata > Actinopteri > Perciformes > Percidae > Gymnocephalus > Gymnocephalus cernua. The sequence continues at coordinate 20,535,248 of CM042429.1, read as the reverse complement.
GAACATTGACTGTTTCAACAAGGGTTGTGCTTTCATACCGTTATAAATACTGTAAACAAGAGCTGAAGATGTTGTTTTGCAATCATGATACCTTGGATAAGTCATATCGTTACTAATTTAATACATGGTTTACTATTGTGATTTATTATTGTCTGCATCGACAAATCGTATTTCGGATATTTTGTATTGATCCTTTTTCTGTGTGTCTGTGCAGTACTGTGTGCTGACAGAGTGGGCCAGATGACGAAGACCTATAGTGACATTGATGCTGTCACTCGACTGCTGGAAGAGGTAAGATCATGTTGAGTAAGACCAGTTAAAGTAGAAAAAAACACAAAGGACTACAGTATATGCAGACTGTGAAGAACTTTGGTCAAAAGTTAATATGTAGTCTGATAGTCTAAACACATGTTCCTTTATGAGGTTCGTGGCAAAGGAGGTTTGATGGAACCACATCATAAAACTAGCTATCGGCTGCTGATATTAAAATTTTACTGATTCACATAAGCTGCTGGTGAGGAACTCAGCCGGCCTTCTCTGCATGAATAGAAAATGTGAAAATAGAATGGTGTCATTGTTAAAAGGACCATGACATTTAACAGCCAGCCAACCACTGACTAAACATGGTAATCAAAGATGGCACACACCATCAACAAACAGACCGGGAAACCGTTTTCACCCTGTGAGAGATCATTGCACAGACCTCCGTTGCTGTGAAAAGTTAACTTCCTTTGGTTGACAATGCATTCATATTCAACATTCAGTTTTGTAACCCTAAACTAAACCTCCTAATCTAAATAGGTGTGGACTTGTCAGTTGCTTTTGTGTTGCGCAGAATCACTTTAAGACCAGTAATAATTCCAGACATGCTGGAAAACAGGAGTGCCTGTCATTTGTACAGATTCATAATGAGCTTTTAATTCTACAGTTGTTTAGTGTTGGGTGGTGGGAGTTTTCTGGTGCATCAGTGGGTTTGCATTTAGAAGACATTTGTGCTGTTGTGGTCAATAAGAGGTCGATGTATTAAAGCTTTAGTGCGTGACTTTTTGATATTAATAAACGTCTGTTACATTCAAGCCGTTGCCAAATGAGTTGCTACAAAGCTAATTAAGACTATCAGCTCCACACAACTCTCTCTGTGTTTCTCAGTGTGGCTATGTTGAGAAGATTGTGGCGTCCGGTGACTTTCCCGCGCAGAAACTCGGGTGAAGATAATTACCTCTTCTGAAGAGTCCTCCATGTTTTTTTAATCCTCCGTGTCCTCCTTGCATACTAGCAACTGCGTGGAGGAGGGGTGGGGGTGGTGCGCGATCACAGAAGGCTTGTATCATGTGGACGTGCCGACAGTGTTGTTGTCATTACTTAGAATTCCTCATGGGGGCGACAGAAACTACACAAAGACACCGTAGCTGTCCTTGTAGAGTAATGTGTGTGGACAACATTATGTTGTGATTCTGTCCACCCTCTGCTGTTTATTTCTTCATTCCACCTTCTCCTTGCTGAGGTATTATTATATACGTTTTAAACTCTCTTCTGCTGCATGTGCTTTACATACATTATTCCCAGAGGACAAATTTACACTGCCATCATTTTAAAGGAATAGTTTGACATTTTGGGAACCACTCATAGTTAGGTGAAAAGATCGATACCACTCACTTACCTGTCCGTTAAATATGTAGCAGGAGCTAGCAGCCAGTTAGCTTAGCATAAATACTGGAAACAGAGCGGTATCAATCTTCTCATCTAACTCGCGACAAGAAAGCAAATTAACATATTTTCCCATAATGTCAACTCATTCGTTTAATGTCTGTAATGTTTTTCAACTCTTCGCTGTGAGAACACTAAACAAAACCTTTATCTCGGTGCAGAAAGAGCGTGACTTGGAGTTAGCAGCTCGCATTGGCCAGTCACTGCTGAAGAAAAACAAAGCCCTGAGTGAAAGGAACGAACTGCTGGAGGAGCAAGTAGAGCACATACGAGAGGAGGTACACATTTGTCACATTGTCATTTTAGTAAGAGTCGCTCCGAGGTGGTTGGGCATGTCTTAGAACATGCAAAATCTGTGTTAATGGTCTGTTGCAGTCCAACATGTGAGTTGTAGCCATGCCTTTTTTTTTACTGTCTAAATATCTTCATATTATATTCCACATAAAGGTATCTCAGTTGCGTCACGACTTGTCCATGAAAGATGAGCTGTTACAGTTCTATACCAGCGCTGCCGAGGAAAGTGAGGGGGAGTCTACCACCTCCACACCGTGAGTCTCCTATCATTCACCTCTCTCCTCTTCTTCTTGGTAAAATAGTATGCAGTGCAGTTTTGCATTAGAATTCAAGTGTGATGCAAACAAACACACATCATTAAAAAACACTCCCCTCTTGAAAATGCATGAAAGCAGGTATCAATAATTTTTTGAGTTTTTTAGTTAGAAACTAAATTTTTCATTTACCCTCTAATGAATCTCTTCAGAATAATGCATTCATTATATTAAGTGTTATGAGTTTCTTTGTGGGGAAAAAATAACTATATCACCACTACTGCTACGTATAATGGGCATTTCATAAGGTCTTATAGCATAGTAATGGCTGACTGATTGACCTGCTGATTCACGTGTGTGTGTGTGTGTGTGTGTGTGTGTGTGTGTGTGTGTGTGTGTGTGTGTGTGTGTGTGTGTGTGTGTGTGTGTGTGTGTGTGTGTGTGTGTGTGTGTGTGTGTGTGTTTACAGTCTGCGTCCCAGTGAAAACAATGTGTCAACTCCAATTGTTTTCCCCCTGGACTCGTTGCAGAAGAAACTCAAAGATCTGGAGGAAGAAAACAAATCTCTGCGATCTGAGGTACACGCACACATTCACACATAGGCTCCTGCAAACACACAATATTTTTTTTTTTTTATAAATAGTTAAAAGCATAATAAGTAATGAATATCCCTAGCTGTTTGTAACCACACAGTTTAACTTTGGCCCCTCCTCTCCGGCTCAACGGACAGAGAGAGAGCGCAGCGTGCACAACCTGCATGCTGTTATTGGCTGGGGGGTTACACACCCACGTGGGGCCCAAAGGCTCTTGGTTACCACCCATGAACTTCACAACTGACCAAAAAAAAAAAAAAAAAAGACACAATCCAGGCAGATGGCAGGGTCTTTGCAGACACAGACACACCACCACACACACTTCTAGTGGGTCATGAGTGGTGATTGAGAGGGATTACTTTTGCATTAGTCTATACGTTATTTTAGGAAAATCTGTTACATATTATACCTTGAATACATTTCGGCACACGTTTTCTGCTTTGTTTTTAGAGTAAATCTATATTATTGCATTACTTATCAAAGTACAATTGCAGGACAATATTGTTTCCAGAAAATGTTAAAACTCCATGTAATAGTAAGCATTGCCAAAGTTCAAGCAAATAATAATAATCATCAAACTCTAATTTGTCACTTTTGTTAATTTGTATAGGAAAGTACACATTATCAACATTGATGTCAACACACTACAAAAATCCTGAAGTTTGTTTAATTTAGTTTGTTGGCAGCAATACTGTTTGTGTTCCTTAGAATGACTTACAGTCTATTAGTGCCTTCCTGGATATCTTTCAGGAGAAGTTATGTATTGGGGTGATTAATAATGTAGACAGTGCGTAGTACTGATTAGTTATGCCTGTGTTGTGTTTTTCAGGCCAGTCATTTGGAGACAGAAACTATCTCCTATGAGGAGAAAGAGCTGCAACTTGTCAACGACTGTGTCAAAGAACTACGTGAGTATTGGACTTACTGAAGTCATATTATGCTCAATGTTATATTTGTCAACAACTTTCTTACTGTCTACAGGCAGTGAGGCAGTAGAGAGCCCGTTTTCCTTGCAGATTCTCACGTTTGACGAACACCTGTTGATGTTTCCAGGCGATGCCAACGTGCAGATTTCCTCTCTGGCTGAAGAGCTGGCTAGGAGGACTGAAGACGCCTCCAGACAGCAGGAGGAGATCACACACCTGCTCTCCCAGATTGTAGATCTCCAGAAGAAGGCCAAGATGGTATAAACCTTAAACTGATAATGTTAAATATAATTTTAGTATTTCAAGAATATGTTACATTGGTTATTTATATTTTGTCTCATTAAAGTCTGTGTAAAATGCAATGAGACTGAATACATTGGATGTTTTTATATGCCCTTTTTTTATATGTCTGTGGTGTTTGTAGTATGCCGTGGAGAACGAGGAGCTGACTCAGCACTTAGGTGCAGCCAAAGACGCCCAACGACAACTCACTGCGGAAGTAAGGCAAACCACAAAACCCGCTGACTACCTACACTACCAATATAACACGATAGTCTGAGTACTTATTATTATTATACAAATATTTTTATTGATTTTTCCCTTTTTGCAACAATAACAATTACACAGAACCACATACAACACTGATTCTAGATCTACATATTTATACACACATCAGCATACACACCCCTACAGTGCGAAAACAAAAAAAAAAAAAAAAAAAAAAAAAAAAAAAAAGGGGGGGGGGGATAATAAACATAATAATAGTACTGATTATATTATACTGGCCAGTGAAGATTCAAATAAGATAAAAAGGGCTGCCAGACCCCATCAAACTTTGCAGAGGAGAGTCTGAGTACTTATAGCACCTCATGTGATATATGTCAGATACAACACAATCATTAAAAGCATATTTCAGACCTTCGTATAACAATTGCAGTACTGTTGGATGGTCAAATGTGTGAATTAGAATGTCAAAGCTTAACTTAACCTACATGTCAGTTTCAACTGATTTCTTCACCCTGAAAAACTGTGGATTTATAATAAAAGACCTAAACGTCATTAGATAGATGTACATAGTTATGGATAAAAATCAATCACATCTGGATCACCACCAGTACCTAATTAAACTCAAAGCCTGACAACCAAATGTAATAAGAATCTATTTATTTATTGATTCATTTGTGTTCCACTAACAGAAAGACAAACAAGTGAAAAATAACCTCCACACCAGGTGTTATTAATTAAATCCCTAATGAAAACAGAAGTACACATGCATGTTGTAGCACAGTTTGTTTGCATAACAGTTCCTTATTTCTAAATTCCTTCCAATCTCGTCTCTCTTGATCTTTCTTTTACTTTCCTCCAGTTGCGAGAGTTACAAGATAAGTATGCAGAGTGCATGGAGATACTGCACGAGGCTCAGGAGGAGCTGAAGAACCTGAGAAATAAAACTCTACCACCCAGCACAACGAGGCGTTTCCATTCTCTGGGTCTGTTCCCAATGGTGAGCTTCTATTCCTTTACACGTCTTGTCGGAATCACAGCATCTCCATGGTTTCAGTTGCTGCAAAATCATTTTACCTTTTTTTGCCTTCTTCTCCAGGACTCTCTGGCAGCAGAAATAGAGGGCACCATGAGGAAGGAACTTCAGATGGATGATCCAGATGTAGAAGAGCAGAGGTATATCCAAGAACCTGGCTCACCTTAAAATTAGGGCTGTCAAAATAACACGTTCATTTCGATTAATTAATCTGAGAAAAAAATAGCGCGTTAAAAAAAAAATAACGCAGATTAATCCATTCCATATTGACCTTTCACCCGGAGCCGTTCTAGCCACCATTCGACTGTAAAATTAAAATTGTTTAATCGATTGACAGCCCTACTTAAAATAAAAACATAAAGGGTTGTTAATGACTAACTTCAGTGAGATGTTCGGGGTTGATATACTAACACTCTTAGTTCAATATATATATGTGATAATGTTTCTCCAGACTACACCCAAAGCGAGTGTTCCAGACGGTGAAAAACCTGAACCTGATGCGTCAGCAGCGTTCATCGCTAGCCCCCTCCCCCCTCAACATCCCAGGCTCCAATCAGACATCATGCCTCACCTCAGGGCTCTCCAGCAGGGTGGGCACGCCACGCTCCAACTCCATATATGGCAGCGAGACGGGAAGTGGGATCATCCTGGACAATCGGACTAGCAGTATCCTGGAGGGTCCAGATGACGGGTACGGACAAGATCGACTCTGTAACGTACATTTTGGATTGTTATACGTTACGTGTTGGTTTCTTCCTCTTTGTCTCCAGTAACTAAGGACATGCCACTCAACTCTATCAATTTCTTTTTTCTTTCTGTGTTTATTGGTAACCCTGGTGTTTGTTGGCGTTTTCTATTCATTAGGATTTCTGTTAGGTTTATCTGTTTGGTGCCTAGTAACTCTAGCCTAGGTTTTAGTCATTAGTTCCTGCCTTTTTTTTTTTTTTTTTATTAACATCTGACACAACCGAGCAACTGAGCTTTACAAAATAACAAAACAGACAGACATACAGTAAATCGTCTCTAAAATCACACCATGTCACCTGTCCAGGTCAGAGGACTCTAACAAGCGGACCCCTGGAACCCCAGGGACCCCGGGCAGCAGGGACCTGGAGGCAGCCCTGCGACGTCTGTCTCTCCGCCGAGACAACTACCTCTCAGAAAAACGCTTCTTCGAGGATGAGAGGGCGAGAAAGCAGGCTTACTTGGCCAAAGAGGAAGAAAAGGGAGGTGAAGGAAGTAGTGGAGGCCTGGCGACACCGACGGAGAGCCTGCTGTCGCTGTGCTCGCATCCCTCCTTAGGAAGCGCCTGGTCGGGGTACTCATTCACAGCCAGATCCTACCTGCCGGATAAGCTGCAAATTGTCAAGCCACTAGAAGGTGATTATTCCTCTCAGAGACATAAGTCCTCTAATCCTCCACATAATGAAAAAGAGAGTCAAAATCAGAATGCCTTGCACAATGACAACAAAAGTTTCCAGAACTGTCAACAGAGTCCAAACCAGAGCCTGGCACACAATTCAAATAGTAGATCGCTACACACTCCCCAAAGTTACACTCAGACGAGTCAGACCCAATACCAGAACCAACAGCAGAATCATTATCTGATTTTGCATCACCGCAGTCAGTCCAAAATCTTTCTGAGTGCCTCACGGGATCCTAAGATCCTGCAGAGGAGCTCCAGTCTGTCGGAGCTGAGCAGCGGGCCGAGCTCCCAGCCCCCCCTCAGAGCTCCGCTGGCTTTAGTCACAGGCCTGCTGGAGTTGGTGGAACAACAGGAAGGCAGTTTAAATCTCCAGCACTCGTTTTACTTCAGACATACGCAGCCACGCTGCTGGTTTGAAATATAGAATATTAGACAGCCTGCTGTGTGCTGATGGTTTGAAAGTCTGTCAAAAAATCCATTAACACCTCTTAATATTTTACATAGAGAAATGTGCTGTATATCTTTTTAAAAGCAAATTTGAGCGTTTGTTTTATCATACAGATATTGCATTTGCATTGAGTGAGTCAGTATGTTGTACTTTTAAACGGCACGTCATGTATTTACTCAACACATTTTTCTTATGCCTTGTTTTTTTTTTTTTTAATAGGATATTTATTATCCTATGATTATTTACTGCCATAGTGTAGTTGAGTTAATGTGGAGTGTGTAGAGTTAAATTGTTGCTATATATTTGCTAACACATTACATTGTTGGGCTGGCCAAAAAAAGCAAAACAGCCTTAAACCTGAAGATATTTTGTTAAACTTGTACATGTGCAATTTGTAGCCTGCATTTATCACTTTAAAAATGATGTCCACTAAAGAAAGGCAAAAGTGGGGAAAAAAATGCTGTCAAAGACATTTTTAGTTTTGTAGCACCACCTAGTGTTCAAACTCGGTAACACTACATGGTGCATGGTAGGTGTGAAAGACAAAAAATATGTTTAATTCCAAGTCTAATGATGGTTTGTCAAGATGTCATGAATAATCTAGAATCTCTCAAATTTTTGTTTTTCTAATTTCTTTGTGACCTCAGATTATTTGCATGACAGTGTTCTGCCTTCATAATCATATACATAATAAACCAGGTAGTCAACAGTCCAGAAGTAGAAGAATTCCGACATATACTTACTGTGTGAGCCTTTAATGTAGAGAAACCAATCCACAGATTGCTCTGCTACATTAGTGCCACACTACTGTGTCTACTGTCCATCCCTTTCACTCCTCTTTTGTTCGCCTTTTCTTCATTTTTGTTTTGTCTTGTCTGCACTTTACTTCTTTTTCTGTTCAACTTCTCTTTTCTTTGTTCAATTCTTAAATAAAATATTCCTAATTTTCTCACCTTCCCATTTCTCTTTCTTTTTGTGTTTGTCTTGTGAGCGTGTGTACTGACATCTCTCAAAGGACCTTCATGTATCATGAGAAAAACAACCATTCATTGGACTTGAAATGAGACCAATTTACTAGGTTCAGGATGCTTAATAAATACAAAGACATCGCCTACTGTGGCATTCAATGTTGCTGCACTATGTGTATACAATATGCCTTTGCCTGTATGTGACTACATGTAAATGTGACATGGATTGTGTGACTGTTTATATGCATGGATGTGTGTGTGTGTGTGTGTTTGTGTTCTATCTGCAAGTGTTCATATACAGTATATCTGAAATATATTTTTGATCTATTTTCTACACATTTAAACATAGAAATGACATTTACTGAACAGATGTACAAATATGCCTACAGCAAAGTGCTGAGACATTATCCTGTGAAGCTAATGTGATTTGGGTTGGATGGCAGTATTAAGTTCAGGGAAGCAGGCCTGTCAGTGTTTCAATGTGCCTCCCCTCCTTCCTTTTTGTGAGAGCCCCCTTAAGCAAGGCAATCCCCTTCACAACCACTTATAGTTGCTTAGTAACCAGAAGTTGAACATTGCAGAAGGCATTCACTTACTTTGTGCACTGGCCTATTGTATACCAATACCAACATACCAATGTTTAGATATAATTTAACCTAAGATAACAATGTAGAAGTGCAAACGCTGATAGCTAGTAATTTGTAGAGTTACAAACCGGTTTTTCAGGGTTGAAACATGAAACCTCCTTTGGTTCAACATTTGAAACTGCTTCCTTGATTATCACCAACACTGCCGCCGTTCTGAGGGCAATATATCATTTCGATGAGCTGCATTTGTGGCAGAGAGCATCTTAAGACCGATTCAGATAACATGAGTTTTTCTGACCTTTTTTTTTTCTCCAGGCTCTGCTACTCTCCATGCATGGCAGCAGCTGGCTCAACCCCACATGGGAGCTCTGCTTGATCATCGGCCTGGTGTGGTCACAAAGGGCTTCTGCACTTTAGCACATGAGCAGGAACAGGAAGACGGCTGGCACCTGGACCAACCAGAGGAGGACGAAGTTTCATGTGACTCATTCACTGGCTTATCAGGAGAGAGCTCTGTTCCCGTGGCCCGGCCTTGCTCTACCTCTTCTCCCTTTGTCTGCTGCATCAACAATGGAGACGTTGATGACCGAAGCCAATCGGATACATTGCAAGGAGACGTATGCAGGGCAAGAGAAGCGATTCAAGTCAAAGATGGACATGTTGCAAACATGCCTCTTTCCTTCTCCTGCCCCTCCCCTTCTTCTTCTCCTCTCCCTTCTTCTTCCGAGATGAACGGGCACGTGGACCTCAAGGAGCTCCAGGCCTTACAGCCTGCCAAAGTGGACCGTTTGTCTGGTGAGGGAGCACTTAGCTGAGGTCACTGCACTGCATCCACCCACCCTTGTAACCCTGGAGCATGGGGATAAAGGGGAGGGGGTGAAGAGGAAGGGTGGGAGGGTGAGGGAATTGGGAAAAGCATTCACTGGACATCTCACAACCCCAATGTGACGTCCCCTTCCTGCACACTCACGTGCACACACCTGCACACTCATCCCACCGGCAGTCCTTGTGTGTGCAGCCATCGAACCCCATCAAAACAGAGTACATGTTTTTTTTTTGTTCATTAATTTACTTCAGTTTCCATCTTCGTAGTCTTCCTTCTCAGTTAACACTTTCTTGCACTGCCACCCTTTGCTGTATTTTAACCAATCACATTTATTTCTCTATTTTCCACCATACCTCTCCACCATACCTATCCTCTTCAAGAAGACTATGACTTTAGGGTGTCTTTTACAATTTTAATAATGTCTCTCGATGGGGGAACTGCAGCACCTGCACACAGTTTTCGTGTAATTAATAGAAATTTGATTTGATTAATATTTTGGCACTCATAGTATTTATTTAATTTCTTCTAGCAGTCAACACTAAAACACAATGTACCACACAAACGCATGCATGCAGAAATATCAAGGCTTGAGTTCAGTATGTGGGCACGTACGTGTATATCAGGTGTTATTAGTGCAGCTGTCCAAGTCACATGAACACAACACCCACGGCTGGTTTAATATTAGTTGACTTTTAGCTTTGGTGTACGGTCATCTTCGTATACACATGATATGATTTATTTATGGATTTTATTTGAAAGAAACCCAAGGTTAAAATGTTAAAGCGATGGTCCCAAGATGTTAAAATACAAAACACAAGACATAGCATAACATTAAACAACAAAATCAATCACTGCAAATTAAATAAGAAACACCCACATCAAAATACTTAAGTACAACAAGAACAATTTGATGGTTGAAGTAAAAATGTTGCCGAAAATGTAATAAAAAATGTGTGACTCTATTCCATAAATAAGTCCTGACCTGACTTCCAAAAGCCCCCCTGTTTTTCAGCAGCTGGATGTGTAACTAGCCCTGGTATTAGCTATACTAAGTCATGTACCATTGTTAACATGATGCTGCTTCGGAGTCCAAGAGGATACATTTAATATTACCGAATCATTATTTTGCTTCACCTGCAGTTTGTTTAAAAAAAAAATTAGTTGTCAAACCACTATACCAATCAGGCTTTATCAAAATGATACTGTATCAACGATGACACAAATAGTAGCCTTAACAGAAAATGTAACAAAAGTTTGCCAGCACTCTTAATTGGTGCAGGGATTACACACATTTTCTTCCAAACTTTTTTACTACCCAAGCACACATTCTTTTACTCTTTTACATTTCAGTGTTTTGGCTGCTAATTATTACTCCGTTTCATCTTCCTGTGGTGGGCTTTTACTTTATTGCTAGTCTGTTATTTCCAGTATTTTCTTGCTTATGAATCATCATTCAGTCTATTCACTCAGTACAATACACACTGTATAGAACATCATGCCAGATGCAACTGGGTGTAATAGCCCATACAATGTGTATTATACCTCACTTTCTTCTCTAGAGAATAGACTTCATACATTAACTTTTTTCTATCACTAAACTTTTGCTATCTAAAAGATGTGGTCAACGTTTTTAGACAAAAGAAGTACACACATTTGCCTTCAGCAAGACTATGTATAAACATCACAAAAGGAAGTAATATAATACAAACCACAAGGTTACATGTCTAGTTTACTGAAAGCAAGGGTTCACAATGTTTTTAAAAGTCTTGTCTTAAAACAATAGTCAAATGTCCATATGTACACTGACACAGTTTTTACTTGCTGTGATCACTCCTGAGTCCTGTTCACACTGGCCATTACAAGATCCTTTCCTCATGTGCTGTTAATGTAAGTGATCCCCTTGTTCCATGAAAACGTACATTGCAAAGTTTATCTGACATTAATATAAAGCTTCAGCCGTCTGAGTTTGTCAAGTCAAGTGGATATCTAGGTTATATAGTCTTTTTTTTAGTCCGCTTGTAATGGCCAGTATGAACAGGAGGAATGATTACAGCAGTCATTGGGAGTAACACAATATCAAAATAATGCTGTTGGCAAACTTTCCTAACTCTGGGTGCCCACAGTGCACACCCCATCACCAATTCGAAGTCTTAGGAATTCAGGAGCTAATGTATGCTGGTGCTTTTGCTCGGGGCTCATACTATAATCATGGTCAATTTTTTCTCTACTTGGTGTACAGTGTTTTTGCAGTGTTGCTTGGTACCCTTTGTCTCAGTCCTAATGGCCTTTTTTTCTGTTTTATTCTCTTTCCCTCCCTTTTCCTCTCCTCTAGTTAATTACCCAGGGAAGTGTATGTCCCATACTAGCTCTACATACACCTTCACCACCTGCAGGATTCTCCACCCCTCTGATCAGCTGACCTCTGTGTCACCAAGGTAAACATCTTCAATACCAGACTACTTTTATTACTGTTGAACTGTATTCCGTTTTAAAATGTCTGCAATATTGTTTAGTCCTTAGTACAATTGGGTGTAGTGTACACTTATAAACACATGATGGCAGACGGAGTCATTTCTCTACCTGGATTTCATTTTTACATTCAAGTTTTACCAAATGGCACATTAAGGAGAGAGTGCTGCTGCTACTGTAAACAGGAAGCCCTACGAAGAAAATGAATGACGACCTACTGCAGCAACAGTTCATGTCTGATGAAATCTTTATTTTGTACTGTAAATCAAAAAGCAGCTTCTCGGCCAAGGAGCAAATCCCCCTCTTGTTCCCCTCCAATAGATTTTGAGGCAGGGCTACTTTGATGCCTCAGCACCTGGCTGACTTCTCTCTGTGTCCCTGCTGTCTGATTGGCCTTGGCAGGTCATGTGATGAGGAAGATGAAGTGGAATTGTATCATATGGTTGTCATGGCCGGAGTAGAGCAGACCCATTGAGTGCACCCACTGGGGTGCACATGGGTGAGGCAAAGCATGGGAGTGCATTCCTAAAGACTGTGGGTGTGTGTAAAGCAGAATAACAAAAGCTATTTGCCCTAACTCCCCAGATAGTCACATTGTGGGCCTACATGTAGGCTAGTTTGCCTCTAATGTTCCCGGGCAACATGTTGCTAACTAACAATCCAGCTTCTGACACAATGCTATGACTCCAATCACTGACCAAATCTAACTTTGTGAGGATTTGAGCATGGATGCTCATTCTTGCCCTTTGAGAACAGTGTATATGGTAGAAATAATCTAATCAAAGGTCCAATCACTACCTTTCAGAGCTTTTAACCATGTCTAGCAACTTCATTCAGCAAAAGGAACTGGCTCAGGTGTCATCACGTGACTTTAATTTGGTCCTTCGGTCAGTTGATAAGAATTTGGCGCATACACGGAGATTTTAATCCCTGTCTGAATTGGAGGCCAGCGCCTCTGGCATCAGATGTCAGGGATTCAGCATCTACAACAAGCCATTCAACACTTAAGGTTCAATATACGACTTTTAGAACCATTTGATTTTTTTTCTGCTATGTTCGTGGCTCTCTGCTGGTCGGTGCTCACAACGCACGCCACTATATCAATGACGACTGGCGGGTTAAAATCGGCTGTCCTACACACAGAGTATGCCAGGCAGACGCTCACAGGGGGGATGCGGTGACAGGCTCAGACGTACACTGTGGACATTGACCGGTCACGTGGTGTGCAAACTGTTCTAGGAAAGTGTATGCATGTTTCCATGACGATGCACACAACATCGTAGCTGCGTGACCGGTCTTCAGCTGTCGGGACACGTAATAGTGGTTTTCTGCTATGTTAATGTTCATAACATATTCATCTCATACATAGAACCTTTAAATACCTTGCTGGCATCGATAATCGACCGGGCCATAATCGTTTACAATTGAATGTACGCCTAACAACATATCTGTTTACATATGTTATATATTATATATATTTTGAACATTCAGGAAGTGCCATGTGTTCAGTGCTGTAGTTTTATCTAGCCAATTTATTTAGTATTAGAGCACCGCAGAATGTTTTGTTTTTGAAGCTTGAAAAGCTATAAATTAAATATCCTATATAGCTTTAATAGAAACATGTATTTGACTTCGTGATACCGAATCAAAGACATGTTAATCAGAATCAAATCGAATTGGGAGATCAGTGAAGATTCACACCTCTACCATCCACTGAAGCAGATAACAGCGGATGTCTGAACACTAGACCCAAAACCATTCACAGCACTGGCTGGGAGAAGATCATTTGCGTTTGACACTGAAGGTCTGCTTGGAATCAGGAGAGGGGTAACGATATCATCCTAGTACATGACCACTTTGCCCCAGATGTAGGTCATGTGATGGCACCTGAGTCAGAGATTTTTGTGGTTAGTTTCTTTTAACTGTGTAGCTTCACTAATAATTGACTTACTGTGTGGTAAATAGTCGGCGTATAAAATGTGTCTGTAAGCCGTAATGTTCCTGACTGTGATTATCATTTCAAATGTTATTTGTCACTGACGATGAGGCTGCCTGTGACAAATAACTCAGTGATTTTATGCAGATTTAGATGAGGCCTAAACTGAGCTCCACCTCCCAGTCTCCCAAATAGGACAATTTAATTCCTGCATGGTTATGTTTGAGTTCATTCCGTAACATGTTCAATGAGTGTTAATTGTCACTAAAAGCCAAGTACTAGCCTAAGACTTGATAACTAATGTCCACTCATTTGTCTCCTTTCCCATACTGTTTCTCATGCTCCATGCACATCCATGCCCTCTGTTCCTCTGCTCTTTCCTCCCTCTCTCCCCTTACTCTTCCATCTCCAGCTCAGCTCTTGCTTCTTGTCAGAGCAGTGCTTTCATCGGCACCCCTACCCCCACCTCCTCTCCTATACCCTTCTCTGCCCCACATACACCTTCCTACACCCCCTGCTGCACCCCACGTCGCCTCTCCCTCTCCCTTTCACTAGCCGAGTCCTCCACCAACCTTAGGGACTCCACCAAGACCACCAGCACCTCCCTTGGCCTGGTGCGCCTCCTGCTGGAGCATGGGATTTCTGCCTCAGTGTATGACCCCCGCAGCTGGGACCGAGGGTTCGACGCCAGCGGAGCTTCAACGCCCGTGGGAGGAACGCAAGCGCGACGGAGCACCGACACACCAGAGGAGACTGAACACAGACGAGTGGAGAAACGCCCAGACAGCCTCCTCTTCCAGCCCTCCACCCCACCCAACTCCCCTCTTTCTAAATCTGCCTTTTCTACCACCACCCGCCCAGCTTTTCAGTTCAGCCCTTCCACTGATGACCCGCCATTTTATGACACCTTCCTCGCCTCAAAGCCGGCTCGTACCATTCTGAGGGAAGTGCTGAGTGAGGCGGAGAGGGAGCGAGGGGGGCAAACAGATGATGACAGCCACACAGAGAAGCTGAACCTGCGACTTGTGGACAAACTAAAACGTTTCCGCACCCTCTCCCATCATGCTGGTTCTGTTCCGTCTGGGAGTACTCTATTGGCCCCCTTTGGCTCTACTGGACTGGGGAACAGTGCACTGGGTGGGGGGCTTCCAGGTTTGAATGCAGGGCTGAGGAGGAATCGAAGCTATCCTGCCATGGTAGGGGCCAGTATGGCTATGAAAGACCCAGGAGGCCCCCCCAGCGCAGAGATAGTCATACCACATATGATGCAAACCCCACATACCCAGCACACAGTGCACAAACAGGAAATGGACAAAATGCAAAGAAATCACACACTGGCCATACCACAGACACTACATGAACTAGAACCGGTCACACCACAGGCGATAAAACCGAGACGCACCAGGCCAAGCGACGGACTGTGGTATTTAACATGCAATGACCAACACAGTGACGATGAAACTGGGACATAATAGGAGATATATTCAAAACCAAATATCCCACATGACTATATAGAGTATGCCCAGACCAAACAGCTAGAGTGATGAGCAGTGCCGTCCACCTAACTAAACTAAACAATCTCTCCTAACCAGTCCAGACTCTGCATTTCAACAATCATCAGTAAACTGAATTAAATGGTGGTGAATAAGTGGTGTCTGACACTGTTACACTGTGTTATATCCATATACTGTCAGACCAGACTAATGATGGAGTATGTTGCCTTCCTCTGTGTCCATTGTAATTGTATATGCAATATACTGTGTCATATAATGTAAAAGGCCCAATCTGGTGGAAGTACTGCAGAGCCCCTTTTTAGTCTCATGTCCCTTCTCAACCTGTATGAGTGCACTTTTGGGAAAAAAAAAAAGACAACATGAATTTTAAAAGTACAGTAGTGGCCCGAATATAATTGTTTTTTCTTCTGATTATTTATGAAGAAATGGTAGGGCGTATATTCCAGGACTACACAGTTATGCGTTCACTCAGATGTTGCTGTTACTGCACTTTAAGATAGGGCTGTGTCATGGGTCGCCTGTAGCTTTAATGTCGCTAGGCTAGCAAATTTCTGAAGTGGTACTGCAACACAAATCTCCAGAAAGCATTAACGATCATCATAAACGACACATCTGTAGTCTTTGTCTTTTGAATTAAATATTTGTAAAAAGTGCACAGGGGGAATATTTTGTAAGTCATGTTATCCCGGTGTTTAGTCTATGGTACGAGCTGTTCTCTCCCATTGTAAAACTACAGCTGTAGTAAAGATGGCTGCTAGTCCTGAATGGGGCTAGCCTATTACCAAACCCTTTAAATGAATTAAACAATGTAAGAAAATTAACCAAAGTGAAAAACATTGTCAGCTTATATTCAGGCCACTATGGTATTTTTAAGCCATTAATTACACTGGATTGGCATTGGCAGAGGAGATTATTTTCTACCAGCAACTCTCCCCCCCCCCCCTCCCTCTCTGTACTGTATGTAATCTGTAATTTCAAAAATACTCCAGATTGGGCCTTTAATGTGTGATCTGGATGTGACTCACTGTTCTTATGTGCCTAAAAACAGCTAACACACTGTATCTCATTGGAGTATACAGTAGGTTTGTATTATTTGATTACTTTATTATTTGAATGCAGTAGAGAGAGCGTAAATGAGACTAACTGCAGAATAATGCACCTGAACCTACTGAGGGGCCCCACACGTGCTCATTTGTGTCTATTTTTGGCTCATTGGTTTTGTCTCCTAATGAGTTTGGGCTCATTTATAATCCACAGGGACATGTAGCACATTAACAGTAATGCAGAGTAGGTCCAGCTATACAGACACCTGTTAACACTGTGACTACAGAAAACAAGAGGCAGACCTGCAGAAAAACACAAAACCTGCTTGGTCAGATTCACTTTTTTTCCCCCCCATATTGCCTGTGTAAACCTGGATCACATACTGTATACGTACGCCACAATTTATTTTGTCAAAATCAAACAAGTGTGTGGGTGAAAAAAAAAGCAATATTAAGCATTATAAAACATTTATGTTTCTGAATGTAACTGTAAAGGGAGTGACTTGAAATATCCAAATGTTGGTTCTAAAGAGCAAGAGACTGAACTTGTATCACAGTTTGTTAAAGGGAAGCTTTTGGCATCACTGACTCAGTTCCAGTGTCCACCCTCGGGAACGCGCAGACATCTTCTACACTTTCCATAAATCTTACTAAGCTATATTTGAAAAGAGAGCAACACTAAGTTTTACTAACCCAGATTTGAAATCTGACCCATTCCGATCGATCCCTTGTAGCCCCATGCTGATCACGTAGGTGTCGATTAAAGTCCGAAGTTGGACACTGGGACTGGGCCACTGACTGTTTGTCTGACCGGAAGTGAATGAAAGGACAAAATGGCTGGCTATGATGCTGGCAGTGATCTGTTGAAATCCTTAATGATTAAGGGGTTACCCTAAACTAGCAATGTTATTGAGTGGCAGAATAATAATCATTAAATATATTTATTAAATCCTTGGATTATTAGAAGCACGCATACCTGAAGGTCCATTGTAGATGTTTAGGTGAAGAACTTTTGCAGATTGTATTTATATTTTTAAATGGTCGCACTGACATTTTAAATCATTTACAGTATTTAAGAATGATACCAAGTGCTAAGACTGAAGCAACAAGAAGTTGGTGTGTGCTTGCTGTTCTGTGTGTCAACTGAATCATCTGAATGTAAGTTATTACAAACAGTAATCCTGCTGTAGGGCCATATTCTTGTGTACAGTATGTTGATTTATCTTCAGTTTGTGTTGACCTCAGAAGGGAAACTATTATTGCATTGTAAATGTATGCAACACATATAGTCATGCTAACTTTTTTTTTTTTTTTTTTTAAGATAAACCGTAACAGTAGAACACAAATACAGGGATTTAAGTTGTTTATTTTCAGTATAAACTTTTCTGTTCAGGGACTGAAGTGTTCTATTCTACAGAACAGACTGTACCGTCAATAAAAATGAATACATGAAGACTGACTTGTTTGCCTCATTTAGCATAGAATGATGCAGTCATGCAGTTGTCACCTGGTTTTAAAATCCATCCTAAGTGATCTACAGCGCACAGAGTCCGACTTAACTTTGACGGGATGTGAAAGATTAGCTGATTTTATACTTCTGGTTCAAGAATGCTGATCATATGCTCTTTGCTGTAGGAGTCTAGGACCAAGTTGTCAACTCTGAAGGGCCATTACTAACTACCTATAAATCACTCCACGTAATACAGCTCGGTGATATGGTTGAAATCAGTGTCACATTAATAAGAAAGATTTTCTGATATATGCCACAATATGACAAATGCATAAAATCAATACAAGGCGAAAACACTGAATTATTTACTCCTGTCTGGACGACTGAAACTCCCTGCGTCTGCCACCAGACCTCAGCAGCTTGTCCAGACTTCTCTCATGTTTAACTTTGCCACTCTACTTCTCCCTTCACAACACTGGCTCCCTGGTAGAGATTGCATTCGAGTATGCAGTGCAGCAAAGGGAACGGCTCCCTCATACCTCCAAGCCGTTATCAAACCCAACACTTCCTTCAACACGACCATTGCACTCCTTTGCCTCTGCGACTCATTCTCCTTTGGGCACAAATAAGAACCTGACGCGCCAGATGGTTCGTTTACTCTTGCAGTTATGGTTAATGAAATGTCCCAATTCATAAACATAATACTGCATATTGATGGGGTTACTGGTTCTTGTGAATAGCACAAAAGACTACAGAGCACATTGAGTAACTTGTGTAGCTCCCTTGCAGTTACAGCTGTATTCCACAGGGAGGCAGTGTGTCTCAGAGAACAGGACTGACAGTTGGTGTAAACACAAACCACAGCCAACTCTAAGCATGGAAAAGAAAGCAAACAGCACTGGGAGATTATGAAATACACCCAATGTTGATCTAGCAAATCCATGCTCCCCCTGTCTCATAATGAAGCTCAGCAGATCTTTTATACAGGCTTCTCCATCCTGTCTTGCCTACAGGGTATCTCAGTGAAGATGATCAGACGCCACACTGAGTTGCACTACTGCCACTATCCTCTTCAATTATAAACTACTGTTACAGGTGCAACTTATTGATGTGTAGGTTGAAAACCATTGGAAACAGATGGAGACAGAAAATCTGACTGAACAATTAAATTATGTATTTGAAGAATAGTGTTTATGTCGCTCTTTCTTTATAAACTGATTCCCAAACCATAAGTTGTTGTAGGCAGCACTGGATGGTTATGAAATGAGTTCTGATGCTGAGTGTTAGTCAGGACAGAAAAGTAAAGACAAGCAGGACGTCTTGGTCACCTTACATGTAACTAGTTACTCCCCAACACTGGTCTTTACAGTATGACGGAAAAACTGTTGCATCATTTCTGTGAATAAAGTTAATTTGTTTAGGTTTGTAGACTCGTTGTTTTCTCCTGTTCTCATGTACAGCATGACATGTTCATTAAGCTGTGTGGATGCTGTGTGCACTGGGTTCATTTTTTTATTCCTCTCTGCAGTCACTAAACAAGCTTTACATTTACAAATTTTTATTAATTTGTTTTCTTACTCTGACGGTGGTTCAGAACTGTGAAGCAAGTTCTAGATTCCCTTAATCGATTCATTCTCTTTGAGACACACACACACACACACACACATACACATACACATACACATACACACACACACACACACCTGCTGTAGGGTTTTTAAGTGCAGCCATTAGAGGTTTTTCTAGTCCAATGTCAACACATAAAAAACATATGTTCTCTGGACAAACGGAAGTAATAAATCTGAAACGCACATTGTGTCTTTGAGTGATACTAATGATTCAGTTCAAATGCATTGTTTATTTATAATGTACACAGTATGAATAAAGTGAATAACAGTTTAATAAGATATTACATAAAATGTTACTTGACACCATAGTTGTCAATTTGCCACCGAGTTTTATGCATGTATCAAAATATGATCAAATGATTATTGTACAACTATTTTAGAAAACATATGTGAGCAGGTCACTCACATATGGTTAAACAGGTCACTCTGTGTATTAGATATTTAGGTTTAATTAAGAAACTGTAAAGTTTATATTTCTATTAGCCTGTTTAATAAATTGCAGAATGATCAAATTGTCAGCTTTGACTATTGACTCTTTTTTATAGATTAGGTCTATGTCCGTCAAATTCCATTATACAATGCACAATTTCAACATTTTGAAGATGGCACAAAATACCTAGCTAGTCTTCTATCGAGTTCATAAACTGCATGGTTGAGTATTATGTCATTACGCAGTTTCCCCTCCCTGCTACTTGTAAATAAAACAGAAACATGGTAATCTCTGCACAGCCTGACTAAATGTTTATCAGTGACTTTGGGTACTTTCAGCCTGACTCACTAAATGCAGCAGCTAACTCTGTGATCTCAAAGCAGATGTGAAAAAGTCTGAGATAGTTTAGGAGTTGTACAATTACGCATTTTTCAATAAACAAATGTAAGCATGTAGCCGAGTTAGCTCAGTTGGTAGAGCAGGCGCACATAGAGGTGCACTCCTCAACGCGGTGGCCGCAGGTTTGACTCCGACCTGCAGCCCTTTGCTGCATGTCATTCCCCTTCTCTTTCCCCTTTCATGTCTTCATCTGTCCTGTGTTGGGTTGTATCGTTTGGTTTTTGGGCTGTAGGTTACCAGTTTCAGTGAACGCACCGTCTGTGTTTTTCTGACGTCGGCAGCTGCTGCGCTGCAGAGCACACTGTTGAAATACAGTCACACTTTACACTGTTTAACGTCAGCTGTCAGCATTTTAACCGTGTTTAATCCAACTGCTAGCTAAAGGTAGGCTAACGTTACCTGCTGTCGAGTGTAGTGTAAAGTCAGGCACCGAAATAAGGCACCGAAATTTTCGTTCTTATTTTTTCGTTACTACCGTTTACATCGGAACCGGAGACCTATTGGCACCAACCCTAGTCCTGTGGAATTGAAGGCCTAAAAATGGCCAAAAAAATTATCTTAAAAAAAACCCACTACAGTACAGTAACAAGATGTCCTGTTACATACAAATCAGCCATTCATATTTATAGGTATAGTGTGGACATAAATAATAAACAAAACGTTCTAATGAGTAGTTGATTTCCCCTTTGGCAGCCATTTATTATGAATATCCTGCAGTGCATTTCCAATTATTTAGTTTGGGTATAACAGCATGAAGCATATTTAATACACAGTAGACCATGGATTATCTAAACAAGTGGAATTGTTTCTTAATACAGCCAAATAACAACCAACAGAAAGAAATAACTGAATACCAGAGCAGAGACTGAGGAGGATGGTATGGAACAAACAAACAAACAAACAAACAAACAAACACACACACACACACACACACACACACACACACACACACACACACACACACACACACACACACACACACCAATATATTACAGCCCTAAAGGTGGGTGCAGTTACATTTCAAAGCAGTGCACCGTTATTGCAAATATTGTAAATCTATTCTCTCCATAAAATTCACTCCCCATATTTTTTATGAATTTACTGCAATCTCTTTCAACTCAAAATCTCTTTCAACTCAAAATGGCCTAAACCCTGTTTGAAAGATGAGGGCCCTCCAGTCAAGTCAGCAAGTCTCCTGCTGCTTCACTGTCCCGTTTTTAAACACACACTAGGCTGCTGCCAGTCATCTCTATTTCTGTTACCTATCATTACGGAGGTAACGTAGAAATACAGCAAAAGTTAGTCTGACTTTAATGCATTTAGGAGAGCTAAAACACTGACATTTTAGCCCCTTCCAGGGCTTTGTAACAATTCAAATTCAGCATTTAGTTTATATAATACAAACAATATATCAGCGCTGCATTCTGTCATTAGAGGGAGTATCCTCAATTATATTCCAAATTATTACTCGTATGTCTATTCATTTAAACTTAATATGGTACACATTTAAAAATATATCAAATATTCTATATGCCGTTTAAAATAAAATACAACATGTTCAATGGAGGAAAAGAATACATACATTTTTGAGCAGTAATTGCAATACCGCAATATCGTGATATTTACGCAAAGGTTATCATAACGTCAAAATCTCATACCGTCCCATGCCTAATGTCTACTCAGCAATTGCCTGTATGGATGTGTTTTGGTGGTTTTCTGAGTAAAAAAGCTCCAAACAGGGTCAGCACCTCTTTGGCATTGCTGTGTAGCATCGCTTAGCGTTCCCCCTTTGATCTGATTTAGCTTTTCAATTAATCTGGATTTACAGTAGGTGGGTTACTGTTACCGTTAAGTGATCATTGTATATGAGGTCACTGTCAGTCAGTCAGCCTGCATATATTCCCCTCAGAGCATCTGGACTTCTTACTTATTTACACTTATCAATTGAAATACATAAGTAAGATACCTTGACTCCACCAGTTAACTCACATTTACACAGACAATTGTGACTTCAATATGACAATGTACTATTGTGAGAAGCAAACATAAGCCATTATCCAAAATACCGTTGCATCTTTAGAGAGCATTTCTCACACTTTTATGTACAGTAATCACAGTAATATTGTGATTGTCTGAGACAAAATGAGCAAGATAACTATTTCCAATTTGTTTACTTCAGCAGTCAACATCCTTCATGTGATTAGCAGCAGGTCCTGAAGGAACAACTAGCCTAAATGAGAGTTAATGTCTTCGAATGCTGTGGCCTCTGAATGGGAGATGTGTGAGGTGTGTCTTCCTCCTCCTCCCCTGCTCAACTCATTACAGTTTTCATTGTGACATTTTTAACTTTAACAATATTTACGTTAGATTATTAGAATTTGCCAGACAGCAAATTGAATCAAGTCAAATGAAGCAGAATGACATTTCTCTCAGTCTGCCGGGGAAAAAAACATGAGCTGACATCAGATGCTGTCAGCCATCTAAGGGGAAAAAAAACTTGGTTTTCCTTGTGACACTTTGACAGCTTGAGTGAAAAAAAAATCTGAATGACAACCAAGCAGTCTTGTGTTGAGTACTTTAAAGCAATACTTGAGTAAAAGTACAAGTATCTTACCAGAAAATGACTAGAAGTCAAAGTCTCCTTTTAGAATATTAGGGTACTTGAGTAAAAGTCTTAAAGTATCTGATATTTTCTGTACGTAAAGTAATTTTCTGATATTAAATGTACTTAAGTATTAGAAGTAAAAGTAAAAAAAACCTTTGATTATGAACTTCACGGCCAAAAGGTGTGTAACGTTATTTTCATCACCACTGTCGTCGGGTGGTCATCGCCTGTTACCATGGCGCCAGAGCCTGCACCAGGTGCTTCCATGATGCTATCAGTCATTATGCTTCCTCCTCTTCTTCTTTAGTTTTGGCCTATGGTTTCTTTTTTGCCACTTGGCAAAAAACAGGCATTAGGTCACCAACTGGAATGGAGCCTGGATTATTGTGGGCAATTTAGGAGCAATGATTCGCCAAACCTGCTTTTTTTTCCAGTCTAACAAATTTCTTCTGATTTTATTTTGTAGTAACAAGTAACTAAGATGCTTAGGGGAATGTTAAATAAATCATAATCTAATTTTCTGTTAATTGTAAAAAAAAAAAAAAAAAAAAAAAAAAAACGTCCAGGACAGAAAATCATGTGCCTGATGATCACTTATTCAGGAATCAGTGTACTGATGCTAAACCCCTCTCTACACTTTGTTGTTTCCTGTTATTCTGCTTCCCTTGAGTTCTAAGTATTTACGGTTTGGTTAGCATCTGTTAACATACATAGTCTTATGCATAATTAGTATTTCTCAATGTTGTATTTCACAAACTATTAAATAGTAGCCTTCATAGATAGAGACTGATAGACAGATGATAATGGTGATAATGATGGAGCACATATTGGATTCAAGTTGGATTTAAATCCAAAAGTCTACTTTGGGCCACCAGCAAGTAGGCTAACCAGTTTATGGGAAGCTGTGGTGAGGTTTTTTTTTTTTTTTTTTTTTTGAAAGAATGTGAAAGTGATGACATTTTCAGTGCAAGGTTATATTTAGCAGTCTCTGCTCGTATCACCTTCGTCATCAGAGGGATGTAGAACAAGATGACATGACATGAAGACGGATGTGTATGACTGTGTGTGTGTGAGGGGGATCAAGTTTGTCAAGTATTAAGAATGTGATTACCTACAGTCATGTACTGATTACATGATTTAAAATATGATCAAGTTAAAGTACAAAGTGAGGGAACCGTTTTAACGACACTGCAGGTAACATTTGATATTGTTCCATTAACTCGCTAGTTTTTCTTGTTGTTTATTCTCAAACAAAAAGCCGTATGTGCCGACGCCGTTGATGTTCTTAGCAGTAAAAAGGAAACACACATGGTTTAGACTCGCATGTCAATTTTATATTGCCATAACCTATGTAAAACAGAGCAAATGACACTTGGACATTTGGCAGTTGTGAAACAGCATGTAGCTTATATCTTACAATGGAAGATTTGTTGACTGTGGCTACAGAGATTTGTCTCTGTTCAACTCCAGTTTTTGCATTTGATAATGTAGCCACAGATTGGTAACAGATTGGTTAACATCAAGAAACATTCATTTTTAATATCAGAATTTAAAAGTAAAATATATTTAATTCCCTGTATTAAGTAATAACCTCCGCTCTATCTAAATGTGTCTCCATGTCTGTGCTATGACTGTGCTGCCATGACGTCAGGGCTGCCAGGTCGCATTGATGTCATTATGATGGCAGGTAAACAAGTCGGATATGACAACTGGAGACTAACACTTGGTTACTTTGCCAAATGCAGCTGCAGGTCGTGATATAGTTTAACATCTTAAAAGGTCTTTTCTTTATCTGAAACAGACAAATCATCCATCTCCTAAATGGCCAGTGCCACTAGCTGCTGGGCTTCAAAAGGCTGTGATTGTCCACAGGGCATAATGTTTCACAGTACTGTAAACTTCAGCTGCTTTCAGATCGCCAACACCATTAGATGCAAATGGACTTAAAAACCACAAAAGCTTCATATTAAGTTCATTATGACCACCATGTCAACCATTGGCTTAGTGTTTGAGATAAACCTCAATATCAATGATCTAAGTTAAAGCTAACCTAAATAAACAATAGTACTGAAGCAGAGAACGGCCATTGATTTTTTTCTTTTTTTTGTAGGGATTTTTTTTTTCATGCACTGTTATCTCGTGATAACGACTTATTCATTCATTATCTCGATATAACAAAGTTTGTTTTCTCAAGATTTGTTTTTGTTTTCTCGAGATGTTTTTTTTATGGATTTTTTTTTTGTCTTAGGCAAAAAAAAAAAAATCCATTAAAAAAACATGAGAAAACAAAAAACAAAAATCTTGAGAAAACAAACTTTTTTTATATCGAGATAACAAATTAATAAGTCGTTATCACGAGATAACAGTGCATGAAAGAAGAAAAAAAATCAATGGCCGAAAAAAAAAAAAAATCAATTGGCAAAAAAAATAAATAAATAAATAAATCAATGGCCGCTCTCGGCTTCCGTACAATAGGGTGTTAAATGAGTAATGTTAAGGATGAAAACATTGCATGGATTTATAGAGGTGCAGAAGATGCATGGTGGATGCCCTCTTGG
The DNA here is from genome assembly GCA_023631565.1 of Gymnocephalus cernua. Lineage (NCBI taxonomy): Eukaryota > Metazoa > Chordata > Actinopteri > Perciformes > Percidae > Gymnocephalus > Gymnocephalus cernua. The sequence goes on along the minus strand of CM042429.1, from coordinate 20,509,647 downwards.
TAAAACAAAAGCAGTATAATGCTGATGGATCAGCTTGTAAAGCCTGGGAGGGACATCCCAACAATTATCCCTACAAATTAACCTACTCCTCAAATATCATGGCAACATTTAAAAAATGGCACGCTTTTAATGAGGACAAAGGCATCAGAAACTCTCTGGATCTCTTCCTTTAGACAATACTATAAAATAGGGGTGTGAATCTTCACTGGTGTCACTATTTGACTACGATTATCCTGTCAACGATTTGGATCGATTCAACATCCCAATGCGCCACGTCCTCAATAATATCATTTATTGCTACACATGGTTTTTATCAACAAATTCAAGCAGTCAGATGAACTCCTCTTCTTATTGTATCTGCTCTTAAAAAAGACACTTCCTGAATGTAGCGGAGTCTGAACACAGCAGACAACAGACAAAAGGCGAAAACAAAAAAAAGCATGAACATCAACAAGTAACATCATTAAGCAATAATCGATTATGGTCTGTCACTGCATCAATGCAAAATCGTCCAGGTCCGCATCGCGATGCATTGATGCATGATTAATTTCAACACCCCTAACATAAAAGGAGTTCCTATTTTTTTAGGTAATCTGTCAAAAGCATATTTTCGTCATCAAAAAGAAAAGAAAAAAGTGAGATCCGCTTAACATTTTTATTTCCAAAGTTTACAAGGCACAATACAATCTGAATATTGTATGCTGCATTTATTACAGTACAAACAACACACTTTTGTCATAATTGAGGTTGAAAAGTTAATTAAAAATCAATTGTTGTCCTGTTTTCTAAGTCAATACAATCAAACTACAGATGTAAGGGTAAGTATTCTGTGACAACTGAATTGCAAATAATATATAATAAATCATACTTAACCAATTAATGAAGATAATGTGATACTTTTATTGTATATTAAACTACCAACATAGATTTTCATGTCTACCCTCCACACTTTATATGGTAATAGCTAAAGCTTGTTGGCTTTCTTATCTGCCCTTCTCTCCGGCCATTTGGATATCAGATGGATCCTGCTGATCCGTGTACCGACCTAATAAAAGGTAGGGTCAATTTTTACACTGTATGTGGGTGGTGTTTTATGGCTCCTATGTCCTGTAGTCCTGTAGACATTAGGATGTAGGCTCCTACATCCTAATGTCTTTATGGCTGTTTGTAATGGTCAACACAAAGAAAAAGGAAGGGAAGGATAGAAGGACGGATGGGATAAGAAAGCAAAGAGAAAGACACAAGAAAGAGTGCCCTATGCTGTGTGTGTGTAAATCTCTGTCTGTAGTGTAACAGTACAGTAACCAATCGGAGCATCTCGCTCTGATGGGCAACTGCTGACAACTGCACTGCAGGACAAGCAGCACACGTTTCTTCTTTAGCAGGAAATGCAAGCGGGAGATGCATGTAATGTAAATGTAAATGTACTGTATTTATATAGCGCTTTTTCCAGTCTTAACGACTACTCAAAGCGCTTTACATAGTACAGGAACCATACAAGGCGCCACTAGCTCCACTAGCTCATCAGCAGGCAACTAGGGGTTCAGTGTCTTGCCCAAGGACACTTTGACATGGGACTGCTGGGGATCGAACCACCAACCTTCCGATTGGCAGGCGAACACTCTACCACTGAGACACATCCGCCCCTGTATGTAACCTACAGAGAGCTGTCAGACTGCCTGACAGAAGTAACAACCTGAAGTAAACAATGTCAGAACAAACCAGTTTTTTGTGTCTTTTGCAGTTGTACTACCATGACCACTAAACTCCTCAGAAATGCTAACTATCTTCCATGTTTTTGTAGAGCCACATTATCGTGACCACAGGATGAATGCAAGTCCAATATATTCACTCTCTCTGTTTTGGTCTCCACTAGAGGTTCAACAAGCCCACGGCTCGGTTTGTAGAGCTGTGACAATTCCAAATTTTGGTGTACAATTAATTGTCTCAGAAATGATTGCGATTAACAATATAATTGTCTCTTTCAGTCAAATTTTAAACGATTTATTAATGTATTACTTTTTTAAAGAAATTAAAGTTTTGAATGAAACCCAGGATACATCTTTTGGTCATAGCACTGTCATGTGACCCAGATAATTTATTAACACAAATACACAGTCTATGAAGTAAAAAATGCCTCATTTTCTCTAACTGTACCCCCCCCCTCATCATTTTTGTTGCTATGAATAGGGCTGCACAATATATATCTTTTTTATCATCATCGCAATATCAATTTACAAATATCAATATACATTGCGAAAGGCTGCAACATATCAGGAAAGACACTCAAGAGATTTTTGTGTTAGTAGAAAGAAAATATCAGTAAAAAACTTAAAAATTTAACTTTTTGAGTATTTAATTCAATGTAGAATTTGTTCATAAAACAATGTTAGAAATGATTTTCTATGGTTTGTGTTAAATTTAACAAGCAATGTCTTGTATTTTAGAAATATACTGAAAGCAGCAGAAATGCAGAACTGAGTACACTTTAATATCAGTTTATTTATCACATATCTTCCTCATATTGGGAAGCCCCAGCTATGAACGTGTATAGGGTGCCAACAACTAACAATTGAATTAATTATAAAAAAAAAATGTATAGTCCGACCAATAATCACTCATATAATTACAATTTGGCATAACTAAAACAAATCAACAACCAGCTTAGGAACTTAGCTAATGTTAGCAATTCATTGCGGTTAAACACAGAAACCACGATTATGTAAAAAAAGGTGACAATTATGTAATCGTATCGGTTTGTAATGTGGTTAGCGAGAAGAAAAGCACAACCTTATCCAATGTTCTCTCTTTATTTTGACATTTGCAAGATTAACTTTTTCTTCCAGGAATTTGATAATATATATAAAAAAATCAACAAATATTCTTTTAAAAGCAAAAGTGTTACTCAGCCTATGAAAACCGGACTTACAAGAGGATGGTGGATCCTCAAACGTTACATTTTTGCCTCCACATGCTAGCCAGCTGCTCTCCACTCAGCTCCCCAGGAGCTACTGCTGACTGAACAGCAGAGACGTTTTACAGAAGAAGAATGGGCGCTGCCAACGTCTCGCTCCCAGTGGGGATTCCCAGTTACGGAACCGACAAACTGCGGCTAGCGTGCAAACCGGGCTGTGGTTTGTGTAGTGAACCATTCGGTTTCTAGTCTATTTAGGAAACAGCTGCCTGTTAAGCAGCTAAATGCTCCACCATGTTCAGGTGGCTGACTTGTCTGTCTGCTGTTTGGTGCTGGGCAGGTAGTCTGCAGTGTTTTTTTTTTTAGCTTTTTCACTTAATACAACGCTCTGCTGCACCTGGAAACGTTGCCACGAGTGCTATCAAACAGTAAAGTTGCTGGCTGTATGACAAAAACAATTCTCTGCAGAGCTGATGGTAACTACAGTGATAATTCTCTGTGGGTTCAATACTATGAGTGATCCCTCTCACAGCCATTGTTTATATGAAAAAATTGATTAGTGCAGATTTAAAACATAACATTGCCTTTACTGGGTACATAATAATAATAATAACATAAGTTGAAACATAGGAATAAACAAAGACTTTTGATTAGAGCTGGGTATTAAACATTTTCAATACCATTACCGATACCAATACCGTGACTTTGATACTGAGTCCTGAATAGTACTTTTTTGGATACCAATTTTATAAAAATCTATTTGAAGAAAAAGAAATTACAACATTACGGCAGAAATCTTTTCATTTCTTTCAGCTCCTACTACGTCTCTGTGTGTAATGTAGAGTTTCTCCAGCCTGTCTCTGTGATGTGTAACGTTAGCCAATCACCAGCATTATTAGATATGGGTAGAAGCATGCTGCATGCTTATTGGCTCACTGACGCTGATGAGGTTTACTCCTTAGGTATTGCAATTTGGTATTAAATGAATGGCAATTTTTCGATACTCGATAATAAGAAGGCAATTCGGTCAGTGCATAAAATAGAATTTGGTACCAAGCTCTACGTGTGATATTGATGCATCATCTGCTGTGTGGTTAAAACACAATATATTAATAATAAATATAATGAGGACATGTCTTCTTCTATCCAAAAAGTCATACACACAGACACTGATCTATTATCCTTTGTTTTATAATCCTTTTTGATGTTGGTGTGTGTGTGTGTGTGTGTGTGTGTGTGTGTGTGTGTGTGTGTGTGTGTGTGTGTGTGTGTGTGTGTGTGTGTGTGTGTGTGTGTGTGTGTGTGTGTGTGTGTGTGTGTGTGTGTGTGTGTCAGACAATAGCTCCAAGGTCTTATATAGTGATTCTAATTGTTGAGAGATGGAGCCGTTATTGGACTGCATGATGAGTTTGGGCACCATGATTACCATGTTCAGGATGCTCGACTCTAATCTGAAGTGGCATTTTAATAAGAAATGTCCCCTGTGTAACTATTGAGCAGTGTCACGCCAATTTCCCACCATCAATTTAAAGCCTCCCATTGACAGAAATACCGCTTTCTCTGAGAAAGGTTGTAAAAACAATATGGGCTTCGCTTTTAAAGATATCCAACCATTGAGTAAAATAATTTTGCTGCAATATTTGGACATGACTGAAGATATCAGAAAAACATAGCTGCTTTCCTCTCCCATCTATTTCTATTCTGTATGGCAAAATGCCACAAAAGTAATAGAAGAAAATATATGCACTCATTTGAATCTGCGTGTGTCTAACCCTAACCCCCAGCGTGAGTGTGCCTCGTACCGAAAACCATGACATCATCTGCTACGCAAGTTTCTAAGCACCGTGCTGACGCCAACACACCGACCCCCTGGCCTTACATACACACAACACATTTGCATACAACCAACAGCACTGCAGCACACACACAAACACACTTGAACTCATACCATTATAGACAGTTTTTTATATGCATTGATCTGACACACACACACACACACAAACACACAATATATATTATAATATATAATCTGACTCATACACACAGGCATGCTGCTGCTAGTTTCATTGTTTCGTCTGACCACTTGACTGAGTTAATGACAGTTGTTAGCTTGCACAGGCACGCACGCTGCTTTGCTAATCAGGATGGCTCACATCATGAGTGGACTCTCTTTCTCTTCATCTGTCATTGTAAGAACTGGGTTGGTCACAACCACAGCCTGCATCAGTCTCTCTTATACTGTTTCTTTTGTTTTTACATTTTTGGTTTAACAGCAAACACACATCATTATGTTTTTATAGAAGATTTTTTAACACAGTTTACTGGGGAGCTAAAAGTCCAATCTACAATATTCTCCAACACTGTGGTCCAGCTGTAAATCTGACAAATCTTCATGATTTTCTAGTTGGGAGTCAAACAGGGTCCTCAGTGTAAGGCTCAGAGGATCTGCACTTTCATGGCTGCTGCTATTAAATCAGAAGTGGCTTCCAACTTTAACTGCCCTAATACATCCTATATATAAAAATAATTTGAATTTGTCCTGTGTTAGACGTAGGGGTGTAAGATTCACCGAAAGGACTCAGTATCCAGTTGTATTATCACAGATAAGACTACATTAGACATGGGCCGGTATGAGATTCTGACGGTATGATAACCTTCAGCATGAATATCACGTTTGCACAGTATTGAGGTATTGCAATTGTAGCTTTAAAATGTATTATTTGAATGTTTGGGTAAAAAAGTTTTTTTCCATTGAACACAATGTATTTTATTTTTAAACACAGCACGCTGGCAGGGAGAGGGATTACTAAACTGCACTTTGTGTCCTTGAAGACACATCTATAGGCCTGAATAACAGCCCATATCGCAGGAACAGTATGATGGAAAATGTTAATGGTTTTGAAACCTTGACGTTTTCAAACCGCGGTATACCTAGTGGTATACCGGCCCATGCCCAGACTACATGGACCCCCGGATCGATCTAAATGGACCAAGATTCGTCCGATGGCGTAACGCTACGAATCAGTTGACTAAAGCTTTGATGTCAATTCAACGAAGCTGCTGTGGTGTGCGCAATGCTGTTGAAAGAGACAACTGTGTGTTTATGTGCGAGGGAGAAAAAAGCCTCGCCATATGTGTGATTAAGGACTTGGATATTCATGTTCGGAGTTGCAGGGATCAGCCAATCAGTGCCTTTGTTTGGGTTTGCAGAACAAACGTGCCGACTGCGAGGTTTCGTTTTTGGAGTTTTTGGAGCAGTGAGAGGAATACGTCGTGGATATTGTAAATTGTACAAGCTGTAGTCTGTGAGTCATCCATCCATGCGTGCGTTCATAAACATGTGAGTAGACTGGTATTTTTATTTTATTTTTATTACTATAAAGTCTGTTGCTCACAGGCTTTTATTTTGTAAATGAATGTTGCTGACTGCTGCCCTGCTGCTGCCGCGCTTACAAGAACCGGAAAAGAAAATAATTGCCGGATAAACAGACCAACAAACATGGATAAGGGTACGGAACTTTAACATGGCCATTTTCATTTTAAAGTTCTTCCAGACGGCGCAGTCAACAGAACCAAAGTTATTTGTAACCACTGCAAAGTTGAATTTTCTTATCACCAGAGTACTTCCAGTCTGAAATATCACCTAAATGCAATACACACAGTTGATACCAGCAAATCATTCAACGAAACAAACAGGGCTTCGGCAGACTACGTTAGATGCAGCGTGCGGGAGAAGTATAGATAAACAAAGGAAAGAGAAGCTAATAAATGCCACAGCGAAGTGGAAAGCTACAGACTGTAGGCTGATTAGTGATGTGGAGAATCACAACAAATGACGGCAGGTATGAGATTCCCTCAAGACGCACCATCACAAGAAGAATACACGAGTTGTATGAAAAGGAAAGGACTGCAAAAGCGACAACTTTACTACGTGCAACCCGCTGTTGCTCTCACTGGGGACTACTGGACATCACTGGGTAGCCATAATTACCTCAGAGTTACAGTGCATTATATTGATGAGCAGTGCTCTGACTGTAACGAGAACAGAGGAGAGACATTATGCTGAAACGTGCGAGGGACACTTAATTGAAGTTGCACAGCAGTGAAATGTGTCCTAATAATGATAACCACTGGCAGTGGCAATAAGCTTTAATTTTGTATTTGCTTTGATTACATTGTTTAAGTTGAGATTTACACTAAATATTTGATTTAAATGCTACTGTATAAACAAAATGCTGATGTTAAGTGTTTGCAGAACAAATGCTATGGCACTTTAGTTCATATGGCAGAACATTTAAAATAAAATTTAAATCAAAATTCTCTGATCCCAGCCTCTTAAATGTGAATATTCTCTAGTTTCTTCTCTCCTCTGTGACAGTAAACTGAATATATTTTGAGTTGTGGACAAACAAGACATTTGAGGACGTCTTTGTGGGCTTTTGGGAAACAATGATCCACATTTTTCACCATTTTCATACATTTTATAGACCAAACAACTAATCGAAATTGAGAAAAAAAATCAAAAGATTAATCGACTATGAAAATAAACATTTGTTGCAGCCCTAACTCACGTAATATTGCATTTGATTATTATTGAAGTGCTCACAATGGCTGTGCAACGTGGACCTGTGTCTGGGTTTCTGCCTCTAAGATTAAAGCAGCATCGTGTGTTAAACCAACTGTACCAAAACACGGAATTGGACTATTAACGTGACTACGAGACGTTTTTATTTATGAAACTGTCTCAATTTAATACTCATGCCATCAGACGGCAGCGCAGCCCGCTGTGTAGACAGACAGCAGTCGGAGCTCCAGCGGAAGGCAGAGAGCCCATCAGCAGCGGCCTCTGGCTGTGCCGCCGGTCCCCCGGGGAAGCATGATCACCGGGAGAGTCCGGTGCAGCCTGACTCTGCAGGCAGAGATCCCATTAGCGCTAGCTTCACAGTGGAGTGTTTAGATCCAGTCAAAACAATGCAGCTTAACTGGTTTATCAGCGCCAGCCGCATGTGTAAATTATAGTGGCTGTGGATGAGAGGGAGGCTGGCTGCTAAAAATCAGACGCTTTGGCACTTGTGATTTTCCTTTGGCGCCAGCTACAAACCTCGTTGGGAGGGCGACAAAACTTTTTCTATGCAGGAAAAACCCTGGCAATGGGATCACACCCCAGCTGCCATGACAAATCATGCCATTTCCTACTTCCTACCTATGTTTCCTACCCCCCTACTTCCGCCGTCTTCTGTCAGACCACACCCATTTTTGAACCCAGCCTTCATTTTGATCTCAACTACACTCTTGTAAAGTTCCGTGACGGCATCTTTGCAAGGTTGCAACGCTATTGGGGTGACAACATTTGGTTGCAGACATATAAAACACTACCTAAAAAAATAAATAAAAAAAAAACACTACCTAAAACCGCCTCTGTGGTAGTTCCTGCTATAGTAGTGTGTCCAAAACACATTTCTTAGGGCTTTTTCCATTATTTAGAACAGCTGAAGAGAGACAGGAAATGGGGGAGAGAGAGGGGGATGACATGCAGCAAAGGGCCTCAGGTGGGATTTGAACCTGGACAGCTGGCAAGGAATGACCCTACATGGGGCGTACGCTATACCAAGTGTGATAGAGGCAGCCCCAAGGTCCACACACACACACACACACACACACACACACACACACACACACACACACACACACACACACACACACCTAACGATAATTTTCGTTATCGATTAATCTATTGCTTTTTTTTGTTTTATTAATTGACTAATCAGCAAGTCTATACAATTGTTTGTATGGTGTGGTCAACAGCCCAAACCCAAAGATATATAATGTTTTAATCAGTTATAAAAATAGTTTGCAATTAATGTACAAAGTTTAGAAAGTGAATATTACAGTACCTGAGTGTACTATCTATAATTCTAATATTGCTTGGCTCTGTATGTGACATTATCAAATTAGAATTTACATTTACACATTAATATGGATTAACAGCAATGAAAAAAATGAATAATGTATAAATAATGATAAATAAATTTGTTGTTGAATAAATCTGTGCTTGTTCTGATGCCGTATGCTATAGCGGAGACATGATAAATGTACAACATTTTTATAATTCTCCAGCAGGTACAGACAGTGGTGTATTGATTGTACAGAGTCTGTGCGATTAATCTTTCAGCTGTGTCGCGTTCTCAAGTTCAAAACAACTGTTTTTGGAGCATATCTTGGGTGAAGAAATATTTTGTTCTTCCTTCCTTTAACATGGGATATTATCTGGATCATAAATGCGCATGTTCAGTGTAAGTCCTACAAGATGTCTTTACGCAATTTGTTCGATTTGTTTCCTTTTGCCTTGCAGATATTTGCTTTAAAAAAAAAGGTCAGAAAATAAACCTCTCATGCTGTTAAGTTAATTTTTAGCTGTTATCTATGTTAGATTTCCAGAATGTTGCATAAGCGGACACATGCAGTCTCATATTGATTTTTTTGTGTGCGGTTAGCATTAATGAAATGTTCAACAGTGTTAAACATGATTTATGATCCCACCTGTGCCAATAATGACCTTTACCCATCATGCTGCTCAGCATTCTTACAGGAAACCATTATGGTAATAATCATAGGAAACAGCAGGGAGTGTGTGTAAGCTGGTGTGTGCTAGACACAAGTGTGTGTTCCCATTGATGTGCAGGTCGGTTCTTGTCAGCAGGGATTATAGATGGAGCCCACTATTTAGATGTATGTACTATAAAGGGCAAAGATACAATTATTTTCTAGCTTTGTAAATAATAGTGATTAATAGTGATTAATTAGTTCCTATCTGTGTATGTGTGTGCATGTTTGTGTCCGTGTACTGTATGCTCTCTGTTGATAAGAGGCTCCTGGCAGTATTTACTGCCCAACAGAGGAGATATTATTACTTGATGATTCCCAGTCCGGGCTTTCACTGCCCTAATACTTCACTCATATTTCTTTAGCATTTAGAGGCCTTTCACACCTGAAAGTCCGGACCAAGATTCATGTTTTTGCATTTGATCCGGTAAGTTTTGGTTTCACACTGCAGTTATGCAAGCGCACTAAAGATCTGTACGTGACAAAACTACATCCTGCCGTCTCCAGATACTTATAATTGATTGGTATGTTTCCCCGTCCTCTCGTCGCTCTCAGTGACTCTGTGCCTCTTTTTGTTTTTTTTGCGATGTTGAGGAGCAAGATACAGGAACTTTCTTTCTGCAGCATTTATTCAGAGACAAATGGAAACCTACATTGTACATTTGCTTCCACCTAACAAGTAAACTGCTGATGTTTTCTCAGCTCTGATAGCCGACAGCTGTCTGCTCTGAGCGCATTCACTGTCACACACTCATGTAGCCTACACACTATTCCTTAAAAGGAGCTTCCCCGGTCTTATAACAGGATGATAGCCTGCCAGAGCTTGTATTTGGTCCGAACCATCCAAAAAATACTTTCACACTATAAACGAACCGGACCATGGTTCAGTTTGGTCCGGACCGAGACCACCTCTTTTGGTCAGACCAAATTTCGGCCGTTTGGTCCGGGAGGAGGTTTTACACCTGTATTTTTTGTTCAGAGCAAACTGAAAAGTCTAAAAGTAGGTGTGAAAGCCCCCTTAGACTCCAAGTGATAATGGCTGCTGGTGATATCAAATTATACTCTGGCTGGTTTGAAGATTTGTTTTACCAGGTAGGTAATCACGAAGTTTCAGTTTGTGAAAAAGCAACATATGGTTAAAAAACATCCTGAGACATGTCAACGGATGTCCAACTTACTGCACATTTAAAAAGCACCTTAACTTCTCAAATGTTCCCAGTTATGTCATCATTTTGACTAATCTTATTGATGTAATGTAACCTGCCTGAATGTGTGCTAATGTGTTTCTTGTTTGAGATTGTATATTGTCATATTCTTTTGTGTTGCATTATCTTGTATGTTGTTGTTTTCCTGCCTCGGGACTACAGGTGAAAATTAGCATTTATGCTATAACCTGGCTCATTTACAGTCTGTACAGAAATGTTAGATTGTTCATTAATGTGCACTGTCCCAAATAAATAAAATAAATAAAACATTTTGTCTGCTACATTGAGATTGTTGCTCAGTCAAATACAGCTTGGATACTTAAATTGTCATGAATGCTAAATGACATTGAACTAAAAATGCTCTCCTGTCCCACTATCTATACATTTCTCTTATTCTGGTGATTAACTTATCTGTTTCCCATCCAGAGCCAGACACATCCCCTCGCCATCAATTTAAGGCTGTTAAGGCCTTAAGAACAGCCATTGATAATGATATACATGCTCCACCAGGTGAGCTACCAGGGCGCCCCAGTATTGACTTTTTATTATTTTAATTATATTTGACTCCAAGAATTCGTTCCAACAAGTGATAGTTCACTGAGTTGGCACACTGGACCAAGAATCGATTACCTCTCCATTGCCAGACACAGTGCTACTTCATTTTGAGAACTAGCCTATTTCAAAAGAATGTAAAAGTATATTTACTGAATGTTTCTCCAAAAGTTTTAATAGCAGTCAGTTTCAATTCCAGCAGATTGGTTGCCATAGTGATCCTACACATTGATTCGTTATGTAAAGCCTTTCTTTTCTATGTTTGTTTTCTTTAGTTTTTTGGTATGGATTTAAGAGAATACATCCAGCACAATTAGGGCCATTTTCAATGACATGGATTATGGTACTTTCTGATTAAATAAAAACTTAAGCTAAATGGCTAATCCCCACAGAGAGTTTACAGAAAGGAACTGTACGGCTAATCAGCCTTTGTGTGTGTCTACACCCGCCTGCAGAGACCAGGAATTATGAATTTTTTATGGCGCTCTGGTGATGAATGGACTGGTTCTCATTAGTTTTCCGCTCTAAGGTCAAAAGTGCTTGAGCTATAAGTGAAATAAAATGTTTTGGGCTCAATATCTGAACTGATAGCACTCAGTAAAATTAACTAAATGCATCAATAAGCACTAAACATCATATCTTTAAATGTGGCTTAGATCTCAGGGCATTTCTTCTTGTCATTTGTTTAAAACGTATGCAATAAATCCATTTTGAACACAAGCTCATTATGCTGTCATTATTTCTTCTGTCAGTGAGGTTTTGCACACTAAAATGTTTAAGCCACAAATATTAAGGCCTTAGTCAGGGTGAATATAATATAACTTGTCTTCAGTACCATGTAATGGATTTTAAAAAACAGGCTGCTCTTGGATTAAATCAGTAAGATGATTTAAGTGGACACGAGGGGAAGTCAACACCATTTTTTGGCTGCTTTTACTCAGAATCAAACAAATGTGACATCAAGCACTTAAATGTGATCCTATCATGACGACGTGACGAAACTAGCAGATATGAGATGGATGGACATATCAACAGAGCTGGCCAATGGATGATGATTAGAATAAGAGATAAAAACATGCACAAATTGGTGGATGGATGATTCTGCTGACTAAAGATTAGTTCTGCACAGATGGATTCATAGAGTAAATCTAGGCTTAATAAGGAACACCGGCTGAAATCTTTAAATCAAGGGTAATGGATTTTCAGCTTAAACTTTTCAACAGCTGAGTGGAACAAAATAGTAAATCAAAAACTTATTTAAAAGTTTAGAATACGCAAACATTTAGAACAGAGGACATCCTATATCATGGAGGATCAATACAGTTTGAGCCACTCCTATAACAGAGGTTGATAGCAGCTGTTCATGTGAAAAAGGCACATTAGCAAGTCACACTTTAACTGGAAGTGCTTTGTCCTGTCAGGCACCAACAGTATTGTGACTAATCACTGCTTAGTGGGTACCCAATGATTTCTGTGTAAAGAAAACAACATAGTATAACAGCCTGTTAGATGCTGGTGGTGAAACATAATGTCATGGAAGATGGCAGGTGGTAAGAGCAGAATGGTAGAGCAACAATCCTTGCAAGTTCCTGTTCCTAAGTAGTGGATTTCCTTGCATTATGTCTGGCTAGAGTATACTTCATGTTGTCATGTTTTCAGTGTGAACACACATTATACTAAAAAAACCTGCTTAGAATTAGTGTTTAGTATGGATTTCGGCTTCGGTACTAATCAACGGCAAATATTCGGTGACGCTTCATTTCACATAATCAAATAGTCGAATATTCGGATCCAGCCCTACTAAAAACACGACTTTTCTTGGCATGAAAACACATTAGATGCTCGGTGAATAATGTGTTATTTGTTTTGTTGTAACATACATAGATTTAGTCACTTCAGCCCGAGGAACCACTGTTATTTCTGTCCATGTATTATCTGTAAAGAAGTATTTCTCTACCCTTGCCATTGATTTACTGCACAACATATATACGCCATGCCTGCAGGCGACTAATAAACTTGACAACTCTATTTTTTTCTTTACAAATTGTGCCACTCTTATTGTATTGGATCTTTCAATAACCTTGACTGTACCGAGTCCCCTCTCTTCATCGGTTTCTTTTTCAGCCTCTTTGTCACTCCCTTCTCGGTTTGTCTCCTCTAAACCAGTTATCGGCTAAATTGGTCACCGTCATGGATTATATGAATGAAACAACTATCCAAAATATTGGAAACACCATTTTTGGGCTTTCTGTTTCACAAGGGTAATCCTCAGACACACTGTATCAACGCTCAGAGATATTGTTAGTCAAAATGAAAGACAGACAAGGTCAACACAAAACACTTTAATCTAATGTGGCAGGACAGTGATTATACCACAATGTATGTATGTGTGTGTGTGTGTGTGTGTGTGTGTGTGTGTGTGTGTGTGTGTGTATGTGTGTGTGTCTCTTTTAAATGACTATCACTGCCAGTGTGTATGTCAGATGAGTGAAAGACAAGTGACTCTACAGAGAGACTCAGATCCACTTAAACCTCTCTCCTTACTGTGCATCTCACCAATCAGAACATTTGCTGTGTGCTTCAAATCTCCTGGTTTAGGACCTCTCTTTGACCCTCCTTCACAAATGTGTGTGGAAAATAAAAGACCCTGAAAAATACATTTTTCAATCTATAGACAGGTTTTGTTTAGGAAACTTACCAGATCAATATCTTACAGCCCCTCATGTCTGAAGAGCAAACCCACTCAGTCGTGACAAAAATATGTAAATCGCTTTTGCTCTAGTGACCAAAAGCCAGAAGCTGTCAATTTGAGTCCAGCACAGTAAGTATTTATGTGTCCTCTGTTCCTCTTTTTAAAATGTGTTTCCCTCTAATTAGCAATTAACACATTTTTAAACTAAAACAGCAATTCACATTATGACCGGTAATCAATCCTTCCCAGACCTTTCCTGGAGGACAGACATTAAATCCTGTTGTTGTCATTTGAGATTTGCTTTACATATTTAGACTAGAAATGTGAATGTGGTCTGCAAGCCCATTCGTGTGCAGAGAATGACGTATCTGAATTGCTGTTGTTTGTCCAGTGCACACTTTATATCAATCTACCATTAAAGAGATCCATTACATCGTGACTAAACATTTCCACTTTTGCAATTTATAACTACATTCAGCATTTGATTGATGGAAACTGAAACGCCTCAAAATGCATCAAAGGACTACAGGCTTAAAAAAAGGATATTGAACAAATCAACTGTCTAAATAGTTTATACATCTCAGCCCCGGAGACTGCCGCTTGCCGACCATAAATTAATTAGTGAGCTTTAGAGGTGCCTTTAGACAGATTAGTCATATCCCCCCCTACCTTAAATCTTTGTGTTGTGCTGTGCTAAGCTAACAGTCTCCTGGCTGTAGCTTTAGGTTTACCATACAGACAAGATAATGGTATCTCATCTAATTCTAAGCAAGATAGCGAATAAGTGCATCTCCCAACTATTCCTATAAATGTGCATACCCTAATGCTGTAATGAAATATTTCTACATCTGAAGAGCTGACCAAAAGGTCAGTAAATTATGTAAGGTAAAGGAAGTTACTAAAGTGAATGGGTACAACACAGCTACAAGATGAGTAACACATCTAAACAGTTGACCAAATATATACTGCAATAAATAACACAGATGCTGCGAGCAGAATTCCAGGGTAAATGCTGAATGAACAACTATGACCCCCCCATTAAGAAAATAAATTCATCATGAGAGCGGAATCAATGAGGGATATTCGTGCTGCTCATCCAGCTGCTCTGTATCAAATTACATAGAGAATAGAGTGACAATAGGTTGTTGATCGAGTGATTCACATGCAACGGTCGCGCATGCATTATGATGAATCATCACTGAACCCACACTGATGATTACACAGTTTTTTGTGTGTGTGTCTGTATATAAAATGAATGCATGACTAAGCGCACCATGTCTACTGTACTTATGTGCAGGAGCATATCTCATCCTAGTTTGTTCTCTCCTCTGTGACAGTAAACTGAATATCTTTGAGTTGTTGACTAAACAAGACATTTGAGGATGTCATCTTGGGCTTTTGGGAAACACTGATCCACATATTTCACCATTTTCTGACATTTTATGGCCCAAACAACTAATCAAACAGATTAATCGACTATGAAAATAATCGTTAGTTGCAGCCCTATTCTTTGTTTTTATTGTGGTTTAGGTTTTAATATTTTCTCTTGCTGAAAGAGTTGCTACGGTTGGGAAATTAAAATGTTATCTTTCAATTGATAGTTGAATGACTTTCTTTACTATGTGTAACATACATTTTTATCTCTTTTGGACAAACCTTCAGTGGCCAAGCTTCAGGCATCTGGGTGGGTGTTTCCCATGGCAGCGACTATGATTTGAGAGTTCACTCCCCATGGACAACAACACTAATAGACCTATGTCACTTAGAAAAATATAGCCTATAACACCAAATTCGTCCAGGCTATGGTATGTTACGTGTTTGAGACTTTTGCATTTTTTGCGTGTACATTTTCTTTATGTTGCAAGAAAACAATTTTGACCAAATAGGCACACGAGTCAAAACAAGATGGAATATACTGAATTCTATGTTTAAATATATTATATTTAAATTGTAATATATTACAATATTCCTCTTAGCCACTTTCACCGCTAACTCCAAAAACAATACCTATCAGTCAGCACATTTATTCTGCAAATCCAAACAACGGCGCCGATTGGCTGATCCCTGCCACCCCGAACATGAACGACCATGTCCTTCTAGGGGTGTCACGATTCTCCAAATCCTCGATTCGATTACATTTTCGATTCTAAGGTCACGATTCGATTCTCGATTATTATCATTTTAAGCACAGGTTGCTATGCCATTTTTAGACTAGACTTGGATGCAATATATCTGACCTTTGTTCACAACGTACCACATTACATTGTGAAATTTAAAACATTTATTGACAACATAATGTAACAATAACATATCTTTAGTCAATTGGAAACTTGACAATTTGTCAATAAAAGTAAAAAGAAAAAAAAGTTTACCGACAATTCTGAGGGCAGACGCTTCACAGCACACGGTGTTTGGTGTTAAAGCCCCTAACGTCGAAATCGTGACACCCTTATGGAGCTCAGCGTAAGTTCTTTCAGGAAGACTTCAAAATCATGTTTTCATCACTCCTAATTAATCAGCTGTTCCTAGGCTGTCGCTCATCAGTGTCAATCAGGTTCAGCTGTTTCAGTTAAATCAATCAGAGACAGCCATGTATTGCAAGCCAATCACAGCCTGACATCTTGTTTAAATCTCCTCTCTCCTTTCCGGTTGTCAGTTGTCGTTTCAGGATTAGAGTGCGTCCCGCCTCCTCCCCTTTCAACCCCCTGTAGTATCGGCAGGTACATCGGGTTTTGTTGACTGACTTCCTCTTGGCACTCTTGATTGGTTCCTGTCCACCTTCATCACCACCACCAGTGTCTAGCCTCCATCGGGGGATATGGATGGGTTACACCCCCCCTGCATTTATGGATTTGATGGAGTCTAATCTCCAGAGACTTTGCACGTTGCATAATTTGTCTTGTACAATAAATGTTTTCAATTTATCAAGGAAGTCTCTCCTGATTGAAATGTCCTTTATTACACAAATGGTGAGGCTTTTGTCTCCCTCGCGCACATAAATAAACACACAACCGTCTCTTTCAACGGCACTGCAAACCCCGCAGCCGCTTCGCTGAATTGACAGCAATGCTTTAGTCAACCAATTCGTAATATCGGCCGAATCTTAGGTTCATTTAGATCGCTCCAGGGATTCGTGTATCGATGTAGTCGTATCTTTGATAATACAACCGGATACTGATCAGTGTTTCCCACAGGTTGAGAATTTACTTGTGGTGGTGGGTGGTGCGGGATATGACGGCGTGGCACGTGATGGCTGGGTTCAGTAAAAACTAGTCAAAAAACTATGAACTATTTATTGAAAATAACTAGGCTACATAACATTAACAGATAATTTTGAAATAAATAACTATTTACATATTAGACATAGACTAAAAGATGATACAGATGAAGTGTAGCTTTGTCAATTAAATCTGGTTGGTTTGTCAAATGTTATAGATCAGCAGGTAGAGAACGAGAACTGTAGGCTCAGTTAGCAACGATTAGCTCTGGTGAGCTGTGGGACAGTCTGCATCAAGCCTGCACAAATCGTTGGATAGTATCGTTGGAGTGGATAGTATTGTTAAAATAAATGGTTAAAAACTTGATGTGAATGCCCCGACCTAACTAGGAAATCAATAAAAGTGACAGAATGGGATAGAAATAATTCTTGTTGTGTTCCTTAAAGCTATAGTGTGTAGTTCCTGTCGCCCCCGTGAGGAATTCTAAGTAATGACAAAAAAACTGTCTGCGCGTCCGCATGATATTATATTCCATGATCGTGCACCCCCTCCCCCACGCAGTTGCTAGCAGCCAAGGAGGCAGCCCAGTCTCACGGCAGTTTGAAATGCCGCGAGAAATTGAAATGTGAAATGTTCACGTAATTTAATCTATTGATTCGTGGACACGTTTATCTCCTTTTTTTTCGTGATGGTCAGCACGTTTTTTTAAACTAATATATTTCAATGGGAAGCATCTTTTTCGTGATCACAGGCCGATTCATTAAGAGAAAATATGGTAGCAAGTAGTATGAAAGCCTGAAAATCTGCATAGGGAGGTTGGTTGGGGTGGTGGATGGGTCAAACAACACAGGACTTTCACCCAGGAGACCTGGGATGGTGTCCCGCGTGTCATGTTTCCTAAACCCAACCGTCGCTTTCTTCTTTTACTAAACCCAACCATCCAGTTATTCTTTTCCTTAACCCAACCGTCCCACTGTTGCCGCCGACCCACGACCCTTTCCTTAACTTAAGGGGCCGTGTTTATTTTACGGAATTCAGGTTGTAAAAAATGTGCTGACATCACAAAAAAACATGATAAACGTGTCAGTGTACACAAATCAATAGATTAAATTATGTGAACATTCCACGAACTGCTGTGAAACTGGGTTGAAGGAGGACATGGATTAAAAAAACATGATGGGACTCTTCAGAAGAGGTAATCATCTTCACTTGAGTTTCTGCGCGCGAAAGTCACCGGACCGCAACAGCTTGAATGTAACGGACGTTTATAAAAATCAAAAAGTTACGCACTAAAGCTTTAACAGAAAATAGGTCTCTGACTCATTGGAGGCACCTTTAAAAAAAAAAAAAAGGAAAAAAAAAAAAAAGAGGACATCACCTTAAATTTCTAACAAAGTGCAGCAATAATGTCGTACCTATTTTTCTCTAAGCACTTTGTATTATTACATGCATCTCTTTCTCTCTCCCCTTGGCTGGTCTCTAGGGTGCTGTCTTCATTTCCCCTTTTCAGTCCATCTTCTGAATGGTGTGCCTCACCTCCACCTATATTGCTACCATGTGCCTGGAGACACACACACACACCTCACATACCTAGTAGGAGGTGAACAATATCACAGGATGGACAGGTTTCTCCTCGCTCTCCCCTGCACCTTTTGGTTGGTGGTAGGATTCGTCTTGATTTCACACCTTAGACAAACAGATAGCAAGCTGTGTGTGTGTGTGTGTGTGTGTGTGTGTGTGTGTGTGTGTGTGTGTGTGTGTGTGTGTGTGTGTGTGTGTGTGTGTGTGTGTGTGTGTGTGTGTGTGTGTGTGTGTGTGTGTCAGTGAACTGTCCTCGCTGTTATTTCATTATCCACGTGATGATGGATCACATACTGACCAGCCTACAGAGACAAATCTATCCTATAGTGAAGCTACAAGCTAAAAGTAGTAATTGTATCATATCGTCATATTTTTACTATATACATTATTATTAGTTTGCTAACAGTAGGCAGACATTGAACACATATAGAACTGCCAAGTTTGGGGGCGCCTGGGTAGCCCACCTGGTAGAGCATGCGCCCCATGTACAGAGGCTCGGTCCTCGCCGCAGCAGTCGCGGGTTCAATTCCGACCTGCGACCCTTTTCTGCATGTCATTCCCTCTCTCTCCCCCCTTTCAAGTCTAAGGTGTCCTGTCAAATAAAGGCCTAAAAATGTCAAATAAATGATCTAAAAAAATAATGGCAAAGATATAATTACATTTGTATATACTGCACAAATGTGCAGTGTAAAGGACGAACAACATTAAAGCATCAGCATGACATCATTGCAGGACAGCAGGTGGGAAAAGGTTACTGGTAAATGATGACAAGGGCAACTTTCATTTTGTCGCTAAAAAAGGTGAAAGCTCAAATGTCACATTGTTCACAGCTTTTCTGCCTTCAGTGAAGCTATAATGGGTTCACTTAATGCCATACTTATACTTTTCATTTGATCACCGTGCAGTTAAAGTTACACTTCCGAGACAGACCGGCACCAAAGTGTTCTCTATGCCCTGGTGACTGACTGACAGGCACAAGACAAAAGCATTCATATAAGAAATTAATAATTATTTGATTTAAAAGGTTGTAGGGACGGGTTTGGGAGGAGAGAGAAGCCATTTGAGTTTGTGGCAAAAATGTTTCACAGTGCATATTTTTTTTTGTTTATTTAAAATAGTGTTCAAATCTTGTCTCGTTCTCGTGAACCCAATCTTGTGTCTAGTCTCGTGAGCTGAGTGTCTCGTCACGCCCCTAATGTTGACCTCAGCAAAGTTAAAACCGCTCGCTCCCGCGAGATCCCAAACCCGTCCTCTAAAGCAGAGCTCTGCACACACACACACAACTTGTAGGAAATAGGCTACGCCTCTTATTACAACACTGTCCATCTTAAAGTAGCGACACTAATAAAATGGGGTATTGTACCGTTTTTAACAGCAGGGTATGCTGTACTTTTCTAATATCAGTATACCGTGCAACACTACTCGCATATACGTTGTGTAACCTTGCTTCATTTAATATGAAGGTAGTTATACATTATTACGTATCTTATCTATCCTGTTACCTCTCTGTATTGCTTTTCTCAGTATGTGTAAGTTGTTGTATCTCTGTGTGTGTGTGTGTGTGTGTGTGTGTGTGTGTGTGTGTGTGTGTGTGTGTGTGTGTGTGTGTGTGTGTGTGTGTGTGTGTGTGTGTGTGTGTGTGTGTGTGTGTGTGTGTGTGTGTGTGTTGTGTGTGTGTGTGTGTGTGTAGCCTCTCACGGTTTCAACACATTTTCTTCATTCAACCAGCAAAACCTCTCTATTTCCTGCCAGTGACAGACTGCCTCAGGCTGGCAATATAAATGTCTAAACTAACTGTCAAAACAAAAGGAGAAAAGAGAGGAAAGACTCCTCTCTCTTCTCTGTCTTCAGTATCTCTTTTTGGAAGAAAATGGGAACCTCCACCACATACTGTTTACTGTAGTGCTGATTCAGGATATACACTGTGAATAGCACGGGGCCTCTTAAGTCTTCCAAAATCTGTCACAGATAAAAAGTAGTCCAAAAAAGGTGATCTATGTTGAACTCCCCTCCAACCGCTTTAAGTAATGACTGGATGTAGCGGATATTTCAGTCAGAGCTCACAATTCCCAACATTCCCTCAGCATGTTTTATAAAGTGGAAAAATGTAACTAAGTTGGACTGTGGATTGACACAGAAATGTGACTCTTTGGATGCAATATCCTGCTTCTTGTTCAGTAAACAATGTCATAATTAGGGCTGGGCAATTTTATCGATTCTGCGATATAAATCGATATTTTTTTCCCAAGAAAGTATCCGTTTTTAAGCCGTGAGTATCGATACATAAATCCCATTCAAATCCCCCGTGTTTACTGGTGTTTACCCCCGTTTGCGTTGCAGGAAGAGCGATTTGGTCAGCCAGCCGCTAGTGTCGCTGTAGGCCGAGCAAGTTACCCGTACTACCTCTTCCTGTTTACAGAGTCAGGTCAAACTGTCTATGGTTCAAAATACAACATGTGTACCACCTGGATACTCTCAGCACGAATCGGGTACTGACAGATACACTGGTACAGATCGGAGAATATGCAGGGAACGTTATTAGAGGACTAGACACTACGTGAGCTTCGCCTGCACGGAGACCAGAATCTCAACCAGCGGTGTCGCTCGACGCTGCTAGCCGGCTAGGGGAAGCTAACGCTAGCTGGCCACCTGTTCCATCAATCCTGCTTCCAAGTGTCCGACAACAAGCTGGACTAGCTACATCCAACTTAAACGAAAGTCCCAACGCGAGTTCAGAGACTGCTGTGTTTTGTCTTTGTGGAAACATGGCTGAACAACAGTGTACCGGACTGTCTAGCTACCAGGCCTGCTAGCCCTCCGAGCTAGAGATGCTCTGTCGCCGGTGGGCTGTGTTAACGTTCTCTTAATACATCCATGGTGTTAACAGGGACTGGTGCAGAAATGAGGTGATTTGTATCCAACTAACTGCTGCTAGTTTGACTGTTAAATGCTGACCATTGTACATTCCACGCTAATTCACGGCCATGGTTTATTTTTCTTTTCTGCTGACTAGACTGGCTACCTCCCATACTTGTAGGCCTACAGACCTTAAACTACTCGGCTAAGACGGGTACATTTTAAGTTAAATGTTTAAATGTTCTTCTTAGTGACTTGAATTATTGGATGTTTTGGAGAAGCCATGGTACTATGTTTACTTAAGAAACTGTTCAGAACAGGCCACTTGCTGCACTTTTTAACTCTCCATTGTTAATTGCAATACTGCACTTTATTTACTTTTCCAAGGCATTTAAGCAACAGTTTGCACTGTTTCAATAAATGGAACTAATTTTCTCAACACATCTTTGATTCATTTTGTCCAGCATTTGCAAGCTGTAGACTCTATCCAGTCAGAGACATATATTGTGTAATTGATGTTTTTAGTTTTCAGTTCAATTAATTAAATCCAACTAAATGGAACACTCACAAGATGTCACCAAAATCACTCTGTCCCCTTTAAATCTTTCAGAAAATGATGTAAGTGTATCGAATCATATCGCTGGCTGAATATCGTGATATATATCGTATATCGTGAGCTTAAAATATCGTATCGTATCGTGAGATTTGTGTATCGCTACAGCCCTAGTCATAATAATTAATTTCTGATTATTATTAGAAAAACAATATCTTATATCTAATATTAGTTATTATTTTGTGTTGGTTATTATATTTTATATAAGAAAATCGGCATGACAGACATTTTAGCTTCCACCCTTAGCCGCCAGCAGAGACACTGTGCCTGAGCAACCAGCACAGGGAGAGTCTACCAACCTTCAGTTACTGTGTGTTAAAGAACTCAACGTAAAAAGACATCATGATGTTATCTCAACAACTCCTCTACCAGAGAGAGCTTTAACATACAGAGAGCAATGAAGTGAAATCAAACTCCTCCACACTATGGAGCTAGATTTGTTTCTTTATTACATGCGAGAAAATAAATGATCTGAGAAAAAAAAAAATTATCACACTGATAGCAAAAAAAAAAAGCATTTTATGAGAGAAAAAAAATATTTGAGAGAAAAAGTTTTCATACCAATAGCAAAAAATATTTGAGACTAAAAAAAGTTTTGAGAAAATGTATTTTTCCATAGAACATAAAAAATATAAATTTGAAATTTTTTAAATTATTTCTGAGAAAATAAATCTCTCAAAATACTTTTTTAAACTCTCAAATATATATTTTTTGCTATCAAAAGGCTCGACACAACATGAAACTTTGCTTCAAGTATCACCAGGGGCTCTACACATTAACGCAAGCATTGACAACATTCTTTGTGTAAACAGATTCACTAAAAAGAAAGTTTTTGAACAACTCACATAGGTCTTGTTGTTTTCCCGGCGGCGGCCATTTTATCAGTCAAAACTAGTCGATTTCCGAATGCGACGTAATGGAGAGTAAAGATGGAAAGCTCCTAAAGTCAACAATATTGACCTTGTAGTTGAAAAAGGAGCCTCATATAAGAACGATACTTCCTCCTATGGAGTCCGTTCATCCGCATTCGGAAATCGACTACTTTGGATTGATAACATGGCAGCAGCAGGAAAACAACAAGAGCTACATGAGTTGTTCAAAAACTTTCCTTTTAGTGAATCTGTGTACACAAAGAATGTTGACAATGCTTGCGTTAATGTGTAGAGCCCCTGGAGATACTTGGAGCAAAGTCTCATGTTGTGTCGAGCCTTCTTAGTGTTTCGAAAATAGCCATTTTGAGGCTAGCAAGAGAGTGACCCTAGCTTTCCCATTCAAGAGGCCATTTGACCGAAAAACGACAATACGGTGAATCTTAAAAGTGGCGATTCGGTCCTAAATATGCTTTTAAACTAAAGTTTGACTCACGTACATTCACAAAAATACCCTAGGATGCATTTTGGCGAGAGTTACGCTTTAAGTGTTCTTGGATACACAGTTTGTTGCTAGTGTGTGACATGCAGGTCTGCACACACAGCAAACCATCAATCACAATCAATGTTGATCAATTTATCTAACAAACAAGCAGGCCCCGCTAGTCAACCACAACCTAAAATTTGGAGGAAGCAACATGCATGCATTATTACTATCATTCACTTTAGCCTGGATTGATAGTGTAATATGAATACAATGGTGTCATGTCAGTCAACCAGCGTATGTAATCATCGAATTTCCCTCTCCAAAATCACTTGAAAAGAGTAGTCACAGCGCTTACTTTGCTTTGGTGTTTGTAAAGCATTAAAGTTCAACAAAAAATTGTTCACATAAAAAAAAAATACCTTTTTCATTTTTATTTTCTATGTAGATGCCTCTCCTACAAAATCACCCCAGTAGTCGAGAATGATTTATTATTTCCAAATAGAGCTATTTATGTCATCTTGTAAAAATGTGTCTTTTTTCATATCGCAATATATATCGCATTAAAAAATATTATATATATATATATATATATATATATATATATATATATATATATATATATATATATATATATATATATATATATATAAAGGCCTACTGCAAACCTGCTGAATGACATGTAATCAAAGCAAAGGCACCTGAATCTACACTTTTATTTAGTCAGAACATATTATGTATAGCTGCACATAGTCATCCTGTTCTGCTCTTTTCTGTTTTATTGTTTATTATGCAAGACAAAATAAGTCCACCCCAGGAGAGCATTTTGCAGTTCCTGTTTGCTAATAATTCAGAACAGTTAAGGATATTTCCAGACATCCAGGAACATTTCAGAGTGAATATTTCTTCTAATAACAGCACAGTTCTCCCCTGTTTAACCAAGTGCCACAGAACTTCCTATCATTACTGCTTCTCACACACACACACACACACACGATATTGCGAAGGTTACACACAGTTTTATGGCCCAGAGAGAAGCATTAGTAGTGATGAAAGCATCTATTAGAAAAAGCAGTTGAATGTAGACTCGCGTTATTTCCCCTGAGAAACTCATTCTTAAGCTGCATCAATAACCCCTCACATTTCTGCACACCAGGCCTGAACTGAGATGGTTTATTTTAAATTAATATAGCTTACAGCTATTTCATTAAATTGTCCAAAATAGTAAGAAGAAAAAAAATGTTTACATCTCTTGTTAAACTTTTTTCCCCAATTTTGATAAAACTACGTAGTAAACATAGAAAAAAAACTAATTACATGTAGTGGTTAGTTAGAAAATGTAATAGCAAATTGTAGAAAGTCAGAGAGAGCAGCAAAGTTCAGTTACATTATTTCCTCTGAGAAAGGCGGGTACAATATATCACAGCAGCACCTGTGGACAATAATTCAGTCTGTTCATTTTAAGCATTAAAGTGGCAAATGTCATATGTGGTCTAATGTATTTGCAGCTTCTTCCTGACATTTACCTTCAGACTACAATGTCATTGTCCAGATAGTGTCTTTTATTGGGAAAAAGAGCAATGATTTAAATGGTTTAATTTAAATGTCATATGTTAACACATCAACACAATGATTCTTATATCAAACTAAATTAATCATCTGCTCCGTTATTTTATTAACATTAGTGGAAAGTTTAAAGCATGGTAACATCCTTGCTCCAAACCAGAAATGAATTAGCCTACTTCATTCACTAACTCATTGTGTGGTCCTTCATTTTATTTGTGATGAATTACTTTCCACAACACTTTAGGCAGTCAAATAAGGAAGGTATAATTACAGTACTAGCCTATACCATTTCCAGGATGTAATATTAGGCTAAAATTCTTAATAATAAAGTACAAAACGATCCACTAATGACGGAGTAAGCTTCTATTTTTGAATCACTCTAGCGGCGGCATGGCTTTATGTCTGTCAGTCCCCCACTTTGGTCCAAGCTGAAATATCTCTAGGGCTGCAACTAACCCAGGATTTCCACAGGCTGCGTAACTACTGCGTAACGGCTCCGGAACGTCGGCGGAGTCAATCGGTTTCCATTAAAGTCAACGTGTGTATTTCCACCAGCTGCATAACGTCTGCGTTCCGACTCCGGCACAGCTCCGGCGGTCGCAGCCCTGCGGATCAGATACGCAGAGCTTCTATTTTTGCCGGACGCCGGAGAGCTCCGCAGCAATTCAGCACACGGCAGATAGTGCGGGACAGGAAGTCGAGCACAGAAACAAAATAAAACATCCGGTTAACTTTCAAAATAAAATACACCGTGCTCACGAAGGATCATATTTCTCTTCACTACACCTTGAAAACACGGCACAGAGTTGTTTCCTCTCTACTCCTCGGAATAGAAACAAACTGTTTTGTGGTTCTATTCTGCGTGAATTTGCGAGATCTAGTGGGTCCTCGTGACTACAGCTGTCAGTCCTGGCCGCAGCCGTTCCGCAACAACTCCGGATCCGGTTGGTATTGACGGACGGCGGACCACGGAGACGTTCCGCAGCGGAGACGTTCTGCAACAGTTACGCAGCCTGTGGAAATCCTGGGTGACAAGTATCTTCCTTATCAGAGCCACTAGCATAGCTGTAGACTCTATTGTTATAGCCTACCTTAAAACAAAAACAAGAATGATGAAACTGTAAGAATGTCAAACAAATATAGAGGGCTTTTGTTCTGATAATCTTATCGTATGAAACTAGACAAGAGTGTGTGGGAAGGGTGGGGAGAAATATTTGGATTTAAATGTCCTCATAAATAGTGCAAAGGATTGTCAAAGCATTTAAGAACTTAAATAAATGACACTGTCTTTCTTCATTATAGGCTTGGACCTCGTCTTTGATATGCTTTTTTTTATTTATTTTTTTAGAAAATACCAGCAACCTTTTCTGTGAGGCCACGAAACCCAGACAACAGGTCTACCTAGAGGCTTTTGTTCATTTAATGCTCAGATTCTCATCAAGCTGACAGACTTTAGAGGTTATAGCTGCAATCAAAACCATCCAGATGATGAAAGACAATTAGAAAATCATGATAATCAGTACTATCAAATTATAAGCTAAATAAATTTGTGATGTGCCTCATGATCTTATTTTTGGACCATAGTCATCAGATTTCAATTTATCTTCTATAATTCAAAATCCATTTATCTTCTATAATTCAAAATCCTAACTCTTTTCACCAGTTCCCAGGGTTTTCTTTTGAACATTTTGCTATCCACTGGCCTCAGACAACCTGCCACAGATTATATGTATTGCTCTAAAGTACTTGGTAACTGTTTTCAAACGTAATAGCCTATACATTTTTTTTTATAGAGGATTTGATTCATGTTTCCATCATTTCTGTACATGCCCACTTTCCTCCTCTAGCCTCATCTCTGCCCCCGGTCTTCCACTCATGTCTGACAATACAGAACGAGCCAGTTGACAAGAGAGGAAAAGAGGGTCAGAGAGGGTAAACCTACTGAAGAGGTTTCTGTCCCAAACAACACAACGCTGCAATTAACTCAAGTGCCATGAGTCACAGGGAGAGACAGAGAGAATAAAAATGAACACATTCCTTAAAAAAAACTGTGTGCCATGCATAACATTTCTTTGATGACAACAGTGATGTCATTATGAGCCACAGACGTGTGTGTGTGTAATGCCTTGTTTGGATATTTTCAGATTGAATGATCGCTCATTCCAGCAGAGGGTTAGCTTTATGGTGTAGGCCTATTTCAACAAAAGTGCTACATAGCCAGCTTGGCATAAAGATACATTTTCAAATGAAAAAAAAATTTAATTGCAAAATGTATTTGGGTTATTATGAAGGTATTGTCTTGTTACCTGGACCAATGTGTGGAATATAAAAGGCCTTCTCTTTATGTTGAAGCTTCTTGATTTGTGAAAGGTGCAAAATTCCTTACTATTTACTCAACCAATATGTTGAATGGATTATTGCAGTATGCAAATGTAGCATATAATATACTGCATTTGCATACTGAACACCCTAGGCAAAATTTGAGTATTGGCAATTAGACTCTGACCTCATATTTCTCCTCAACCAAACCCACATTATACACTGTACAGAGCCTAACTCCAGAGCCTAACTGGGGTGGGCACCTCCAGACTATGTATATATACTATGTATAATATACTAGTCAAATGAGATGGATGAAGAACATAGCATTTTACCTAATGTGCAGCAGGCAAACATATGAGAGGTTAACATTATGCAGATGAATCACATATTAGATAGCTAATTCAAGGATTTAAGCATAGACTTGTGACAATGAATGCAGCTGAGTGTAGCAGTAAACCAATCAGCAATATTCTCCAATAACTGCATAATGTTAGTACTGTGAATGCACAGCGCTGTGGAGATAGGTCTGGCAATGTGAGACTACTGTGAATGTGACAAAAGCCATTTAGAGCTCCCCAAGAAACCAATAATACAGGTAAAAAATTACGTGAAAAAACTGTATACTTACTATAAAAATTCCACATGAGGATTTAACCTTTTGGTACTGGATTAATAATCTAGTAACCTGGTCATGGCGCAGTGTATATGACACATGCCTTTGGTGTGGGAGATCGGAGTTTGATTCCCACTGATAGCCTACATCAACCAACGTGTCCCTGAGCAAGACACTTAACCCCTAGTTGCTCCAGAGGCGTGGAACCTCTGATATATAGCAATTGTAAGTTGCTTTGGATAAAAGTATCAGCTAAATGACATACAATAATAATAAGATCAATTGGTTTTTCAGTGCACTAGATGGAAAATTGAAGTGAGATTAACAAACCAGTTTTTTAGTCAAAACAGATGTTGACAAAGTTTTGCTTTGGGGACATAATTTGAAGTTGGAAAAAAGGTAATTAATTGCAATATTTCGCATAATATCGCAACATGTTTCAAATCGCAATAATATTGTATCGTGAAATAAGATATATTGTGATAATATCCACCACAGGGGAAACCACTTTTGGCCTATGAATAGAAATATCCAGCCTACTCCGAGCACTGACACTCCACTAATGTTACATAAGTTAGCATACAGGTAACGTTAACGTTACCATCATGTAGGCTACACCCAGAACAACACAAGAAATACACAAGCAACAAGAGCCAAAAACATTAATTGACGACAACACGCATGTTAAAAAAAAAAATAGCAAAGACTTACCTTGTTGAAGTAAAGCAGTGGTCCTCCTCGGCCTCACAGTGGAGAGTAAATCCTTCACAGTTGCTCCAACTCGGACAGAAACACTCCGACATGCTAACCTCTGACCTTTGAGGTGCGTTTGATGCGTAGCAGGTAATCTGACAGTCTGCCGCTGTGGCAAGACACCGACAATGCATTTAATCAAAGCACTGATTTAATTATAGATGTCTAAAATGAAATTTGAGATGGTCAAGTGAAATCTATTAAATGTTTAAAGGGCTTGCCATGCAGCAGCTGAAAACTCGGTTATTTCATCCACCAGGCCATCCTGCACAAACACGATCCAACTGGTGAAAAGAACTTGGGCATGAAGTGCTATTCCAAAAGTAGCAGCAAAGGTGTACAGCTCTTACATCCAGGTGCAACAAACAGGACAAACAGAGCTCCAATGCCTTAAATAGTCCGCACAATTTCAAAGGGTGCGTTTGTTTTTTCTACCACCAGTAGAGTAGGCCTACAGTATGCCATGTGTGAGTGTACAGGTGCTCACAGGCTTTAGCAACTATTCTATAAAAAGTAGTAGAAATAGCAGCAGTTACAGTCAAGCTGTGACTCAGATGTCTGGAAGAAATTAAGGAGTGGAGGAAAGTGTTTTCCAACATATAACAGGCCTTTTCTCACAGCAGACATTTTGACTGCAAAGATGGAAATACAAAGCTGAGGTGTTACTAATAACATCATGATGGCAGTGTTCTATTCAAGTGTTCTAGTAAGCCATGACTGTGTGATATTGTGCCAGCATGCACAATACTGTATATGATTATATTATTTAGGCTACACCTGTGCTTTTCCTTTGTTATTTGTAAAAAAAAAAAAAAAAAGTTGTTTACCCCAGGCCTCAAAGGATGCAGGCTCACTTGGAGTGGGTTGTTTTAATTATAACCATTTTTAGGGGAAATATTAAAAACTATTTATTGTGTTTATATCATGATAGAGCAAGATACTAGTTTTGTATCAAATGTAGCTCAGTTGGTAAAGTGGGTCACCCTGACTCGCTTCACGTCTGTAGCTTCACCTGTCCAGACAATGTACAAGTAATGTATAATTAGCTTTGGACAGAAGCAAGCGCCAAGTGAATGTAATGGAACTGTATGTAAATATTCACTCAATGAATATAACCAATTATGTTGATTGCATGTGAAGGTACAGCTCCAGCCACTGTGCATCACCTCCACCTCCCCCACCTCAGCAGGGGCCTGTGCCCCTCCACCTATGCACACCTGAAAGCCTCCCCCCCCCACAAACACCTCAGTAACGACTCTTTCCGTCAATGAGAAAGAAGTCGACAAACTCTTCAGGAGACAGAACCCCCGAAAAGCCGCTGGACCGGATGCTGTCTCCCCATCCAGCTTGAAGCACTGCGCTGATCAGCTGTCTCCAGTGTTCACAGACAATTTCAACACCTCACTGAAGACATGCCACGTGCCAGCCTGCTTCAAGTCCTCTACCATCATCCCTGTTCCCAAGAAGCCAAGGTCCACAGGACTTAACGACTTCAGACCCGTCGCCCTGACCTCTGTGGTTATGAAGTCCTTTGAGCACCTTGTGCTTTCTCACCTCAAAGCCATCACCGACCCCCTCCTGGACCCCCTGCAGTTTGCCTACAGAGCCAATAGTTCTGTAGACGATGCAGTAAACCTGGCCCTCCACTACATCCTCCAGTACCTGGACTCCGCAGGAACCTACGCCAGGATCCTGTTTGTGGACTTCAGCTCTGCCTTTAATACCAACATCCCGGCTCTGCTTCAGGAGAAGCTCTCCCAGATTGGTGTGCCTGACTCCACCTGTAGGTGGATCACTGACTTCCTGTCTGACAGGAAGCAGCATGTGAAACTGGGGGAACACGTCTCCGACTCGCAGACCATCAGCACCGGATCCCCTCAGGGCTGCGTTCTTTCTCCTGTGCTGTTCTCCCTGTACACCAACAGCTGCATCTCCAGTCACCAGTCCGTCAAGCTTCTGAAGTTCGCGGACGACACCTCCCTCATCGGACTCATCTGTGATGGTGACGAGTCTGCCTACAGGTGGGAGGCTGACCACCTGGTGACCTGGTGCAATCAAAACAAACTAGAGCTCAACGCTCTCAAGACAGTGGAGATGGTTGTGGACTTCAGGAAGAACTCAGCCTCACCTGCCCCCATCACTCTCTGTGGCTCCACAATTGACAATTGATCCTGGGAACTATCATCTCCCAAGACCTCAAGTGGGAGCTGAACATCAGCAAGGACAATTCGGTCTGCAGAGCAGGTGATTGGCTGCAATCTGCCGACGCTCCAGGACCTCTACGCCATTCTCGACTCTGAAGCGAGCTGGAAAGATTGTGGCTGACCCCTCTCACCCCGGCCACAAACTCTTTGAGTCATTCCCTTCTGGCAGGAGGTTGAGCTCCATCAGGACCAAAACCACATGCCACATGAACAGTTTTTTCCTCTCCGCCACTAGCCTCATCAACAAGGCCCAGAAACCACCCTACACTCTCCACACTACATCTCTGGCTCTACATGCCACTGTACTTACTCTGCTGCACTGTTCCTTTTTACTTAACGTATTTTATTTTATTCATCTTATTCTTATTTCTATTTTTTTGTTATTACATACTGTGTGTATATATGTATACTTATATTGTTTATATTCTTCTTATCCTTATTATATTTAGAGAATGTGTGACATGCACCAACAACACCAAGACAAATTCCTTGTATGCGTAAAAAAACCGTACTTGGCAATAAAACCTATTCTGATTCTGATTCTGATTCTGAGGTTGGAGAGAGATGGAGAGGACACTACAGTATTTGGCCCTATAGCGGCAGGTAATAGAAAAGTGTGATACAGATTAAAGTATGTAGAACAGAGTGTTGTTGTGCACCTCAATGGTCCATCAGGAGGTTTGAACATGGTTCAAAATACTGTGCTGTGTATGTGCACGAATGTCAAGTCTGTTAGAAGTTCGACAGGTGCCAATGACAGAACAGCCAGAGTGTGTAGGTGCATGCCCCATCAAAAGAGAAACACCTGCTAATGACAGTGTTAGAAAACAGGCTAATGTCAGCCCCATTAACATAGTGGAGTAGAGCTAAAAACACACCAGGGCAGACCCAGATGGTCCACTGACACACAGACACACACACACACACACACACACACACACACACACACACACACACACACACACACACACACACACACACACACACACACACACACACACACACACACACACACACACACACACACACAGACATCAGATATAGTATTAGGGGACCTGACTGAGGTCTATATAAAAGCATCCAAAGAGCTCCCATGTCTTGGGACCTTTAAAATAATAGTGTTCATGGTTCTCAATGTGTTAGGCAGATCAACGACACCCTACATGGTTACAGTAAACATGCAGACTGCCACATATGACGCTGCACAACAGCTCCCCCTTCAAACTTAGTGCCAAAACAAAACAGTATGATTTTTCATTTCAGAAGTAACAAAAGGAAATGCACAGTTAAATATCCTTCTTGGGTCAGTCAGTGCAATTTAGAAATTGTCATGTCATGGTTGTGAGATGCATTATTCCTTCTGTGACATTAATATTGTTAATTACTGACTGGTTTCAGTTTCATACTCTGAAAACTCTACTGTCTACTCTACTCTACTAAGTATTGTACTTCATGGATATCTATAAACAATGCAAAAATAGACCCAGGCAATATAACTTTAATTTAATCAAATGATCCTTGTGGAAGTCAAAGTTTCAAGTCCTGAATTACACAAAGCTAAAGAGTGAAATTATTTTGCTTTAGAGGAGCCTTCCTGTAATCTCGCCAGCGGCTGAACAACTGAATAATTTTAAAAGACTGAGACAAGCCCTGCAAGCAAATCAGTATATAAATAGACATAAGAGGAATAATAACTGGATTCTGGCTAGTGAAGGCAGTGTGTCTCCTCTCTACATCACCTGCTGCATACCTAAACCTCTTTTAGGCGGATGAAGATAATAAAACATCTTTTCTTTCTTAAATAATTTTATGATTTGAATGTTGTAGTAAGGGCACTGTAGAGGCAATGCTAAATGGTGTGGATAAAGAGGTCAATCACTGACTATTAGATGCTTTAGCTTGAAAAGAGAGTTAAAAGCTAAAGCCAGCCCTTACAGCTTTAATGAACTTTTAAAGGTCCCATGACATGGTGCTCTTTGGATGCTTTTATATAGACCTTAGTGGTCCCCAAATACTGTATCTGAAGTCTCTTTCCCGAAATTCAGCCTTGGTGCAGAATTACAGCCACTAGAGCCAGTCCCACAATGAGCTTTCCTCAGGACGTGCCATTTCTGTGTCTGTAGCTATTGAGGAGGAGGGGGGGGGGGCAAGGTGGAGGGTGGGGGTGTGGCCTCATATTAATGTTAAAAAAACTCATAAAGTGAAATTTTCATGCCATGGGACCTTTAAAAACCAATTGCATTACCACCTAATGTTATTACTCCAAAGTGTGTCTCATACCATTTATGAATGAATGCCATTCAGCCTTTTCATCAGGCTTAAATTAGACATGAATGTTTTTGATGTTTAATATTCAGAACAATTACAATCACAACATCATGTCATACTGACACAGATACAAAATATTTCAGGCTGAAAAGCGAGAACTTTACTCTCGAAACTCTATCAGCAAACTTGTTCTGCTAACATTGCAGGGGCTGTGCAAGCGTCAGACATAATAAAGTTACACTAAAAGTCTCAGAATTACATTCTGCCCATGTGTGTGTGTTTGTGCATTTGGAGTGTGTGTGCACATTTGCGTCCTCAAGTGCGTCAGTGCCGTCAGGTTCTGCGCCAGCAGCAGGCTCCTCCCATGTGTCTAGCCCCCTCCCCCCTTCCTGTAGTCAGTATAAAACATTGGTCCCCTCTCTGCTCACTCACTCACAGCCCGAACACTGGAGGAGCAAAGCTCGGCATCTTCTCACTCAGCATCCTCTAGTCCACGCCAACAACTGCAGGTAAGAATACAAAACTCATTCTGAAATTTGTGTCGTTAGTTGTTTCCAGTTTTTCTGTTGCACGATGACATGTTGTGATACTGTAGGTTCTTTAAAGGACTTTTTTGTGTGTCTTTTATGTTTCACAACAGAGAAACAGAAATTGTAAATTTAATCTGAAAAGTTGAGAAAAATATGTGTAATTTTTGAAATTTGTTTTTTGATATTTACTAGTATTACTAGTATTTAGTATTATATATATTTTTTACCTTTCACGATAAAAAAATTGTTCCCGCCAGTTTCTTTAGTCCACTGAGCCTAAACATCAAACATTTACTCTAGAACATGTAATGCAGATATATGAGACACCGCTGACACGTGTTGAAGTATGTTAAGGACAGTACATTTCAAATATGTAATAATGAATGAGTGAATAATGAAAGATGGCCGATTTCAAACCGTTAGGATTATTTAACTGTTTAAGGGGAATGTATAGACACGGATTATGATAGTGGAATTTTGTTTCTTCTCTTAAGTTTCGCCTGAAGACAAAATCTTGTATGTATATATAATATTAGTATACATCATATTTACTGTGCATGTTAGGTAGTTATTATTGCAGCAAGTGCCATAGGCAGGATTCTGCTGATTAATAAAAGTAGAATTAAAAAAGTGCAAATTAGTGTCCATAAAAGGCTAAATATTCATCTCTGTGCAATTACTGACCATGATGGTGTTTTACATTTTAAAAAAGAGAAAATTCCCCTTTCGTTTATTTCATTTTTATTTTTTTCCGAGGAAAGGGCTTTCACACACATTACAGTACCACATCATTACCAGCCCACTGAATAATGAATTAGTGACAATGACCAGCTGCTAACAGGAATTATATTAGCATTAAGAGAATGGTTGTTTATACCACCACTTTGTCAATTTAAACACAGTTATTTAAATGGATTGTTTGTATTGAGTGTGAGTGATAGAATTACACAGATATCATTTTTAGATATCATTAAGAGAGGGGCAGGGAGCAGTTGAGTAAAGACCCTGAGTAATAGGAAACAAACGTATCAACAGAGGTCCACGGAGAGCACTGTGCTGTAATAGAAACATTGAGGCAGTCAGAGAGAGAGAGTGGGTTTTGAATTGTTGAAGATTGAAAGCCTCACAGCGACTGCTGTTGTTGGTTCTATCTAATCTGATGATTTGCTCTGGAAGGATGTCCTGGCATAAAGCATCATTCATCATTATTAATATGCTGCTTTGCCAGGCTCTAAGATAAATACGGTGTTGGAAAATTAGCAAATCAGTCTGACAAAGGTAATATAGTTGCCATTTGTGTAGTTTTTTTATTTTATTTTTCACTGGACTGCTCTTTTGTAGAAAATATAATGTAAAATCTACAGTCAATATTGATTATCTAAGCACATGGGCGATATGAGATTATGAGGGCTGCAAAAAAAAAAATAATTTCCAAATTATCATTCAACATTTGTGTTTTGGGCCCACTATACAGGCAAGAGAATAAAGGACATGATTAATAAAAAAACATACTGTCATGTTAACACTGACTCTCATGTGAACCCTGTAAAAAAAAAAAAACAGCACATAGAGCAAAATGAAGATTTAGAGATAATTGGTGTATTTCCTTTGGAATTCTGCCGTTGCTGACATTGTACATTCATCACAATTACGCCACACACCAACTCTGCTGCGTGTGTGTGTGTGTATGTGTGTGTGTGTGTGTGTGTGTGTGTGTGTGTGTGTGTGTGTGTGTGTGTGTGTGTGTGTGTGTGTGTGTGTGTAAAATACTAAATTGTTCTGCCACTCTGTGACAGAGTGAGGGAGTGTATAAGAAAGGCCAAATGATGTTTGCCTTCGGTTGTCAGCAGAACCATCAAAGGTTAATCCTCCCCACACCACTGTGCTTTAACGATCTATTGCTGTTTTCTGCAAATCCCACATTGCCTGTGATTTTCCCCCTCAGAAAACACATATTTAACGAGCTGAAGGGAGACAATAAAAGAGAACAGCCGGTAATGGCGAGACAGTAAATAGCGAGTGACCTATTTGGAAAATCAGCACATTAGGTTTGGTGGATTTCTTTTAACTTTGTTATATTTTGCCCCCCCACCCCCTCTCTCTCTGCAGTCATGATTGTAGGTATCTGTGTGTGTGTTCTCCTGGCTGCTTTGTCCAGTGGTTCCCTGAGCCTGCCCTCACAGTCCATGGTAAGACACAAGCAGACAAACACCGCCACACACACACACACACACACACACACACACACACACACACACACACACACACACACACACACACACACACACACACACACACACACACACACACACACACACACACACACACACACACACACCTCGAAGTGCCCTGAAACAGTCCACTTTCCTCTTATTCTTAATTAAAGATATAATTACACTTAAATCTTTGACAAACTAATTTCAGTTTTTGATTTTAGATCTATTCCTCGTCTCTTTTCTTGATTTGTTCTCGTTCTTTATGGTCACAGAGAGCTGAGGGTGAGGCTCCCGTGTCAGACAGTCTGCTGCCTCCCCCCTCCCCCCACTACACACGCCAGGCCCGCTCGGCTCCAGCGCTCCCCTCAGGGCACCTGGCCGACTACAACCAACGCCAGGAAGACGCTCGCAACAGCCTGAGCCAGCTACTGGCCAGACTCATCTCCAGTAAAAGTGAGCGGTCGCACGTACAGCATGACATGCATAGAAAGTTTAATAGGAGCAAAAGTCTTCCCCTTTAGTCATTTCACCTCATTACACACAGAACATTCCTCTTGTCTTATTTTGCTTCTGGTCTTGTTATTTCTATCTTCCCAACATCCATCCATGTGCAATCGGCCGTCACTCATGCTGAGTCTTCGTCCCACCATCTGGCATTTCCTACCTCCCTCTAGCTCTCTCTCTCTCCTCCCTCCATCTTTCCATACCTCCTCGTTGTTCCTCCTCCTCCTCCACTCGTCTCCCTGCCTCCTGACCTCCCTCTCTGCTCTCTCTGTCACCGTGTCTCTTTCAAGTCAACTCTGTGTGACTGGGAGACTTGCTGAGCTCACTGGTCTTAGTGAAACACACAAACACAGTGGTAGAAACAAAACAAGTCAGCATGATTTACTCAACAACAACCTCATTCAGTGGTATAGGTAGAAAAATGCGCACTGCAATCATGTTTGTGCCGTGCAGAATGTCATCTTCCTGTCTTCATCACATCATCAGTGGGATAAAGTGTGTGTCTGTCTCCTCCAGGCTCTCCCTACCACACCAGGTCCTCCATCAGCAGCAGAGCCAGCGGTCTAGCCCCCGACCACAGGATAAAGGACAGAGATTACCTCGGCTGGATGGACTTTGGTCGACGCAGCGCAGAGGAGTATGAATACACCTCCTAAAGGCATGGCTTGCTTTCGCCAAACCCTAAATTACAACCCCTCATCACCGCCTATAAAAGCCCCTAAAAATAATGAGCCCTTTTCACACTGCACTTACTGTAACCAAGAGCTGACTTGACTGGATTCTAGAATGAGTTTAGCATCATATCATAAGCAAAGAGATGGAAAATATTTCATACTCTGCAAATTGCAGGGTATGCCCTTTGAAACATTGCAGGCTGCAATCTGTGCACGCTGAATCTCCATGCTCAAGTTAAGAGCACTTTCCAAACCGCTCCCTGAACACTATGTCAGAAATGTATATACATATGCACAAATGTTGAATAAAAAATATTCTATATGTTGTTGTCAGGAAATTCTGTGAAAAAAAATAAAAACCAACCACTAAAACAGGAGAAAACACACCGTGCAGCAGCGTGACTCATTGATAACAATGGAGGTCTATGGCACAGAGGAGACATTTACATTCACTGTTGGTATTGGTGTTTTCATAGGATTTGTTGACAATAAGAAAAATATAGAATAGCTTTTACAACAGCTCAGCAGACTGGCTCTTAGGTCTTTGGGTCTCTGGGGTTTGACTTTAAACATCAGTATCAGAAAGGAGTTTATTGCCACAGAAGTGACCCTACGTGGAATTTGCCTTGGTGATTGGTGCATACATACACAAACAAACATATTAAACATTACTAAGAATAAACAATAAATACAGAAACAGAGCCAAATATATACAAAATAGCTGTTTAAGTAGTTGTACAGTAAAAGACTATCACGCAGAACTTGTTCCTTTAGATATAAATTTAAGCACTATTCTCAGTGTCTTAGGACTCAAATGTATGTCACCCAAAGTATTGTTAACGTGTCTCATTTAGTTGACAGTTCAGAATGTATCAAAGGCCTTTATTGGACTTTAATGAGCCACTTAGGTGTCTTTGGAAAATTGGACCAAAAGTGGGATTTAAGTCTGGAGCTACCTGCAGCCCAGAGCTTCAGTTCACTTCAACTTTACACAAGCGCACCAGAAAAAGTGTGATACATTACATTACTTTAGGCCTACCTGTATGGAGTCAGTAAGGTTGTCTCTAAATTGGAAGAAAATGGGCTTAAACAGCACCAACCCTGCCTGCTGAAGGTAACCCTGGGCTAAAAATGTGCAGTGTGAAAAGCACAAGGTGTTGTCTACTGTATATAAGATCATTGGGAGGCTCCCTATCATTGCATAATGGACCTCGGTGGAGGAAATCGTAATAACAAGTACTGTAGATATGAACAGAAGAGTGATTTGTTCTTAACCTCTTTACTGAAAGATTACGTATGCACTCTTGAAGGTTAAGTCTCTGTGATGAATAATGTTTCTACCAACTTTCAGATTCATTCAAATTCAAAATAAAGCTCTATTTTCCTCTGATGTCAGCAAGAAATAAAAATGCCTTTGTTTGGGATTATGATGTTATTATATTTCAAGCACAGTTGGTGGCCTTTCATCTAGCCTCCGCCTGCCATGTCTGTCTATGGGTTTCCTTCCACAGTATTTGGCGTAACTCACCAGGGCTTCCTGGACTACATGAAAGCCAGGACATTATCATTAATGTCTATTGTTTACATAAATCAGGCTTTCCCAGGATTAGCAATTGGAATAATGAGCTAGTTTTCTGAACAGGGTATTAAATTAAGCTAATCCTTTGAATTATTTCCGTTATATAAGTTAAAAAATATTAGCATCCGCTATCACTGTCAATTGTTGACTGAACAGAAGCTGCTGTAAAGAGCAGCTGTCCTCCTGGGAAATGAAACTAAGTTTTAATACAGTGCAGAAAGTGAGGGAACACCTGCATCAGATTTAAATCAAATGCTAAAGAGGAGCAAAGACCCAAATATTCAAAATGAGGGCTTCTCTGCCACACAGCTGAACATAAAGCTACTGCACCCTGTTTGTAGAGAAAATGTAATAAAATCAGGCTTTTAGTTTTGCGAAAACAACAGAAAATAGATAATCATGTATCTGATGTAAATTTGTTTGTAAAATAGATATGAAGCAGTATAAGTATATGTGTATATCATTTTTGATTATGATTTTATTTGTTCAAAGTGAAGCAAAGAAAGATCTTGATTTATCAATTGCTCTGGCTGGGGATTGAAGAAAATACTATATTGATTTATGAATAAAACTCAACTGCCTTCAAACACATGTCTTGCTGCATATTTTTCCACACACATTCCAGGTTTCTCTTCACCTCTCAAACTTCCAAACTTCCTCTCAAACACCAAGCTTGTTATAAATTAGTCCCCCCCCCATCCACTGAGTGTAAAATCGGACTGGTTGAGATTATCTGTTCTCTGAAGCTCACACACTAATTGCTGCACAAGAAACAGAGCACAGAATTTAGTGTTGTATGAAGTACTCCGATTCTTTACTTAAGTAAAAGCACTAATACCACCCTGTGAAAATCCACTCCACTACACGTAAAAGTCCTGCATTCAAAAACTCACTTAAGGTGGCTATTTGTAACTTTCAGTTTGTGTTGATTCTAGCGGCCCCTTTGGACAAAAGCAGTAGTGTTTTTACCACACCTGCTGTCGTAAAGCTCTTTTCTTTACGGTGCTGTATTACTCACTGTATTACTGAGTTAGTGTTACCGGGAGGCGATATAGTTGCGATGAATGTTCTGCTCGGACAGAAAATCATTAAATTTACAATAAGAGAATACATTACAGATGCATCGTTGCATTTCAAGTGTTGCATACTGTAACTTAGCTTACTTTGGATGTATTGTGAGCTAAACCGGGTATCAACCGGTATTTCATTTCCCTCTTTTCTGTGATGGCCTTGCCCCAGATAACTAATACAATTATATTAAAATACAATTAGGCCTATATAAAGAAATCTCCTGCTTCCTTTTACCGGACTCAGCTGGCTGGATACGCCAACACAGGCTTTTCCGGTGTTACAAAGAAATCTGTGGCCCTTCGGAATGTGTTACTGTAGCACCATCTACCAGCTGCAAATCATTCTGTGACTTTGCAGGAAAAATCGGACCAGAGCAGAGGCCTTACTAAAAACCATATAAAAATAATGTTCTTTTCACTGTTAGTCCCGTTTGCTGTTACAGGTCATTTAAGACCATTGTATGAACAATGACAGACCTTCAGTCACTTTAAAAAGTTACATATAGTCACTTTAAGTAAAGGTATATCAGTATTATCAGCAAAGTGTACAAAACAGTAAAATGTTCTCTGCCAGTGTTTTCCTATTACAGTATATATGATGTTTTTTGGATTAATATTACTATATTATATTATTTTGCATTTTACTGCTGTAGATGCTTAAAGGAGAATTCCGGTCGATTTCAACATGTAGCTCTGTTGTTTGTAAATTTGGAGTGCTGTCAGTAGCAAGAAAAACGAAACCAATCGGTGCTGCCTACACCATGTTATCCCCCTGCTAGAATTAGCACCCAACAGGCTTAAACAGGGCAGGTTTTAAACGTGATTTTAGCCTCTAAACATGTTTGAGATGTCATTACAAGGTCCTACCCATGTGCAGTGATTCCTTCCGAGGGAACACAGCGAATCTGACTGCAGTAGATGTGACAGAAAGGCAGAAAAGTTGTGTTAATCCAGCCAGTGCACATACCTGTTTATTACATACCTGTTTATTTCCTGTTTTCCGTCCGGAAAACAGGAAATAAACTTTTATGCCTTTCTGTAAAGTACTGGAAGTATAAAGTTGCATGAAATGAAAATACTCAAGTTAAGTACAAGTACCTTAAACTTTGTACAGTACTTAAGTAAATGTACTTAGTTGCATTACACCACTCAGAGTCACAAGAAAAATACTTGTCACGCTTTATGTACGTCTACCGTATGCAAGATAGGTTACAACAGACAAACAAGGTCGGTGTGTCTAACACATAATGTAGGGACACACACACACACAATATACAGCTCGAAGAATGACATCTGAAACACACAATAGTCATGTTTACCGTCTGTCTGTGAGTGAAGCCCTTATACAAGAGCTCATGTGGCTCATATTTACTCTGCTGCTGTTATAGCACACAAACAAAGAGAGGACAGCAAATTCCCACTATGTCACTGTCACACTGACTGTTTCGGTTAGTTTCAGATAGGTCAGTCCACAAAGACACACAGTAAAGACCAAATTCCCAAAACATGACTATTACAGAGCTTTAGTACACTGAACATCAGGTAGAGATCATGATGAAAGAGCAGACATATAACTTACAGTAAGATAAAGAGAAGTGAAGGGAATATGTTGCAATTACACCTGGAGTATTGTTTGATTATTATGCTTTTGTGTTTAAATTAAGAAATGTCTATTCTGTTGTTGCATTAAGACAAACTGCACCTGAGGTACACACAGGAACACTGTGACCTAAAAAAATAAAAGCACCTTCATTGCATGATCACAATACCTTGCCCTTCACTGCACCCATATGGACACAGAGAAAAGTACACTATGTTAGACATTTAATTTTGCTAACCAAAGAAATACAAATCATGGATATATTGTTGATGGATCTGTTTATTTCTTCATTTTAAATACAATTGATTGCCATCATCCACTCTCTCTTCTGGTCCAGTAACAAATGAAACGTGACACACACATATTC
The DNA here is from genome assembly GCA_023631565.1 of Gymnocephalus cernua. Classification (NCBI taxonomy): domain Eukaryota; kingdom Metazoa; phylum Chordata; class Actinopteri; order Perciformes; family Percidae; genus Gymnocephalus; species Gymnocephalus cernua. The sequence goes on along the minus strand of CM042429.1, from coordinate 20,467,794 downwards.
ACACACGGAGCCATGTGTCACACATACTGGGACATACCTTCAACATGTTAAAAAACAGGTAGATGACATGAACAAAAATCATATCAGTGGTATAAAATTCACAACAGCTTTTAAAACGCATTACTAATTACCATTTACCATTCACCCTAAACCCAGCCATAGTGTTAGAAAGTGCTAGAAGCCACGAGTCCCTGTTTGTAGAACATCTAATACAACGGATACGGATCCAGGAGCAGCCTTTTTAATTTGATTGAGACATTTACAGCATGAATGTTTTTTTACACACAGAAATTCTAACATTAGGGAAAACATTTGTTTGTTGAAATAAGCAAAACAAAACTATAGCAGTTTTCAGTTATCTATGGGCAAAGACATAAAAATGTTCTCCACATGTGATTTGTGTCTCGTGAAATTAATTAAGATTTAAAAAAATAAACAGGTTCAGCTCGTTTGCCATTCAGTTCTTAAAATCAGGGACTACATGACGGAGCTTAAAAGTGCAACAGAAATATTTAAGGTAGACATACATATAACCATTTATTCCAGAACAAACTATGTATTGCTTTTACCTGACTCTGTATTAGACATTTTCGGTCACCAGATGAATTAAAAAAAATTAAGATGAATAATGGATTATTTTGCACCTCCTTGTTGGTATTTGGAGACATAAAATGTACATATACATACATACGTACATCCTTAACACTCATACATATATGTACATGATAGTAAGAGTCCTGCAAACCAACAACTGGCGCTTAAAACTGTACAAACTCAAACATTTAATGGAATGACATGGAAACAACATTAAATGCATTTAAAGTGAGAAAGAGAAAAAAAAATCATTTACAGCATCTCTATGGTGCTATTATATGTGATCAACGAACATTTGGCACTAAGTGTTTTCAGCATAGCTACAATGGTCTGTTCTTCCTAATAGCACAACAGTAATGGTTTTATTGGCTGGAACTGGCTGGTTCAGTTGGGGAAGAGTTAGGTCTGTAATTTTAACCTGACTAAAAACACAAAATAATGTGAACCCTTCTCAGAAACACATTACATGGTCATTTGGCTGGTGTGTTTACGATGGCTGCCTGGCAACTTTACTGTGGTAATAAATGTTCGTATACATATAATGCTCGTGTGACCCATAATGTGAAATTGAATCTTGAACTGTGTGCAGATTAAACAGACAGTGGTCAAAGAAAGAAAGTATACTTACACCAGGAAGTGTCCAGTGTGGACATTTAGAGGTGGCAGTGATTTATAAACGGCATCATTATGGCTTAGAAACAGAGGGGAGTTTTGCACCAATTTGTCCATGGGATTAAAGAAAAACTCAGTGGATGGTTTAACGGTCTTTACTCTGTTCTGAACAAGCCAGTTCACATGTGAGCTACTGTCCAAAGCAGGACTATTAGTAAGCACGAGTCCTGCTGTTATGGATTGGTTATAAAAGTAGTTACAGACTGGTTATTGCTGGCTGATTGGATAAAGTCAGCCAGATGACTCTGGGACTACTGGACATAGAGATGAGACCATCCGGTTTCTCTCACACACACACACACACACACACACACACACACACACACACACACACACACACACACACACACACACACACACACACACACACACACACACACACACACACACACACACACACACACACACACACACACACACACACACACACACACACACACACACACACACACACACACACCTCCTGCTGTAGTTCTTATGCATTCGGCCTTTTTAGCAGTTCTATTACACACTTCACTTGAATTTACTCATGGAAACATGCATTTAACGGACCTATAATGTTTTACTGGTTCTACGTAATGATGGGTGGGGACAAAGCTCAGAGCTGATTTGTGAAAAGGAAAATACCATGTTAATCAGAGTCTTCAGGACACTAAAACCAAGCCCACTTCATTAGAACTTATTAATAAAAAAAGATAGTCTGAAACTAAAACAAACATCCACAAACACTATCATGAAATGTTGGCATGACTACACACACACACACACACACACACACACACACACACACACACACACTTCAGCTACAAGTCATGCGGAATGGTTGTCATGCACTTTAAATGTGCCTTACTGTTAACTATTTCACATAATATTTGAAGAAACTATATTCTTTCTAAAAAAACAACAACAACCTTTTACTCAAGTTCAACTGTCTTTGACCTTTGGATTAGAAATGTCTTGATACATGGTACATTTCATTGACAGAACAGTACAACTCTGGTGTCACTGACGGAACGCTCAACACTGCAGAAGACAACGTCTATCTGTACAGAGCTACACAGTCTTTGGTCACTAAAATATAGCTAAGAATTAACATTTCCTTTTAAGTACCATAGTTAAGTGTCAAAAGAAGCTTAAAAAAGCTGCTAACGGCTAAATATATGTGCATTTGTACGACTGAATAAGTATTATCAGTGTTGATTTTATATGATTTTCGTAACATTGGTAAATCTGACAGTTTGGCTCCTGGCGCTACCTTTGAGCCTGCTTTGGTCCATGTTTTGGTATTAATGAAGGTTGCAGTTGCGTTGTTGAAGTACAGTTCTAATGGTTGCACATTTAAATGGTGGGTTCTAGATGTTGTTTTTTTTAAATTGTGGGCCAAATTATAAATATTCCTTTTCTCTATGTAGTGACAACCTACCACTTATGTCTAAAGGAGATACAGATGTGTATGAGGGCTTTGTCTTTGTGTCTGTCAGTGGAAACGTCCCATGGCCTCAGCAGCCTTCACTCTCACCACAGGATCTGGATCTTGGAGCAGCATCACTAATCCTGAGGATGAACACGCAAACACAGTCAATACCAGATGACAAACATAATTATTTTTCCATTTAAATGAAGAAAAGGTTGTGCAGTGAATCACCTTTAGTGATGGTGCCCATGTTGAGGTGGGAGAAATGCTCCTCTGGAAGATTCCCCAGCAGAAACCCTACACACAGAGACACACACACACACACACACACACACACACACACACACACGTGTTTTAGACACTAATGTTGACAGCGTGGAGCGAGGTTAGAGAGTGTTGCAGTCATACCTATAAACATGGCGGCTCCTGCTCTGACTTCAGCCCAGTGGCTCTTGAAGAACTGGATGACTGAGATGTGATAGAAGTTCAGCATGCCTGGAAAGTCTTGAATCTATGAACCACAAAACACGCACTTATCAAACCTAACCCTCTTTTATGTAGTTCAACAATATCATCAATTCTGACTTTGCAAAGAATCTGGGTGGTTGACCCTAAAATACACTTTGCGTTGAAACCACAACATCTACTAACTAGTTTTGATTCTTTTGTCCAGATTTCCATAGCATTGTCTCTCAATTGTTAAGGAAAATGGCAACAGAAAACCTGCATCTAAATCAAACACACTTCACAAAGAACCATGTGAATACATTTTCATACTTTAGAAAGAAGTCGCAGAATGCCTCTTGTTCAGCCGTGCTTATGCCTGACTGTGTGCGACTCACCAGGTACTTGGTGAGGTCATTGATGAACTCTCCGTAGTGCAAGCTCTTGTCATCGAGGAGGTGGTTCTGAAACATGGCTGTGATCTGCTCCGATCCCACCACAGGCGCACACACTCGCATTGAATATTTGCATGCCTGGACAGATGAAAGAAAATTAAAAATAAGTTTGAAACAATGCAGCACTTTTCCCTGTAGGTTTAAGATGTATTTATTTAAGAAATTATGTCCTTTTTTTAAGTTTGTGTGTGTGTGTGTGTGTGTGTGTGTGTGTGTGTGTGTGTGTGTGTGTGCTCATTTCCTACTGTACCTTGACCACCTGTGGGTTTGGGTCAACCAGGTGTAACAGCAGACTGACCAGAACATTGTGGATCTGGTCTTTGAACACTGGCTCTCCTGAGCCAAACTTGGACAGGTTCCCCATCAGATGGATGGAAGCACAGCGGATCTCATCATTCTCCTGGATGAGCACAGAGCCAAAAAGGTTCTGTTAGTGTTACATGTGTCTGTATGAGTTTAAAAAACAACAACTGCATCTTCTCACAAGGCTGAACAGAGCTACAGAACACTAAACAGACATCATCTCTGAATAATTAAAAGACACTAAATCCTGTAGGTTGCATTCAGGGTCAACGCTGAAATCGCTAAATAAGTTTGGATATTTATGATTATTCTGAGAGTTTTCATACAATATATATAACATCATACATACGACCGGTTGAAAGATCTAAGGGAAACTTACACTTTCCAAGAATGGTTTAATCTTCATGAAGATATAGACCACTAACAAGTGGACGTTCTTCTTGTCCAGATAAAGGAGAACTTTGGAAAGACCTGACATGGCTTCAAGGGCAATCAGCTTACCTGCAGAAAGACCAGAGGCCAGAAATGAACAATAGCATTTTCTACTAACAACCAATACCGGATGAGATTAAAATGTTGTTAGATAAACATGAGTGATGTGGTGAAAGAAAAGAAAAACCTAAACCACTAGACTTTAAGCTTTAGGAATCACTGCGATCAATCATGAAAGCCAGACTACAGATTACAGTAACTTTACTTTTTTTTTTCAACGTAATGGAAAAATGACCCCGCTGTCAATTTACCTGGGTCGTCTTTCTCCTCCATGCCTGAACTCATGGCTGCCAGCAGCTCCTTGGCATATTTATTCACCTGGTGGGAGACAAAAGTGATAGTTAGAAAGAGATGAAAAGGTCTGCAACAAGGATTCCACAAAAATGTCATCTGTCAGTGACAGCTAGTTTCCATTTGGTAGCACAGAATCTGTGCTCTTGTGTGTGAGCGTTGTACCTTTTCAGGTGATCCCACGGCTATATTGCCCAGCCCCCGCACAGCCAACATGCGGACAGTGCAACAGGGATCTGATATCCTCTCCATCATGTTGTTCATTAGCACATCTATCAACATCAGCTCCGTCACCACATGATGGTTTAAGAGCTGGACTCAGTAAATGAGAGAGAAACAAAATACATCAGGTTATTTATGTTCTCTGTGTATCTGCTGGTCAATAAAAGCTGAGCTGATATTCTTTCACCATCCGATTATCATTTTGTTTTTACACACAATGTAACTTAAAACTTAAAATGGTAATACCATTTTATGTTATAATAGTATATCATGTTAAAATAGTATATCACCTCAGAAAAGAAAGCAGTGACAGTGATTCTCTGGCATTCGTAGATGTTGTTCATGGATGGACACAGACACTCCACAATGGCGGGCAACCTGGGACCAGCATGCTTAGCCATGGCCCTTTAGACAGGAAAAACATACCCACATTTACACAGTATACAATTTTACTGGACAGTACCAGCATTTATCTGGTGTAGGTTTCTGATAGCGATCTCAAACTGAACCCACCAGGGTTAGTGTGTGTACGCACCTTGCCAGTAGTGTAATTCCAGTAACGTGTGTATTCGGTTCCTTCATTGCATCCCAGGCTTTATCTTCATCCAGTCTTTTCATCACCTCATCTAACTGGGCCCGTGCTAACAAGATTCGCAGAGCTTCAGCTGCTACCCTGAAAAAAACAAAACAACATTACACCAAATTGTTAGCCAACACAGATACACCTGAAATGAAATGTTTATTTAGCAAACCCATTTAGATTCCAATAGCTATAAAAGAAACAAAAGATGCCCACCCTGCTACATGGACAGCGGCAGTGTGTTTAGTGTTGTTGTCCTTCGGTGCCGAGACCCCGACACTTGCTCCCAGTCTGACCGTGAGACAGGAGAAGAGCTGAGGAAACAGACTGACTGCCGGCTCCTGACTCTGGCCATTTAATAACAGTTCTTTCAGACCACATGTCATCTGGAAACAAAGAACAGATAGACACACGTTAACAAGTTAGAATCATTCTCTTCTGAAGTTTCTGTTTGGTGTGGAGCTGCTGTTGCTGCCCAGTGCAGAAACTAGCTGAAGAAGAATGCTGTGTCACTTCTATTTTAGCAAGTCCAGCTGTCTAAACTGGCCATGTAAGTGCCATCCAAAGACGTTTGCGCTTTAAGTCCATTTTATGAGTGTACCTACAGTGACTGTGTAGTGGGCCCTTAGCATTATCAAAATGCAGGTGACCTACTCCCAATACTATCCCTGAACACAACATAATGTGTAGGAACAGACATACTGTAGGACTAAAGCTGCTGCTCTGCAGACATTGTATACGTAAGGGTTAATGCCCGACAAGGTGTCCATTGTCAGGTATTAATGGACGACGGCGAGGCCTCCGGCGAACGCTCTTACTGGGTGAGCTAGAGGTCGCCCCCCCACATTTCCTTTTTGATTTAATGTAGCGCATTGATTTAGTTATTGATTTAACGGTAAACAGTCCGTTTCACCGGAACACCTTTACTAGGTGTCCTATATCACTTTTTTATGGACACCCAGAAGCCAATCAACAACAGTACCTTGCCAGAGGACATACAACTGACCTTACAACCATTAATGGTATTGCTTTCTTTTTTTGTGATTACAAATTTGTATTTATTTTTAAAACACACAAAACGTACAATTTGCAACATGAACACATCCCCCCTCGTCATCACCCCCCACCCAGACAAAAATCAAGAAAAGATGACACAGTAACTACAACATTCAAGACCATACAACAAAATAACAAAATAGACAAACTGTAAACACCATAAGCCCATCATACTCGTCTCTACCCGGCACAAAGCTTCTTAGGAGCCCTCCAGAAAGCTAAAGTACCTTCCTCATTTTTCCGTGTAGATGTCCAATCTGGCAATTATTTTCAAACGCAGCCACCCAATCCATCTCACAAAGCCCACTCGTGGACTGAAGGCACCCCTTCATTCCTCCATCATTGAACTAGTTTGGACCCAGCATCTTATGTGCTTATCTATCCTGCTTAGGATTGACCCATCTCACAGAACAAATAATCTTGGGCTGAATGGAACTCGGGTCCCTGCAATCCGACATAGGTTCTAAACATAATTATATCCACTAATACACCATAAAGGTTTGGCACGGAAAAATGCAATTGTCTCTGTGAGTCTGTTGCTGAGGCTCAAACCACCATGATGCACAGAACGGGAGACGCACGGATCCATCTCCCCAGGAACAAACGCAGGGTCGGGTGGGCAAACTCGTGCGCAATTGATCCCGTGGATGATGTGTAAGTAGGCAACAAAGGTTTAGGGAATTAATTAATTATTATTTTATTGTTATTCATCAGCCACAAGGGGCGAATGTAGTCTTTGACAACGCAAAACTGCATTTGGGAGGACATCATTCTCCTTTGTGGCTATAAAATCAGTGGAACACTCTTCCTACATAGCTAATTTCATGCACTAACTTGCACTCATTCCCATGCTTAGCAAAGCATTGGTTGTTAACTAAGCAGACTTGCTCCCACCAGTAAATTGATGCGCTACATTACTGTGTGTTTATGGGGTGTTTCTCAGGTGGGATAGGGGGACAATAATGTCTGTAGATTTTTATGACTTAATGTATCTGTATTATATATGTTGTACTGTAAATACTTTGTCTGTTAGCAATTTGCTACAACCTGGCACAAGACATCTATTAATGTATTTTGTGCGCTGTCCCTGTTCAAATAAATAAATTACAATTTAAAACATTGTTAATTTGTCTCGATTCTGCAAATATTTCTGTTATTGTATTTATTTCATTTTATTAGTGTGAATTGTGTAAGTTGAAAAAAAAAAAAAGCAATCGTGTATGACTATCAGAATCTAAAACGTACTACATACAGTGAACCCAGTGACATGTCTGTGAGTGTTTGTGACTTACAGCCAGTGGCTGATTGGTGGCCACCTTTGTTGTCCCTCCTCTGATCATTGACTCCCTCTGGTCTACGTAGGGCGCCATGATGAGAAGCTTCTCTATCACCATCTCAATGATCTGACTGGCTATGATGGCGTCTGCTCCTAAGGCCATCCACATCTCACTGGTCCAGCTGGATAGAGAGGCAGAACATCTTAGTGTGTTAGTGTTTTTTTCATTGAAAAAAAACTAACTCTTTGCTCTAAGAGCTGTGAGAAATTCTTTGTACTGCGAAAACAAATGATAATCTAAAGAATTAGGCAATCCAATGAGTGAAACATTTTGTGGCCATGCTGATGCAATTTATACAATTATAAGTTTTGTATATATACCTGTCATAAGGAAGTGGTTGGTTAACTAGTGTATTGATAACAGTCTGTAGATGCTGAGAAGCCAGGATTAGTACCGTCTGTCCCACTGCCACTCTCACCTAAACACAGGTACAACGAAACAGCGAGCAGATCATTACTGCAAAATACACCATAAAGGGTGACTCAAGTCTGTGATTCTTGGTTATTTAAAACATAAAAAGGAATAACAAAAACAAACTATTGAATACTAAATATCTATGCTGAATACTGTCATACTGATGTCTGTTCGTACCTGCTCCTCTGTGATGCTCTGCATACGCACATGTAGCACCTCCAGCATCTCTGGGACCTGACATACAAACAAGCACTGTGTTTGGTATTCCAGTACAGCAGATGTGCGTTTATAATAACTGAATTAATCCGCAGTTGCAACAAAGGGCTGTGTGAGAGTCTGTATGTGTATGTATACCAGCTCTTGTAGTCCTCCTCCTCTGTTCTTCAGCAGAGTATTTAGGATGACAGATGAGGCTCTGCAGCAGTTTGCCTGACTGTCCACCAGCCCTTCAAACAACATGAACACCAACGTCGTCAGCTGTTGCTGAGGCAGACGCTTACTCATCACCTGAGACACACAGGAAGAGACGCAATTACACGTTTTTTTACTCTACGGTTTACGACTTTGCCAACAAACATTAAAAAGAGGTAACAATATTTTATGTATGCCAACATTACAGTGGACAGCGTTAAGCAGAATAAAAAGGCAAAACAACAGTTTGTTAAGTGCCATACTAAGGAGTACAATAATCTACCGTGGTGATTCAATACATGTAATAGTAACAGAATTTGTAAGACAGCATTGCTGAGTGGTACAAAGCGTACCTTGGTAAGGTCGGAGCAGGTCTTGTAGAGAACAGTGTGGTCAGGGTTATCTAGTCGGTCTTTTAGGAGCAACAAACTGTCCACACCTTCATCCTTATAATTTAGAGCAAAACCTACAAAGTCAAAGCAGGAGGATTTACGTAGGTTGAGTGAGAAATATTTTATATTATTTTAAAAAGGGGCCGTACTCGACATTCTGGACATAAACATAGCAGCAGAGAAAAAAAACGTAGGTATTTCACATGTTTGGGAATGGTCTGCGAGAGCTGCGTGGAGGCAATGCCAGCCCGCTGTTTTTTTGTTGTCGTTTTGTATTTCGAGTACTGTCCCTTTAATAATTATTAAGTGACTGACAAAGGGAAAAGTTCGAGGCTCTGTGTCTCTGTACCTTCATAGCGTAGCTGTATGTAAAGCAGTGAGTATACACAGTCCATGGCTGCAGTGCGTACGGTAGGGTGAGGGTCAGAACATCGTGGAGTCAGTCGACCCAGCAGAGCTCCAAGGTTATGGAAAGACACCATGTTCTGCACAAAGATGCACAGAAATGAAAGAAAGCCTTCAATGGCTTGTAAAAAATGAATATGTATAATACTTTTGGAACACTGTTTAAATTTGAATGAGTTACAAGAATTATACACCCATGGCTATCAGGACCATTATTAAAATCTACCATCTGTGGTGCACAATAGTTATGTTCACACAAATACACGACCCACAAAACAAATGTGTGTATGTGTGTGTGTGTGTGTGTGTGTGTGTGTGTGTGTGTTTACCTTGACAGTCAGGTTATCCAGGTAGTAAGTCAACATGTGAGAAGTAGCTGTGACAGCTCTCTCTCTCTCGTGGTCCTGGCCGGAGCTCAACCATGATTCAATGTGCTGCACAGGACAATAATACACATCATGTCAGACAGTCGTTTAAAATGTTTGTAGCTATAGAGTGAAATATGCTAAATAAAGCAATCATTTAAGTAGAAAGTGATTCTTGAGGTTCCAAGAAGTTAGTAATAAGGATTTGCTTTATGTTATGACATGATCTGCCATCATTTGTATCCACAGTATTAACTACTCAGTTTTTTAAAATGTACAATTGGAAAACAACAGACTAATGCAATGATACACATACTGTATTACTGGTACTGATACTATGTTTAGCTGAAAGATGAGGGGGGGCTGAGTACCCTGAAACACCACACGTTACCTTGAAGACACTCTGCAGGCCATCAGGTGTGGGATCCTTGGCCAGCACACTTTTCAGCAGATCCTGCAGTGCAGCCATTGTGTCTTTGTACAATGCCTGTACATATTTATTAGTTACTTTGACAACATGACAGCCTTCAAAAAAATTCATTTATGAAGTTTGCATGTATCAAAGGTTTGTGCACCTCTACACACAAGAAGGAATGTGATAAGTGAATACCGGGTAGTTGTGAGCCTTAAAAATGAGTGATAGCACAAGTCTAATACACTGCCAATTTGTGAAGTGGCACCAATAATGTATGTGTGTGCACACACCACTCTGCTGTACTTCACCTTTCTCTGCTTGGGGTGCAGTGTCTCCTCTTCTTTAGTTTTCTCTGGAGAGTGTGTCTCAGGAGGCAGAGAGAACACACTGTTCACACACACCTTTAGCAAGTCAAAGCTGTCATTCTCACTCAGCGCAGGTTCCAGAGGCCTGCAGCACTAACGGTCAAAGATAAAACACTGGGAAATGACAGAACCTCTGGTGCAAGAATGCAGGGATACCACATTTGTGTGTGAACCTGTGTGATAAACAGATTAATTGAAGATGAAGGATACATTAGGTTGGCACAGGTGGTCATCACAAGATGGCGTACTGGAGTCCTCAATGAATCAGCTGCTTCTGCCTTGATAAAATCCTGACCAGGGTAGATAGAACAACCGGAAGAGAGATCAGGGGGAAAAAAAAAACATTGTTGTATCAGCAATTACACATGTATGACGTGTTCTAACAAACTGAAATGACTGACTACTGACCAGCATAACAGTAATGAGCTCCTGTTTGCGAGAGAAGACGAAGCCTTGTTTCTTCACACACTCACTGATGGCTCTGGCTATGAGCCCAACACTCTGGATCAAACTGAGTTTCATAGTCAGGTCCTGAAATGAGGAAAGACACATGAATACACAACAAAACAAGACGGACAAACGGAATAAATGAAAAAAAAAAAAAAAAGAAAGATTCAGGTCATGAGGAAAAGTAGACTAAATATAAAGAAAATTGGATAATTGCATTTTCCAAATTGTCAAGAATGCAAACAACAAGTCCAACTGCAAGCGACTGAGCATAAGCAAACACTATCCAAAATCATTCCAGCAATATAACAATGAAGCAATCAATCCACTCAGTCCATCAATCAATCAAATCAATCCAAAAGCGATATTGTAGATTGATCGTCCATGCCTATGGATGGAGAGAAATTTGAAATCAGGTGGTGTGATTAGAGATTAGTTGAGCAGCAAACCACCCGCAGTCTCTGGTCTAAGAAGACACACAAAGAGTTGTTAAGATTTAGCAAGAAATTACAAAAGCCCTTTTACACGAAGCGTGAGTCATTGGTGAGCATTTAAAGAACAATCCACCATTAAGCAAGGAAAGAAAAAAAAAAAAGAATGAGACAACATGTGTCACAGGGAGATGGATCTAAAAGGGAAGGGATTACTTGATGGGATCTACTGATTTCACTTGAAGCGAATGCAGCTGGTGGCAGTGTACAGTATGTTTGCCAAACTATTTGCATCAAACAAAAACCACAGTTAGTCATGCTAACAGCTTACCACTCTATACATAATGCAGCATGGTTGTAAACCAGCTTTATGAAAAGAGCCAAATATGGAAACTATAAAATGTCTATTTAACAAGATGGCTTAAGTAATGTACTGTAGTAGGCATGTTGCTAGTAGTGTTGGTCATTCAAAAAGACATCTTGAACATTCTTCTTCTTCTTCTGCATTATATTTGGGTTCAGTAATGGCCAGAGGAAAACACTGAGGCTCATAGTACTTTAGATGCAAGGTTGGAAACACCATCTAGTAACCATGCACTACATTACATTACTGCAATAAAGTGATAATCCACCCTAAATCCAGCTCAGCATATCAAACACCCTGCAGGCTTCACAGGTGGCTGTGAAAGAGGTTTTGATCCTTTTCCCTGCTGAAAACTGCTCATGACTAGAATGCATTGTAACGGATTCCATTCAAGCTGATCACAGCCACTGTTCTCAATCAATGTGGAAATGACAATCTTTTAAATAGCCACCTTTCAAGCCTACATGGGCTGAGTGTTTGATACTCAAAACGTTTGGTGGTGTATCACATAAAGCTACATTTCACTGAGGTAGAGCAATTTCACTTATAACAATAGGCCCACTTATAGTATTGTCAACTTGCAGCATTACATCTGGGTTTTCTACTAAGCAAACTGCACAACAGCAGCTTTCATTGTGACCCCAGTTGGTCTAGTTGGTATTAACTGTTTGCGAAGTAAAATACAGTCCATAAACTAAACTGCATTTTCAAAAATCAAACACATGCTCCACCACCACAATGAATACATTTTAAGAATGGATCATTAATGAATGCCTTCAAGCCATTGAGCGCTCCACCACTGTGAAATATAACAAAAATACAGCAAAGTAAAAAAGAAAAAGTAGTTTCTTTATTGTAACAAGCTGTGTTTTCTTGGATTGAAGTCTTTCAGTAAATATTTTAGTGCATATCACCGCAAGTGTGCAGAAAAGTTGGAAAAATACAAAGAAGAGTAAATTAGGAGAGCAAGATGAAAGGGAAAAAAAGTTAACTAGCAAGTAAAACAGAGAAAACTGAGAGAGACAGCCCCTGTATTCCTGTGACAATACCTTTGTCTCTACTTTAATCCCCAGAACCTGTATGAAATAGAGGTGATAAAGTCATGAGTGCACATACAAATACCTGCAAGACTACGTTTATGGGACCTACTGCATTCTCAGTATTGTTACTCTCCGCTTGGTTGATAAAATCCCCAAAGTGGCACCAGGAAGACATTGCGCAAGAAACAGAAGTGTTTCTGAGATACCAAAATACCAACAGTCACTTTGCTTGCACCTCCCACCTGTTTGTGCCCCTCTTCCCACCTGTGCACCGGGCATTGCGCTGCCACGAAAACGATTTGCACATACCCTAAACGCACCTATGGGCCCTATTTTAACGATCTAAACGCACGGCGTGAAGCGCATGGCGCAGGTAGGTTTAGGGCGTGTCCAAATCCATTTTTGCTGGTTTGACGGCAGAAAAAGGGTTTGTGTGCCGGGCGCATGGTTCAAAAGGGTTGTACTTAGTGTCTTCATTAATTCATAGGTGTGTTTTGGGCATGACATGGAATAAACCAGAGTGGCATTTCCCATTCCCTTGGTGCATTGCTATTATGATTGACTGATTTGCACCGCATTTTTATTTGTAATCTTTTGCATGTTTGTGTGCTGCTGCGTGCGTGTGCGCGTGTGTGTGTGTGTGTGTGCGTGTGTGTGTGTGTGTGTGTGTGTAGGGTTTCTGCTGGGGAATCTTCCAGAGGAGCATTTCTCCCACCCTTGACTGATGAATCAGTCCAGAATGACAATGGTGTGATGCATTGTTTATCTCAACGTTTTCACCAGTTACTCCCAGTCGCTGTCACACACCCTCACAAAGTAAATAGGTCAGTGCTGGCTTAAATTTAGCCCCGTTTTAAATGAACAAGCTGACATTTCACGGCAATGTTGGGAAAATACACTGAACTAACATTAATGAAAAGTCTTAAAATTAGCTGCTACTACTGTAGCAACCATAGCCGAGCACTGAATAGGCTGAAATCATCCATGGTACAATATCCATCTGGAAGTTTAGGTGGAATACAGAAAAATATTGTAACTTTTTATTCTAACTGGAATAGTTTTGCATTGCAATTAGTCCTGTTCATCATATTTACATAACATAGCTTTTATTACATCCCGCAACTCTTGTTTGTACTTATCCCGTGTATTATGTTTATATAGGAAATTATTATTAAATTATTAAAATGATATGTTACCTTAGTATTTATATTACCTTGGTATTGAAGTGTTTACTGATGGAGCGAAGGATGTCTTGATCAATGCGGCTCAGTATCTTTTCTGGAGGTGCGTTTATAGCCACTTGACCATAACATAAGATTAATGTGCTTTTCACCTTCTCCACCTCAACATCATTGCGTTCCTAAAGAAAGGCAAGATAAAGACAGACAACGGAATATATATATATATTTTTTTAAAACATCAATAGCAAGAGAACCAGATCTTAATTGGTGATACATCATTAAAGTTCCTTGTACTTTGAGAAGGTTGAAGATGCTTGGTGACTTCTTGAAGGCGTCTGACTTGCCGAACTCTTCCAGCTTGGCCAGAGTTCCCTCTAAGTGGCTGTTGGCACACAGACCAACGCTCATCGCGACTCCCTGATAGATACAGATGACAGAAACCATAAGCTGGATATTTTACCTATCCAGGTGTGAAACGCACAACACTGAAATCATTGAAAGAAAGAAAAATCATCATATGCCATCTTTCGGTACCTCTCTTTCGACGGCATCGTTGTGTCGTGCTGTGAGGAGGATTTCCTGCAGCTGTTTCTTAACCAACTCCTTATTGAAGCACTGTTGGAGAGTCACTCCTACACATCGATACAGGAAGCTCTAGAGAGTGAAATATGCTAATTATATTATTGGCATATACGTACTGTGGTGGAATTTCTGGAAGACAATGAGACTAAGGGAAAGCTTACATGACAACATCAGGTCATTCATAGGTCAGAGGTCAGGGGACGAGAATATTGGGCCAGTCTCTAACAACCAAACCTTTTCATGTATAACTGTCTATCTACAGATTCAGAGAGTCTACGTAGGCTACATGATAAGGGAATGTTTTGTCTCAGGGCTGTCTCCTTTTGGAGGTCGGTGGGCCAGCCACACAATTTACTATCTGTGTTAACGGCGCCTGCAATATCTTTGTTCAAGGTTTAGCTAAACGTAACGTCTCCAGCATGAGTTTAAATACACCTTCAGGAGGACAGGAACTTCAGAGAGTTGGGACGGCACTGCACAATAACACATCGTGATTACACTGTACTGCCTGCTTAATTATCTCCTCAATTGAGTGTTCATTAAATGCTCCTGTGTAATTCATCAAAAGGTCTTTGTATGTGAAATGAGTTGTGCTGCGTAGTTAGGCTTGCTGTTCGGGCTTAGCAACTCATTCATTTAATGTCACTGGACAACCTCACACTCACAAACAATTTGTGGGTGAAAAAGCCATTTAAAGCACTTACCTTCTCCTCTAAGGCGTTGTTATATGTGGAGAGGTATGTTGTTGCCTCAACTGCCAACTGACACACCCACTTGTCATCATCAATACTAGCCAGTGTTTTAGACAAGAGCTGAAGACAAGCATATACATGACATTTCACTAAATCAACTCAGACTTGAATATTTCTGTATCAATACAAACAATTAAACCACTAATGCAAAAATAAATTGGGAATTAGTCTAACATTGGATAGAAAAGTTAAAAAAAAAAAACATTTTGTTTTTTTCAAATACAAAAACACGTGAATGAGATAATATTCCCATATACAGTAGACAAGCACACCTTCAACAACTTTTCATCCCAGTGCGTCTTATCCAGGGTCTCTGCCGTTGACTCTGGAAACAACAACGCACAGTCAGACTACAGAGGAGGACAACTACAGTGCATGAGGAATGAAAAGGAAAAAGGGCCCAGTACACCATGCACCCTACAAATAGTGCTCTGGTGTCACTACAGGAATGTGAGGCTTCCTCCAAAGTTATTATCTCATATAAATGAATAGAAAAGATGTCCATACCCTCTAGCATCAAAAGCAGAGGAGGTATCTCTTTCTCCCAGAGTACCTCTGTTTTGGGGTGGATGTTGATGCTGAGGATTAGAAGGAGAGAGAGGGACGGAGCTCCATGACCTCTGCTACTGAACGGGAACGCTGCATTTACCTGGAACACACCACGACAACCCAAGGAACAAACAAATGTACACAAACTTTTTTTAAACAAGTAAACTGTAAGGATTATAGTGTTACGTTTCATCCCTGCTACATGGTGAATATACAGTAAGAGCAGCTCTAAACATTAATATAATAATAATAATAATAATAATAATAATAATAATAATAATAATAATAATAGTCAGTTTGTGGCTGAAACATTAAAGGGAAGATCAGACTTGACAACTAATAAGGATTATTTTGCATGACAAATAATTTGTCTAAACCAGGTGCTGCAATTCATTAATGTACTTAATTACAATCTGTTTCTCCAGCCAGTTTTTAGACTGGATGTTCAGTGAGCCTTTGTTCTATACTAGAGACACAAAAGGAATGCAGTTTAGCCAATGCTTTTAGCGCAGTGGCCTGTGATTGACTTTGGCTCCACATGAAGTCACCAGAGTTTGAAAAGTGTGTTCTAGAGCTGGATTTACTTACCAGCAGTCTGACCATTAGTGTTTGAGGAGAGGGCAGATTGACTGGAGGAGAGAGATAAGACACATTTAGCTTGATGTGGATCACACAAAACAATAAGAATGGCAGCAAATAGCAAAGTTCAATGCTTAATGATTAATTTGTCATCTTTTCCGTAAGTCAAACCTGCTCTTCATGACCTCACTGTGTATCTAAGATGGATAACATCCACAAAGATGCACCTGGTCAGTAAATATTTCTCTTACCTTCCTGTGTAAAGTCTATGTTGAAGCTGGGCTCCTGGTTGTTTTTCTTCTTGTTGCCCAGCACTATCAGACTCTTACACAGAGGAGTGGTGGCATTGCCGTACTGTGAAGGAGTCAGATAGTACAGCAGCTTGGGCCATAGCACCTACAAACAACAAAATACACACATTACGTTTATGAACAATGTTCATCTGTCTAACGCACACAATAGACAACAACTGCTATTAACGAACATAAATCTAATCCCCACGGATTCATTATGAAGCGAAACCTTCATAAACATGCAACTGCGGTGAAACAAGCAACAAAGCAACAACATCAGCAGTTACATGATGATTTTGGGAACACAGATGAATCAGTCCTCAACAGATTACAGCATTATGGCAAAAATCATAATAAAAACAAAATCATAATAAATATTGAGATCACGATTACTAAACATAATTACTCATTGACTTTGGAAACACCACACATTTATTTAACTTTCAATATTATTAAACTGAGAAACAAATTAAAAAATAAAATGTAAAAATAAATTTGATTAAAAAAATCTACTATACTATAATGGTTTTATCTCGATTATCTTGTTTTCATAATTGCTGGAAGCAAAAATTGTAATTGAAAATAACATTTGAGTAATAGGCCAGGCCTACAGCAGATCAGACAAATGGGTAGACAAGTAGATAGTGCACGTACATCAGCTAGTCGTCCGACAGTGGTGGTGAGGAGATGAAGGGTGCTGTCACACATCGTCCTCAGTGCCTCATTAGTCACCTCCTCTGGATCTGTGGGCTTCTGGACTCGCTGGAGACACAATCACAACATAAATGCATGTTGGATATTCTACTCTACCCGCTCAGATGTTCTCATGTAGTGCAAAGTTCTGTCTACTACTTTCAACCTCAGCAGATGTAAAACACCTGTGCACAACATCATCTGTTGCACTGATAACTTACTGGATGGTGTGTATATTCCATATTGTCCGTTGACCTTATGTATGTACATGCATGCATGTCTTTAATTG
The DNA here is from genome assembly GCA_023631565.1 of Gymnocephalus cernua. Taxonomy (NCBI): domain Eukaryota; kingdom Metazoa; phylum Chordata; class Actinopteri; order Perciformes; family Percidae; genus Gymnocephalus; species Gymnocephalus cernua. The sequence continues at coordinate 20,449,967 of CM042429.1, read as the reverse complement.
TTTTCTTAAAATTTTCTTTTCCATTTATAAGCTTCGTTAAACATGAGATGGAAAATTCTTGAAATTAGTTGAGCAGCAATTCTCTTTCTGGAAGATTCATTAAGTAATAAAAACTACGACTCAAGCTACAGTACCGTAATCCACCAAGCCACATATGCAAAGATATAAATACGTGAATAAATGGTTATGAGAAATAACTTTGACACAAATAAACAACAGAAGTTGTACCTGATACGTGTCAGGTAAGGCACAGTGTTGAACGATGAATCGAACCAGTAGCTCCCCTCCCTCTAACTCCAGGTAGCCGTGATGAGCCATCGCACTGATCACCTGGACCACGCGCTTCTTGACCTGGGAAACAGAGAGAGTCAGACAGTGTGAGACACAATGTCATGATTATCAGAACAACACACTTATTCAGGTGAACTAAACCGTTAAAAATGTTTAAGAGAAAACCTTACAGGGATTAGAGACTCTGTGGGCCAGATGTACTAACGCTTTTGCGCCCACTTCAGGCGTATTTGTGTCGCAACGTGCGCGTAAAATCATGGCGAGGTATGTACAAACAGGCCGCAATGATGTAAAAGCGCAAACTGCATGTCGTGGGAGCTGAAAAGGGCAAATTGCGTTTTTCGTGTCATGCATATTTATTCATGGGAGGGTCGCGGGGAAAGTGGGAGTTTACCGTAAAGAGATGGGAGGGGAAGCGTAAAGAGCGCTTAATTACGTATTCCGCGGTATGTACAAAAACCGCCAGTAATAGCGCGCCTCTATTTTGCGGTGAAAATTCTCCGCCTCTTAAAAGCAGGTGTAAACCTGGAAGCGGGTTTCCTCACATATGCCTCCTGGTGAAATGACAGCAGTAGTCCGAGCAAGACGAAGACATAGGCCAAGGAGACGAGCTGAAAGGAGTTTTGCCACAAGGATCACAGATTAAGCAGCCATGCAAGATTACAGTTACTGGAAGAAATCAAAGATGACATCGAATCTCCGACTCAGAGTTCACATTCCAGCAGTTGTTAAACTCCTCGCTACATTACAAATATTGGCATCAGGATAATTTCAAACAGTCATAGCATCAGCAGTGGGAATATCGCAGTCTGCACTCAGCCGTATCATAGCACAAGTACTTACAGTTTACGGTATAGTGGGCGGAGAAAGGCGCTAATTACGGATGACCTGCAGGTTTGGTAAATATGGCGTAAACTATGGTATCATTGCGTTCGCTATCTGCGGGTGAGCCATGGCGCTGATAACGCTACGTTCGCAAATGTACGTACATCTGGCCCTGTGAGTCTACATATGTGTTACCTTGTTGCCGTGGTCAGCCATTGGCTGTCTGATGCTGGCCAGAATCAGCAGCTTCTTACTCTCCATTGTGGAAGCTGCAATGGACACACACACACACACACACACACACACACACACACACACACACACACACACACACACACACACACAAATAAAGAAGGACTATGGAGTCTGCATGACTTTGATATAATTCAGGGCACACCACAGGACTTATAATAAAGTCACTGATGCATGTGGAGTAACAGATATTAGATTAGACAGATATAAATAGATTCAGTGTGTAGAGGATGAGTTGGGGGGTGCATGTGTCACTTAGTGCATTTTCTCACTGCTGGAGTTGATGAGGTGACGAAGGACAGCCAGGGAGCCCATCCTGCTTCGCTCATTACTGTTCTCCAACTTCTGAAGAACAAACATGACCAGCCGGTCTGGGAAGGAGTTCGCTGGAGGGAGAGGAGTGGAGAGGAGGGAGAAGGAAATTATAAATGGTCACAGAATTGCAGAAAATGAAGGGCAAACCACAGGAATGACAAGCGGGACAAGAGAGAAGTAGCCCATCTGCCACAGTTAATGATTACCTCTGAGTGTAGCACACTAATGGATGATCTCATTACTGTTCTTGTGACTCCATAGAACTAAAACAGATAGAAAGGCCTGATGCTGTTGGACAACATTCAGCTATTACCCCACACTTAACTTCTTTACCACAGACTCTCTTACACAACTGTCTTCACAATCAGCATAATTTCATTTTGTGGCAAAAAAGAGCAAATTTAACATACAGATACACACAAACAAAGCTTTAGTACCTAGTAAGCTGAAGCAGCGCAGGACCTCGTTGTGGTTCTTGACAGTAGGAGGGTTACTGTAATCCACAGGGGCAGACACCTGGGGGAGAGAAAGGAAATGTTACACTGTTCTCTGTGACAGCCATGTGTCAACTTGTGCACCCTCAAACGCCAGTACAGTATATGTCAAGATGTGAGCACTGACATTTTGGTTACATGGAGAGAAAAAAAAAAGTACAATCATAGAGTAAGTTTATTCAATCTCTACATAAATGCCTTACTGTAACATGTGCTTTCTACCCATGCTGTAGTAGTGTTAATAATAATAATGAGGAAAATAATAGTATAAATGGTAATGGCAGTTTTTAGTGACTACTGTTTGTTTGTCCAAGGGAGTGGCTGACTAAACATGCTCTTTGATTACAACCACAGTCTCTTCCTTGGGGTAGGTTGTTTTCAAGCAGCTAATTTGGACCTGCTGATCTAGCCAACTTCAGTTACTCACACGTACAGTTTGGTGTTTACAAACACAGTTATACAATTTTGTGTAAGATCAGATATGAATAATAACTGTAACTGTTATGACAGCTGCTGCTGTAACATTGTGATAAAATCCCCTCAGCCACCACCAGACAATCCAGATCATACACGCTTATCGTTGGCAGAGTCATTGTGGTCAAATGTTGTAACAGTCAAGGCATATGGCCAAGCGTCAGCTGAGTCACAAGGTAACGAACACATCTGACTACATGGACTCTTTAACAGTCATCTGACACGTGTGAAAAAAAAGCAGCATATGATAAATATATGATGCAAAAGGAGTAATCCAGTCTGCCCACTATTTAGGCACAGATTCGAGGTTTCAATGTGGTGAACCGTTCTGTCAACAAGCAGGAAGACTGAGACACAAGGACTGCATTGTATGACAGAAACCTAGTCTTGTGATAGAAAGTGCTACACAGACTACTGAGAACCAGCAACCGGTGGCAGTAGTCGGACCAGACAAATCCAAGTAAAGCTAATATAAGGTAGAAGTGTTTAATGCCTGTGGTTTGCTCCAGGGATGTTACTGGGCACTCCCAATGCTCTTTTTTCCTCAACATTCTGACTTGAAAACAACCCCAAAAGTAACAGCAAAAGCCCCATTCTGCTACAACTATTACCTACATGGACTTTTTTCTAATAATGGTATTTATGTATAATAATTAAATAAATACGAAAATAATTTAGCAAAATACAGTGTATTCCAAGTTAATCTGTCAGGACTATGGCAGTTCTTATTTCAAAACATATTCCAAAACGGTGATGGTGTTTCTGACCACCGACTCACAGAATTCACATTAACTGTAGGTTTTTAAGATGACAAAAACAAACAAAAAATCAGAAACAGATGAAAGTTAGACAATTTTTCCCTCTTATTTGCCAGTTTAATAACAATTTAAAATGTGTTGCACATTGTGTCTCCTAAATCCAATAGCTGTGTTAGAGTGCTAAACAGTCTGGTCAAAAATACCTGCTTTGGATGTATATCTTTAAGTACAGAAGGGGCACAATCTCTATGAGCATGATTTCTGCCAAGTGCCACCTTTTTTATGAGCATCTGTGTCATGTGTCAGCCACCAGTTTAGTATTAAAGCTGGAGTGTTTAACTTAGTTTGCACTGAATGTGTACCTGTTGATGCAGTGCAAAGAGTAGATTGTCCAGTTGTGTCTCCAGCACCCTGCTGCCCATGCCAACAGAAGCATCGAGCATTTGGCACAGACTCTGAGTGGAGGCAGAAGAAAGAAAGTCAACATCTGAAAAAGCTCATTTCCATTACTAGTGCCATGGCGCACACACACACACACACACACACACACACACACACACACACACACACACACACACACACACACACACACACACACACACACACACACACACACACACACACACACACACACACACACACACACACACACACACACACACACACACACACACACACACACACACACACACACACACACGATTAATCATCATTAAAAGCCAGGAGGCAGTTTAGAGGGAGAGCAATGGTCTACTGCTGTTATCCATGTGACAAAAGTCCATAATAAACAGTCCACTGCACTCATGCTGCGGCCCATACGCACCTTGCTAATGACATAGTGCTCATTGTTTTTCTTGTACAGAGACAGGATGGCAGGAATGAGTTTAGGAATCTGCTCCTCCAGTTTATCACTGGCCATGAGATGGCACATTGAGCCCACTGCCTCAGCTACGGTTAACCTCAACTGGAACACACAGAGACAGAAAGGTGAGACACCACAGAGATTAGATGACATAGATTCACTAACTTGCAACATCAACTAGGTGTGTGTAAATAGGGAAGAAATAAAAAAAAAGGAGAAATAAAAATATATAAAAAGACCTCATGTCCCTCAAAAGATAATACTACTTGTGTTCATTTGTTTGCTTTGTTGTTCGAAGACTTCAAATCCACTTGGTGGCCATCTCATCACAGTTCTATACTGTACAACTGTACTCTATTCTATATTTACTTTTCAGGTGGAAGAATAGACTACAGAACAAAACAAAAAGGAAGTGATTTAGGCACATGTTCGGGTTAAGGTTAGGGTTAGGTCACTGTATGAATATCCTTCTGAAATCATTTGTCTTCCAGAGTTTATGGGTTTGCTTGTACTAGAATCTTTGTTTATATATATTCAGTGAAGTGAAGTTGTGAATGTTCCAGTGAACCAATTAGCTCTAATAGATTCCCTGCCTTCTGTAATGCAGCACTGGGCCATAGTGGTTAAACTCTTAGACGAGGTTAACATGGCTTAAGTATAGACTCAATACAAACACAAACAATACCTTGTATGGTTACTAAACTATTAAGATCCTGTAGAATATATGCTCTACCTTGCTCTGACAGATTGAAACTATGGCCAAGATGCTACTATGTTGTTTCTCTAATTTAGGAACAGAAGATTACACCAGAAAAGCTTCTCACGTTGAGAATTTGCTGCTTTGGTCTGAACCAAGCAGCAAATTCGGGGGCTGAAAAAGTAAAGCCAATGCGGAAGAGCCTTAAACCTGCATTCGATCTAATTTCAAGCTTGGTCTGAACTAGGTTTAATCAATCAATTGTAATAAAAAAAAGTCAGCTTTTGTAACCTCCTCGTGTCTACAATGGGAGTGCCTGTCAGGTAAGGTGACGCAATGTCTAAGGCTCCTGTTGTGGATGAGTGTGTGGTCGGGGTCAGAGAGAATTTCCTGGTAGTTGTAATGGCCTGGAAATCTTAATCACATTTGTTGGTGTTAACTGGCAGTGTTTTTCCAAGTGTGCCTTCAAAGCTTTAGATGGCTTACCTCAGCTTCCCTACCTACTCAACTTCTTTCAATATTGCCTGAACATGACCTTGTAGCTTGTATATCAAACCATCTTGCTCAACCCCTAACATTGACCTAACGCGACCTTACCTTAGACTCCCTGCTTTGTAACCAATTATTGAAGAGGATATCGAAAGCAGCATAGATTTCACTGGAGAATGTGTCTTTTCTGACGGTGGGATCTGGAGCCTTGTCCAGGTTGGCCAGGTACTCCAAGATACTGTCGCTGAAATGACACAGAGCTGGAGGGAGAGAACAAAACAGAGGGAAAGGGAAATTAGAGAGAGTAGAAAACAATGTGATGACAACACTGGATGAAAACAGTAAGGGGAGAAAGTTTAATGTTTTTGGAGGCGAATACCTGGAGGTAGTGTTTCAAGAGTTTTCGAGAGGTTGATATACTTCAACAAATATCACAATTTCAAAAGAGCATGAGGGGAGGTTCTTACCAGAAGAGAAGACCCACTTCATGTTGTCCTGTTTGGCCATGCTCAACATGGGCAACATGGTGCCCAGAATAGCATTGAGGAAGGGTACCATGCCATAAACTAGAGAACAAGGAAGAATACAGAATTAAATGGTGCTTTATTATTATTTACTACTTCCTCTGTAAAGCAGGAAGATGTACACTGTAATGCTTTTTGCACTGATATCAGTGCTAAATAACAGGTATGTACAGACATTAAACAAAAAGCATGGAGGAAGATTTTTGTAGTCCCTGGTGAAATCCATCTTTTGTTAAAATTACATTGTGTATCAAAATAAATATAATTTCAATGCATCTCTGTGCTGGTCAATGATTTACAGCTACTAAAACTAGCTTAGTTTATACTTCCTCTAAACATTCTGGGCTGTGCAACATTAATCCGCTAATGCAGGCTCTGTGGACACAAAGAGCAGCTACTCAGAAGCTGGCAAAACAATGACCAGGGTGCTGTGTGGGACCTTTCAGCCCTGGGTCCAGATCTGAGTCATTCCACATTTTTTACTCATTTAGTATCCACTCATAGGGTCCTGAATATTTTTATACATATAATAAAGATGCAAATGCATCTTTATACATATAATAAAGATGCAAATGCATCTTTAGTAGAACTGCATTTACATTTGTAAAGCACGCCCAATGTAGATGTGTTTGACAGCTTATTAGCTCTCAGCAGAAACTGTTAGCTAACCTAACCCTAAATAAACAAACATACTCTGGTGGAGTGCAAAGGTTTATTTCTCTTTCTCAACAACCTCTGAATACCTGCCTTGTTAGCCAAAGTTCTGAGTTTGTTTGTTTGTTTGTTTGTTTGTTTGTTTGTGTGTGAGTGTGTGTGTTTGGTCTTCTTTATGGCCTTATGGTGGTTTCTTTGCATTTGTGTGTGTAAATATTTCCTTACCATTGGAATCAGAAAGGTTGGCTAGTGTCTGGACAACAAAGAAGTGAGGTAGGAGCCCTGGCTGAAACTTGCTTAGTATCTCCTCCATGATGTCATTAATGTGCTTGTTACCCACAGCAACCAAGATATTACTGGCTGCCTGCTGCCAATCAGGGATGACCTCCTGGGTAAACCAGAAAGACGGAGAAAACAGTTAAGGTACATCAATTAATATCTGCCCTCTGCAAGAAACAAAAAAATGAATAATTAACATGTCATATTTTTACCTTTGATCGTGTCATTTCATCTGAGGCCAGGGAGATGATACTTTTTATCCTTGGGTAACTTATCTCCTCTATCCTGCAGCCCACAACCAGCTCAATAGTCTGAAGAATCACAACTCTGTGACTCACTACCAACTAGAGAAGGCCGAGAAGAAGAAGAAGAAGAAGAAGAAGAAGAAGAAGAAAAAGAAGAATAACAGAAAGCACATTTAAAATACAATATGAAAATAAAATGGAATACTAATTAATGACAGCATTTATTTAGCTGCAGTAAAATGTTTGCAATTGGCTTTGACAAAGACAAAGTAAAATATGATACAGCATACATGTCACTGATGTTTATCAGTACATTTCCTCAGTGTAAAGATGCCATCATCTGATAACCACAAAGTCGGCGGCTGTGACAGTATGATAAGATGTCGCAGCATCATACAGACACAAGCTGATTCAGAGCTCTATGGTGAAATTTCTAAGGAGCAAATGCCCTACAAGTAAAAAGCAAATAACTGAATTTGAGGGATATTTTTCTGTTAAACATCGAGCCACATTACATTTTAGACTGATTCTATCGGCCCATGCAGGTTAAATGTTAGCAGAGTATACTGTATACTGCAAATTAGGATTGGGCAGTAGAGTAAATGTCACTTTATATCCCAATAGTACATTAGTACAGGGCTGAAACATTAAGTCCATTATTCAATTAGTTGATTGACAGAATGATAATTCCCAACTATTTTGCTTATTTGCAAATGAATCATTCAAGTAATTTTACAAGAGGATTTATGAGGATTTGCTGCTTTTTTCTGTTTTATATTGTCCTAAACTGAATAGTTTGCGGTTTTGGACTGTTGGTCTAACTTTAGGGAATTGTGATTGTGACATTTTCACTATTTTCTGACATTTTATAGACAAAAATTCATGCTGCCATCTGAAAACCTGAAAACCTCAGGCTCTCTCTGTGACAGAAATGCAACTACTTATTGAAATGTTTACATAAAGTACATGTGTGAAACCAGACCACATGCATGGGCTCTCAGAGGTCTTTTAAGTGTGATTTAACAGATTAGTAGCAGACTATTGTTAGCAGGGGTTAGTAGAGTCAAGACTTTTTAGTGCTTGCTGCAATCCTGCTTAATGTTCAACACAGGGACTTCCCCTTTTTAATGTGTACAGTATAATCACACAGTGCAGTCACAGCAATTAAGCACTGTATGTAACTGTGAAGTGTTTTTAGGTAGTTTTGAACACCAGCACTAGAGGCCGAGTTAAATGGTAGTTTTAGCATGATCACGTAGTCATGCTTATCTGACTTTTTTGACACGGGCTACAAGAATGTGTACTTATAATTAGTTCCAGGTTACCTTGGTATGTTTTCTTAGGTAGGCCTTAGGCAGACATACAGTGTCAAGGCTGATTTATGGTTCTGCTGAGACTCCATGCAGAGCTTTCGCGGTAGCCTATGTAAGTTGCCTGAAGTTTATACTTGTGCATTGGTGTGTGCGTCGATCTCTTTAAGAGAACAGCAGGGCCGGTATGTGTGTGTGCGTGGGGAGTGTGTGGTAGAGCGAGTTACAGAGTGATGGTGATTAGCTTCGGAGCGAGGACTCTAGAAAGACAAAGTGTCTCCCCTGTGCTTTCTGACCATGGTCGAAAATATGTAGCAGGAAAAGTTTACCCTCTCCTTGATTTCATGTGGTTTATGGAGAAGAAGTACCCCGAAATGAGGAAATGCAATACTACTAAGCCACGGCCGAGCGACGTGCGTCGCCAAGGTGAGTGGTTACATTTTTGGAGAGGTGAACGTCAGGCTACAGCGAACGGTCTGGTGTAGGGTCGATACCTCCACGTCCCTACGTACGTACCCAGGGTGTCGAGTTAACGCAGAAGCATAAATCAGCCTTAAGTGTTTTCTGGAGTTTTACCTTTGGGTGTTTCAGAAGGTAGTCCTGGCACATGGCTAACACTCTGTCTGGCTGCTGTTTTCCTAGGGTCAACATAGACTTTCTGACCTGTTCCTGGACCTCTGAGTCTTTATCAGTGGCTGCATCAAGTAGAGCCAGGGTCACCTCTAAAGGGAAAAACAATAGAACAATGACAAATCTGATTAGGCAGATTTAACTGTAGAAAAAAAGAGAGAAATGGAGTAAACACAAATGGCTAGACAAAGTTTGAGAACCTTGTGCAGCAAAACTTTGGAAATCTGAGAAAAAAATATGTATGGGTTCGCATCCAGAACTGTGTCTCATGGCACAAATAAATTCTGTTTGCTCACTAGAGGCAGACACGGAAACAAATTGGCAAAGAAGGGAAGAAAAGAGCAGTGAAGAGAAATGACTCACGTTCCACATCCGTCTTGTCCATGGTGGACAGCAAGAGGGCTGGTCCTGGAGCCTGTGGCCGAGGATGTAGCTTCCCTCTCGGGGTACAGCTGGGCAGAGGCTGCCTGGAACTAAGGAACATAATTTAAAATGTGGATATAAAGTCACCATTAATGTAGGCTAATACTGGCAGTGGTTCTACGGACTGTTCTTATTTTCATTGAAAATATTTTATGATCCCTCTTAACATGTGAATCTTCTAATGGCAGGTGCAAATTAAGGCTGTAGTACATGTGTGTACTGTGAATTGATTTGGTTGTAACGTAATATAGCACTGTAGCTTTCTGCTAAAGCTTCATACTGTTTTTCTCATTCACATGACTGACAGACATTAGAGATTACAAATATAGAGACAATATTTTTGCCGTTAACCAAAAGCTATCGTATCTGGATAATCTGAATTTGCTCACTTCAGTTGTCTGTGCTTTAGCTACCTGTTCAAGCCAGGTGCTTAGGCTAACCTACTAATAATATAACGTTATCACCAACTAATATGTTATAACGTTAACAAATACTGTAACGGTAGCTCGTAAAGTCACGTTAACTTTTAAACCCAGCTTGCAGTGTGGCCTGAGTAAAACTCTTAACGTCATGTCTTGTGTAGCTGGTGTTATAACGTTACTTTCAGATACATGTTTAACCTGCTTGAGTGGTGGTGGTGGTGGTGGTGGTGATGCAGCAGCAGCAGCAGCGAGCTAACCTAGCGTTACTAAGACACGTTAGCATGCTAACCTAGCAGCTGCTGCTACGGAAGAGAATATGACAGTGTCCTCACATCACATATTAAAGAAAAACAACAGACTTGCTAATAAGGCTAACTTACCAAGTCCCAGTGAGGGTCCGCTAAACAATCACCTCTCGCGAAAACACTGCTTCTTATCTCGGTTTAAACAATATGCTTCCCTGTCAGTACCACGGTCAGTGTTGGAGCTGTGTGTCTTTCGGTCACTGCAGGTGTAAACATGCCTGGTCATGTGCTTCCAGTCAGCAGGAACCATAGATATATATACTGCAGGAACGGATCAGCCAGGGGGCGTGTACCTAAACACATAGCACTGAGGCAGATAGAGCTGCTACTCAACATCTACGCATACGATTGCTTTATGGAGATTGTTATGCAGGAATCAACTTTATAATCAAATCAATCAAACTATCAAACGTTACCCATTAGGTTTCACACTGGCATAATGAAGCAGTGGTGAAAGAAGTATTGCGATACTTTAAATATAGCTACAAGTACCAGAATGTACTCCATTAAAAGATAAAAAAAAAAAAATCTTACTGAGTAAAACAGAAGTAGCAGCAATGTATTTGAAGAATTAAATTAAAGGTAAACCTAGTTATTATGCATACAAATGGGAGTGTTCATACTGATGCATTCACATGTTTAAGCAGCATCGTGTTTAATGTAGGTAATGTTAGGTAGGTGGAACTCATTGTAGGCCTATCTTTTCATATTGTGCTGGGCTGTAACAATCCATCATATTTTATAATCTGATTACATAAAGATTATAATAAGTGACGTAATGATAGAAACTACAGCTGTCAGATAAATAGTAAAAAAAAAGTAAGCTTAAAATGGAAATCCTCAAGTAAAGTACAAGTAACTCAAAATGCTTTTTTCAGTCTCCTTCAAACTGGTACTTTTTTAAAGGTGAATGATAAAATGTGTCATGCACCTTGCACCTTCAGACTCTTTTTTTTTATACAGATTGCCACATCTTTTATACCTCAGTCTTTAATGACAGTCTGACTCAGCTTTGACTCAGACATCTCTGCGAACCAAACCATCCACTTCCTCCCTGTACTCATGTCAGAGCAAGACCAACATCAGCAAAACAGCTGTAACAATTCCATCATACTCCTGATGAGTATGCATGGCTATCAACATGTGAAAGCATTTGACAACTGGGACCCAAAATATGCAAAGGTTTTTGTGATGTCCGTTGCAGGAGACGTCATGGCAAGTTCAAGTTCAATGTGCAAATCCGGTGTGAATTATCCAGATACAATCATACAAACAATCCTATAGTCCACTGTAATCATTTGCAGTTTGTCTTTCTGTTTAAATGTGAGCCAATGTTAGTTGCTGTTGTTTCATTACTGCTTGTAGTGGTTGTTTGTAGCAGTCGTTATGGAGCCGCCTGTATTAGGCTGTTGTATATTTGTTTCAAGATAATTCTGATTTTCAGAATTTGTGCAGCCATGAAAGACCAAAACATTTTCCATTGTGAGTTTGTGATCGATATACTACTAAAATGAGAAAACAGACATTCATTTGGTAAGCACAAAAGACATACTATAAAGCTGTTGTACAGTCCATGTTTTTATCAAAAACAAAGATGTAACATGTGTATTTACAGCCATGTACAGTGTTCAATAAAATATTACAACAATATCAAAACACTTCATTAAAAAGGTTGTCATTTGCAAACATGACCTACTTTTGTCAAAGTATATTCTAAACAAAAAGCTGCAATGTGTGACTTGAAACATTTTCACTTGAAGATATTTGATTACTGTAACTATTAATTTGAATATTCAGTAAATACAAAATAACTTACAGCATTAGTCAGTTTGCTGGGTGTATATATGTTTTACATCTTGCTTATTATTACAGGTACTTGAAAGAAGGTTCTCATACAGGTCCTCTATGTGGCCAGTGTGTTAGTTGCCGACCATAAAGTTCTTAAAAAGTAAACAGTAAAGCTGGTTACAAAGTCAAATATGGCTTCAAGTTCAAAGCCCCTCATGATAAATACCTCTGATGTATGGTTTAAAAACAATACATATTGCATGATAATTACATAAAGGTTAGATAGGTTTAGTTTAAGCTGAAATGCCCTTTAAATGATTTCAAATACTGGTCAGTATCAGGATACAGTGTTATTTCATCTGAAAACATAAGATGTTTAGTCTAACATAACCATCAGAAGAGCTGCCACAGTGCATGTTAATAAAAAGTTAACAATAAAAAAGACATCATTAACAGAGACAAAAATGTTCAATGCATTACATAGGATATCCACGATACGATTAATAAAGCGAAAATAAAAAAAAAGTGTCTGTGTACAACATTCAACATACATTATAAAATAGCAATTTAAAGATTCATTTATAACACCAATAAGTTGTAAAACACAGACATCATGATTACCCTGTAAAATGTATTTTGAAGTGATTTAAATTAGCCTGCGAACCAGACAAATCTGTGAGCTCATTCATTTGCGATTTGGTCTGGTGACGTCAGGCTGGATCTAAATCAGAGCACACATCTCCTGCCTATTGCCTGTGTCAGTCTTCATGTGAACTGGAAGCTGAGAGGTTTTCAACACACTGTCCTCTCATTCCGACAGCACAGACGTCTGAAACAGCCCAGTTTTAACAAACCTCAACATCAGCATTTTCCCTGCAGTCTCTCAGTGATGATTGACTTTTCCCATAGCCGTTTTGATCAAATGTCAAATGTAACGGTCGCCAAGTGTTCTGCGTCAGTTATTAAGACTGAGTGATTGATATCTTCTCTTGTTGTTTATACATTATCCTTGCTGGTTCCCACTTTTATTTTTTATTTTTCACTTTTATTTGTTGTTTCTTGTTTCTCCAGTTTCTTTCCTCACGCATCGACAGTGTGCAGGTTTTTTCTGTGGGAAAGAAATAATCAATGAGATATTAGTATACAAATATATATCAAAAGTCAATAATTTACTCTATGGCATAGATTTGATCTGCATGTGGCAATCTAAATGAGCAGAAATAGCCATGAGGCAGAGAGAGTATTTAAACACTGTTGTTGCCAAAGTAAGACTGTCTTGCCAACACATCTAGCAGATGTTCATGGACTAAATGTAGTCTTCAATTTCAACATCAAAGACCTAAACAATTTTTTTTCTGTTCCATTGCACATTTTTGCTTTTCATTAATTTAGCCATCAGACATGCAAATGGTGGGCGCAGACACTGGCTTTGGAAAAACATTTATGGAAGCGTAGGATTTGCTTTACTGCTCATTCCTGCAACTGTCTATGGATAGAGCTTGCTTAAAGCAGGTATTTAAACACAATGGAGATGTTTCTTCAACAAGTAGGTTTGCTGTATATGGGAGTGAATGAACATACTCGTGTTTGGTAAGGGGGGCTTTGTCGCAGGTGACCTCTGTGAGCTGCCCCTTGTCCTTAGTGTGTGTCTGAACCACCGCATGTTGCACACTGCCTCTCGGAGTTGATATGCCCTTCAGCTTCACTTCTCTGCAGCCACATAAAGGTTTGAAATATGACAACTTGATAAAAGACAGAAAAAAGGGTTCTATTTTGTGAAAACATACATGATATGTGAATATACACTCACAGACTGGCCCAACACCTACTTACTCACCCATTAGTGGTTCCCTCTCCATCTTCAAGCGTTTTGAGGCCTGGGACTTTCTGACCAAAGAGTTTCACAGCGATGGACAGGAGCAGGCCGCAGCGGTTTCTGTAGCAGCAGGTGGCGTCTACCACCAGGAATACCACCAGGAAGATCACCATGACGATGCCAGCCACGGTGCCTTTGGTCATGATGCGACTGCTCACTTTGAGGGAGAGATGAAAAAGTCAAGGTTACCTAACTGAAAGTATGACAAACATCTTCATTGTGGCAAGCAACACAATATTGTTAGTGGATCTGTCAAGCCACAATATTAAGGCGCAGTTAATGCAGTTAACCACTCCCAGTTCATAGTTTAAGCCACATTTCCTATGATGTAGGGAGCGGGAGGCCACATACCAGGCTGTTCTGCGATGGTAAAGTTGAACACGGCAGGGATAGAGGAACCATTAGCGTTGACTGCTGTGACTTCCAGTCTATAGTCTGAGCCGTAGGACAAGTCTTGAAGGGAGACAGAGTCAGCATCAGACGACAGCTGCATGTCTTTCCACTCAGTCATCTCTTTATCCTAAGAAAGCAAAAAGAGAGAACACCTAAGGATGAAAGTAAGGAAACAAAAAAGGACCAATAAAGAGTAATTCATTGAGAAAGGCAGAGACAGACTTACACCGTTTCTTACCTGTCTGTATCGTATGTCAAAGTGCAGCAGAGGAGATCCACCATCAGCAGACTGTTCAAGAGGGACATAGAAAGAGTTTCTCTCTACTTTCATCTTATTGGACGACAAAACTGGACTGTCTGGTTCACCTAAAGAGTACACACAAGAGGCAGAGAGAAAAGAAAAAGATGATGACCAACTGATGACCATCCATGAATAATAATGAATTCCTAATCTTTGGGTTAAGATACATACATTTATTTATTTTATTTATATACATACAGATTGACTGAGCATGTCAGTACATTTTTGTCATTGTATAGTAGATCACTGTGTAATACCTTACCCCCTGATAGTAGATTACATGGTGTCATCAGCAGCATAAACGAACATCAGGCAGCGGATGATGATGTCATGGAAATGTTATGATGAAAGATGAATAACAAAAATAAGTGATGGCAGATGACACAGTATATACCACATACACTAGCATGCATAAATACTTGAACTTACACATGCTATACATTGTACGTCAATAAATGGGCGTCATTTATACATTCATGTAAATATGTGAACAGACATGCTGCACATCAAGTTATTGCTCCACACATAGCATATACAGATTGTGTGTGTGTTGACAGTTGCTAATGTGTAGTTAGTGAGTAGCACTTACGTATTCCCTGGGTTTGGACGGTGTTTGTGTCTGAGAACTGTCCCACTCCCACTGCATTCAAGGCAGCCAAACGCACTGTGTAAAATGTGTACGGCTTGAGGGTGGTGATAGCTAGCGAATCTACAAAAGCAAACACAGACACATAGGAATACACCACATCAGCTAATGTGCATTATTGATTGTCATTTATGGCAGAATAAAGTTTATGATGTACTCAGTTTAAAGTATAAATGATGCACTGACTGTGTGAGAGTCATGATACACAACTGCAAAGCTTTTTTGAAGAGCAGATGTTTTACCTGAAGCTGGGACTGTAATCTCCTTCCACTGTTCTGTTGCACTTTGCCTCCACTGCAGGACAAAACTTGTGATCGGTGTTCCTCCACTGATGGGAAGGGTTTTAAGGGAGAAGATGACTGAGGCTGGTCCAGTTGAAACTGACAGGTAGAGCGGCGGACCGGGCTGGGCTGTGTATAAGGAAGCAGGGCGGAGAAGGAAAGAGAGAGAGAAAATAGAAAATTGTAAAATGTATGTCAGAGGCATGCTTATTAGTACAGATTACATCTACTTTTACTCCACTTAGTTGTTGTTTTTTAAACACAAAGACAGACATTAACTCTTACTGTGTATTGCAACGTCTCTTGATGCATTTCCAGAGGTGCTGACAGCCATGCAGGAATACAGTCCACCATCAGAGGGCACTACCTCATCAATCACCAATGCACCATCATCAACACGGACGCGACCAGAGGCAGAGTCCTGACAGACGGAGGCACAAAAAGGAAATATCCAATCATATATTTGACCAAACATAAGTCTGTAAGTGCTGGATGGTGTTTAAAGTCAGCAAATATCTCAGTAAGTTAGACAGTTACATGGAGTTGACTGGCAGTGTTTTGAATTTAAAGAGGCAATTTTATTGTGTGCAGCTGATGTTATCTTACAGTAGGTTCAACATATATTCATTGCCACCTTTAGTACACAGATGACAAAGTATTTGCCATCAGTACAACTGAAGAACATTTGCTATAATCGAGGGAGAATGTATGCAGAAAAAGGTGTTCTCCTTTAATCCTGTGTTATTCCCCTGAAAGCTGAAAACATGTGTGCGTATACCTGTAATGTAAAATCCATACACTCTTACCAGTGTGCGTCCATTGTGCTTGTTGATCCAGTGTAGCTCAGGCTGAGGATGGCCAGAGACGTTACAGGACACATACACACGCTCGCCCACTGATGCACTCTGCTGCTCTGCTGACACAAACACCTCTGGGGCCTCTGAAATGAAACATCTCAAGTGTCATTATAGTGCAGCAGGATAAAGTAAGCATGTCAGCATGGTTGAAAGGCAGGTTCATGTTTAAGCAATTACTAAGTCAATTTGTATGTTATAAGGTTGTTGTTGTTGTCAGTGATCTAGTGGAGCTATCAAAGAGGTGGAAAAAAATCATAAATTGAGCTAACCATAAACATGAAGCATAATGGTAGCACTGCTCTCAGCGATCTTGTTGGTGGCGGTGCAGATGTACTCTCCGTAGTTGCCCCTGGCTACAGACCTTATAGTCAACTGGCTGCGGTCTGAGTTAAACTGATGACGTGAAGGGTCAAACATCATTGGCCTGGGCGGAGGACATGCAGAGCAAAATACACACTGAGTAATGCTTTGTTATTTATTTGTATTCAAAATAAGAAAGAAAGAGGCCAGAGAAGGGAAACGATGCAACAGAACATTAACAAAATAGTAAAAAAAAAATAGAGACAGGTTTAGATCAACTAAATTCAGTCCACATCATACTTGTACATTATCAACAAACTGATGCATGATGTGCCCCTCTGAATAACATGTGTGGATATACTAAAAGATGTGACCAACTTTCCGCAAGTCAATACTTACATGGTCCAGGTGATGTTGGGTTTTGGTAGACCGTCAACCAAACACAGCAAGGAAACGTTGGTCTCTGGTCCGGCCATCACTTTTTTCACCTCTTCTCTCAGATGCACAGAAGGAGGAGCTGTAGGAGGGAATCGTATTTTAGTCAAAATTATGCCTCATTTACAATTCAAATATATTAAGGCATCATTATGACACAAAGTAAAATACTTAATTTGTTTGTGCCTAACCAATGAAGCATCCCTAACCATGACACTCAATGGCTAAGTGCTGTGTCATGTCACACACATCAGGTTTAGCAAAGGGCCAGAAAAGATCTTTGTGTCATAAATTATCTTTCAAACTCCTGACCATTATTTAATTTTGATGTGAAAAAGATACCGACCATTGACGACAACAGAGACGGAGAGTTGCTTATGGATGGGCCTTCCTCTGATCTGGGCCTTACACAAGTATGTCCCAGCATCCTCTCTCTTCACTTTTTCAATGCGGACTGTGTTATCAGGCAGCTGATGCACACGCCTTCCGACTGAAATGAGAGGTGGCAGCGCAGAGTGATGGAAAGATATTAAGGTAAAGTCAGAAGAAAAACACACAAAAAGACAGAAAAGGCATAGTGATGTTTCTGCAATATCCAATATTCGGTCACGCTATGTTTGTCACTCTTATCTTACCAATCAATTTTATCAAAGTACTAGACATTTAAGGTACAAAAGCTTAGCAAGTGGAAAGCCTTTGTAAACCATAAAAT
The DNA here is from genome assembly GCA_023631565.1 of Gymnocephalus cernua. Lineage (NCBI taxonomy): Eukaryota > Metazoa > Chordata > Actinopteri > Perciformes > Percidae > Gymnocephalus > Gymnocephalus cernua. The sequence continues at coordinate 20,432,129 of CM042429.1, read as the reverse complement.
AACCCTTCAAACTGCAGGAAAGCTCCAGGCCCAGGGTGCCGGTCTTACCATTAGTGGAGATATCTTCTTTGTCTCTGAGCCACTGAACATCCACTACTGGCCGGCCAGTCACCAGGCATGGCACCATACCATCTGTGCCCTCCAGAAACTCATGGTAGGTGGTGGTGCTTCCAAATGATGGACCCTCTGACAAAAGAGATACTAACGTTTATACAATAAAACAACAAAAATGAATGATATCATCAAAACGGGGTTAAATCATTAAACAAGTCTTCATAAGCTGAGTATTACCTATTTCCTAACTAAGATATGTTGCAATAGACAGCTTCAGCAACAACTGCCCATTGTTACGTACCATAAACATACAGCTGTGTCGCAATTTCATCTTTGTGTCCACTGTCGAAATCACACACACAAGTATATCTCCCCATATCCTCCATCGTAGTGTTCTTAATGATGAATTTAGAGGAAGTCTCATCCACCTTTGACACGTTGTCTTCATTGGCTTCATCCCCATCCTTTAGCCACGTTATTTCTCCCTCTCCCCCAGCTAGGACAGAACAGGAGAAGCAATGGAGGAAGAGACAGAGTGAAAATAAATGCCTATTTTAAAACATCTAGACGAGGTTCAAACAATAACATGTCATTAACATAGACAAGTTTTATAAGTCATCAAATGAAATTGATATGACTCACCTTTACACAACAGTAAGATCTCTTCTCCCACCTGAACATCTTGCTTACTGGTAATGATGTCCATCTTTGCATCTAGAGGAGAGGAAAAGAGGTTTGTTTTTCTTTTGCACCTGTTTCTGCTTTTTCCAAAAGCTATTTAGAACCCAATAGTTGTATGCGTTCCCAATTAATGCTCTGTGGGAGAGCATAGATTAAGTTGATTTAAGATCCACATCGTACATTCCCTTATGATTACTAAACTAACTGTGGCCAAAACAATTAACAAGAGCAGTGCATATTACTATTTGTCATTTTTAAACATAAAAAATAGACTGATATAACACATGTATCCAACACTGCGTTTCTGAGGTGTAAATTGACCTGTCTACATTATTACATAAAGGACTGTTGAAAAAGAAAGTGGTGCAGAAAAGACAGATGTAGTTTGCTGCACATGAGGATAATCTGAAGATGCTGACAAAACTGATCCCAAAATGTTAATGCTAACTTTAATTTTAATAATTTTGTTAGTATATATATTTTTTTAAACTAGAAAACTACATTTCATCAGCCTTTTCAGCTGCAGAAAGATGTCAACTGTTTTTTTCTTTTTTTCTTACTGTTTGAACAAGCAGAATCCAACTGAAACATGTTTTTTTTCCTAATACATACACAACTTTAGATTTACAAAAACATTCAGATATTGGTTATGTCCTGCGTAACTTTCAATTACTAACATAAACTTACCTTTGCTCAAAGTCTACATATTTCAGCCATGCAGTGTGTATCAAACATATGTCAACAGATCTTACCTGTGCCGTGCAGCAGCAGCAGCCGCAGCAGCAAGGCCATCTTTAGGATGAGAGCTGATTGGTTCGTCATGTTCACTGGCTGCTGATTGCCAATCCTTTATGACTTCAAATCAAAACTCTGCAGTTTGTCTGTTAAGTCTAAATGTTTTGGTTTTCCAATCAGCACAGCTGTACAGATTGCCCAAATACTTGTTAATAAAGTTTACAAAATGAACAAGACATCTGCCTCAAACCTCAAATATCTAGACTCTGTATCACACTGGCATGCAGACACCTGTTGTTTCCTATCCACCTAACCTATGAGTAACATAGGGAGAGGGTCTGTGTCAGGGGTTATATAGGGGCACAAGAGCCGTGGAGATGAGATGAGAGGAAACAAGAAAGGGGAGGGGTAGAAAGAGAGAGAGAGAGAGAGAGAGAGAGAGAGCACTGCTCTCTTATCCTCCTTTAACCCCAACACCAACAGAGTTACTATGGGTCATTCATGAAGAAAAATGTGAGGCGATGACTGAATGATGTCCATCCTTCTCTCATTCCTTACTTTTTCTCACTCTTCTGACTCACAATTGTCCCTACCTATCCTTTACCTGTCTCTATTTTTCTATATTTTTACCTCTTATTGCATTATTTCTCACTCCTCTCTCTCTCTCTTCTCTCTCTCTCTCTCTCTCTCTCTCTCTCTCTCTCTCTCTGTCTCTCTCTCTCTCTCTCTCTCTCTCTGTCTCTCTCTGTCTCTCTCTCGCTCTCTGTCTCTCTCTCTCTCTGTCTCTCTCTCTCTCTCTCTGTCTCTGTCTCTCTCTGTCTCTCTCTCGCTCTCTGTCTCTCTGTCTCTGTCTCTCTCTCTCTCTCTCTCTCTCTGTCTCTGTCTCTCTCTCTCTCTCTCTCTCTCTGTCTCTGTCTCTCTCTGTGTCTCTGTCTCTGTCTCTGTCCTCTGTCTCTCTCTCTCTCTCTCTCTCTCTCTCTCTCTCTGTCTCTGTCTCTCTCTGTGTCTCTGTCTCTGTCTCTCTCTCTCTCTCTCTCTCTCTCTCTGTCTCTCTCTCTCTCTCTCTGTCTCTCTCTCTCTCTCTCTCTCTGTCTCTCTCTCTCTCTGTCTCTCTCTCTCTCTCTGTCTCTGTCTCTGTCTCTCTCTCTCTGTCTCTCTCTCTCTCTGTCTCTGTCTCTCTCTCTCCTCAACCCTCTCTCTTTCTCCAGCTTACCGGATGAAAGCAGGGGAGGCAGTCCCCCCAGGGGACGAAGAGATGGGGAAAGATATTTTAATCATTCCATCGTTTTTTCCTCTCTCATTAGAAAAAAGGGTCACATTCTTCTCAAGCACACACAACAAACTACACACACAGTATGCCAAATTCACCACGCTGCCACCATTCACATTTCCTGAAAACGTACAGTACATCCTTTAGGATGCTGGAATCAACGCACCTCAGTGACACCCATTCTACTACAAAGAAAAAAAAAATCGTAACTTTGAAAAACAGCCAGCACTCGGTAATTGCAAAATAAACTGAATATGATGGTGTTGATTGTCAACTAAGTCGGTTACTTTTAATCATCTAATTCAAACACAACCTTGTGTATAAGAAGTCAAGTCAAAGTCACATCATAGCATTCTTCAAAGACTTGAAAGTACAATTTTGATTAAGTGAGTGATTGAATATCTTTTAAATAGACATGACTATGACATTTTATCATTAAAGGCCTTTCTCACAGTAGACCTTTCAACTTGCCATTGCATGGAAAGCACAGGTGTTACTAAAAGAATGTCTCTATTTAACTGTAAGGCATGCCACTCAGCAAGTTGGAAAAACCGAGGAGTAAATAACACAATTATTGACAGCTGAATTCTATTTTACTGCTTTAGTTTCAGGCTCTGGGTATTAGACAGGGTAGTAGAACAGACCCATCTTTAATGTTACTATGGCAAGTCAAAATGTCTGCTGTAAAATAAAGAGCTACATAACAGCAACTTAAGCTACCGTTCACACCGCAAGTCTTAATGCCTAATTCGGATTTTTTTTGCTCAGATCTGATTTTTTGTTTGGCTGTTCACATTACCTTTTAAAATGTGGCCTATATCAGATTCCTGTGTGAACTGTTTGCGGTTTCGAAATGACCCGCATGCGCAAAAGAACAATAACAATGACATCAGACATCAGACGCAGCACGCTGTTGCACTAAAGTTAGGGAGGTTATGGAGGAAGTAAGCATTTTCACTTTTATTTCAAAATGTTTGTGTAATGGCAGCCGTAACATCAATGAGCAGGTGCTGAGGAGGATAAGAATGAAGAGAAAAAGAGACAAATTGGCTATTTTGGCCTTTTGCAGGGTTATGGCTGCACATTCACTACAGAGGTCTGTGTGACCGGACGACCGATCTGCACGTCAGGACCTCTACGGGCCTCCACCAGAGTTTCCTCTGGCTTCGCCCTGCCCAAGCATAGTTTACCAACCTTTCGGGTCCTATCGCACGAGGCGAGACGGGCCAGTGGTGCGCCCGACCCCGAGGGACTTCCATTGCGCCACAGGGCGACCCTCTGACTCACGTGCTGCTTGGTCCGTGTTTCAAGACGGGTCGGGTGGGTTGCCGACATCGCCGCAGAGTCAGACCCCTGACGCCTTTTACATGAGCCGATCCCCGCCCTGGCGACGAGACACGGTTGGGGCGCACTGAGGACAGTCCTCCACGATGACAGCCGCACCGGGAGCAGGGGGCCCCCGTCCCTCCCCGCGGAGAGAGAGGGCGCAGTGAGGGTTATTGAGGTAAAAGAATTTGGGCCACTTTTTCCTGCAGTCTGAACGTAGCCTAAATCAAATACAGCCATCATTAATGTTAGGTTATAGTTACACCTGTGTTTAACAAGATTATTGTCTTCTATTGGCAACAAAGAAATTGATTAGAAACAGAATATGTGTGTTCTGTATGAGTTGTGCAATAGGAATTCACTTCACGATATGGTCACTGATCATGATTCCAACTTCCCAGGGGACACTCACAAACACACAAAGGAGCCTAGCTTTGTCTAATCAGTCATCTCATTGCTGAACAAACCCATGTTATGACAACAGGTCCCCCCCCCCCTCCACACACACACACACACACACACACACACACACACACACACACACACACACACACACACACACACACACACAGACAAAGGTGCGTTTCACTCTCTTTGTGGGGACCCGTCATTGACATTATGCATTCCCTAGGACCTTACCCTAACCTTAACCATCACAACTAAATGCCTAACCTTAACCCTTACCCTAACCCTAACCTCATTCTAACCCTAATCCTAAAACCAAGTCTTAACCCTCAAACAGCCCTTTAAACATGTGGGATCCAGCATTTTGGCCCCACAAAGCTGTCCGGACTGTTTAATATTGCTTTTATTGTTCTTAATGGCTGTGTTTTATTTTTGTTTTTTTGTTTGTTTGTTTTTCTCCCCCACTTTATATCCTGTTGCTTGCTTTGTTGTATATACTTCTGCTTTTGTGTTGTGTCTTGTTTTATGCTATGCTCTGTGTTGCGCTTTGTGTTGTTTTCTGTTTTTGTGATGTTTTGTGTAGTATATTTTGTTGTGAGGTATGTTTTGCTTCTGTTGTTTTAAAAAGCCTTTTTAACATCGAGGGCAGGGGACTACAGATGAAAAATAGCCTTTTGGCTAATTCTGGCTTTTTTAACCCATGGGAAATCATGTGTTTTATTAATTTGCACTGTCCCCTTTCATAAAATAAACTAAACTGAAAACTAAACGGACCCCACAAGTATACTGTATTCCCGGTTTTTGGTCCCCACGAATGCAGTTAAACAAGAATACACACACACACACACACACACACACACACACACACACACACACACACACACACACACACACACACACACACACACACACACACACACAGTGGGAGCATGACATGTAGTATCAGTGAGAATTAATGAGCAGATTGAATTTGACACACATTTCCATTCAATTCTCCAACTGAAAAGGTATAGCAAAAAAGAATAAGATGAAATTTTCTGAAAATATAAAAACAGACCTACATACTTTTTGTAAAATTAGATTGAAATTTGAGTCCAGTTACCACTGCATTATAACTGAAAATTGGTATTAGCCAAAGTTTGATGCTTCATGTTTTAACATGAACGGGATAATGAAAATGACCATCCTTAACTGAAACACCCAAACACACCGCTTACGTCACTGCCCTTTTATCTACGTGGTGTTAGTGCACGCTGCCGGTCAAGTGTCTTTCCTCTGGGTCCTATAACTTCTATTGGCCAACAGCCAGACTGCCCCTCCCACATCCCCATGATAGCCTATCAGTGTCTCCACACCACCGTCCGGTCAGCCAATGAAACGGGTAAAGAGTCCAAAGGGGCCACCTATCAGGTTGATTATCAGGAGGTGCTATTATGGCTCATTAGAATGGAGTGTGCTCACAGAGAGGGTTATTAACAAGGGTGGGTGCACACTTACAGCTGACCTACATCACATTCTTTTGAGCAGCTTCTTTTCTTGTAAACTCTTGTAATTGATTAAATTGACATGTTTAATCAATGCTGCAGTCTGAGTCCACACTGGGTTAGTGCAGGCCCAAGGCTCAACAACAACAAACTGTTTGCATTTTGACAGAGCTCACAGGGAAATATATGGTAATGTACTTTTGACGACACAAAACATCGACTTAAGGACAATAAAGATGCTTCTGTTGCAGTAAGTCTGTATGACAGGAGTGGGGCTTGAGCTGTTTTGGTGCAGACAGCTCAGATGGATGTAAAAACTGAAGCTGAAATACATCCAGTGTAGGTACCCTGTTTAAAGGTACATTAACCCATATTAGAGCCTCACTAGATCATCTGTAGATCGTTTACTATTGGTCCAGAATGCTGCTGCTATAGGTTGCTGTCAAGCTCAGGGGGGGTCATGTCATATTACCCCTATCTTGGCCTCTTTGCACTGGCTACCGGTTAAATTCAGAATCCAGTTCAAAATTCTTGTAATTACATAGCCATCAAAGGTCAGGCACTGGCTTACATAAGTGATCCGCTGCACCCTTATACTGTCAGCAGATCTTTGAGATCATCGCATCAGGGCATACTGGCTGTTCCCTGTACTAGGCCGAAAACAAAAGGTGATAGAGCTTTTCAGACAATCGCTCCTGGACTGTGGAACGCCTTACCACATACTTTAAGAATGTCTGCACATGTTGAAATCTTTAAAAAAACAACAACAAAAAACAGCTCAAGACGCATCTTTTTAGTCATGCGTTTATCTAGCCAAATTGCAGACTGTATTATTTAGTATTTATAATTATGTGTTTTACTAAGATTTATTGTGGTTTATTGTGCTTTTTATGACTATTGATCTGTTTTAACGTATGTATTTATTTGGCCTGTGAAGCACTTTGTGACTTTGTCTGTGAAAAGTGCTATACAAATAAACTTTACTTATTTACTTACTGACTGACTTACATATTCTTTAACGATTTAAATGTCTATCCCACACCTAACCTCATGTGCTTTAAAGTAATGAATATTTAAACAATGTTAATTTGTTAGTTTAATTTTAGCTAAAATATTATCCTTCCCAATGAGCCGGCGTCAGAAAACCTCATGAATGCATTTTTGCCATGTTTAATGAACAGAGCTTTTACTGTATCATAAAATTCTGTTATGCTAGTAACACACTAGCTTACTTTTGAAATGCTCTTTACTGCAAGTCGCCCTTCCACAGGAACATGGACTGACTTGTGTGACTTGCTAAATGACACCGTGGCAGGTTATTCCATGTGCTTGCAGGTGCTTGTGGACAGTTTTCAATTGTGTTCGACAAATACACAGACAATACACAAAATACATTGTATGTAGTAAAACAATAATACATTTAAATAACCCATGTTTATGTCTGTGTACAGTATATGTAATACAGACACAAAAACAACAGCTACACGTAACACACATAGGGACAGAAACAATGGCGTGACAGCTGAAGACATGAGGACGAGACAGGCAGGAAGTAGAGAGAGACAGACACAGACTCTCGTGACTGGAGAAAATACACCCTCACTCTCCCCTTTGTGCGGATAAAAAAAGACCTGTGAGTGTATGTGCATGTCCTTATGTATTTTTTTGCTACGCAGATAGCTTGACAATTTGGTTTATGTAACTGGAAAGGCAAAACATTATACCATTTCCTCACTGTTTTATGGTTTTACCAAATCTCTTCGGCAATAACTTGTTTGGCATGATTGTATGTGCTTGATACTGTACTTCTAAAACGTAATACGAATACTTAGGATATACTTGGACTGAACACAGACTTCCTTTGAGTTTGACTGAACTCTGATCATTGATGTTTGTAATATTGTGCTTCACAAATAGACAGACGCAGAAGGTTTACAGTCTCAGATTCATATATTGTGTAAATATAAAAAAAATATGAGTGGTCATACAGGGATTAACCTTCACTTGTGCCAACACCTCCCCAGAAAGAATATTTCCATCTCAATTTTTCAACAGCTTCCATGTCCCAAATGTATAACAACTTAAATAAAATTCCCACTGCTTACAGGACAATAAATATTTCACATCAAAGTTAAAAAACTGAAATTCTCATACAAAAGAAGTCAAAATTAGGAGCAATCCTGCCAATACAGTGTTGACATGTCGTCATAGTGTTACTGTAAGATCAAGATGCAGGAAGTGTAGTGTTGACACACACAGATAATCATCAGTGCTTAACTTGCACATTACACTAGAATGGTGTGCGTGCATGTGTATGTGAGTAATGCCACGTCCTCTCCCCCCAGCTGAAAGAATAAAACTAAAAAAAACATAGCCTAAAAAGTTGAAGAGCAGAGCCCCCGCACTGGCTGAATTTGTGTGTGTGTGTGCGTGTGTGTGTGTGTGTGTGTGTGTGTGTGTGTGTGTGTGTGAGGGGGGGGGGGGGGGTGTATCCATACTCTTCAATTAAGCTCCAACAATCTCCAAGGTCAAGTTATGAACATCTGTAAATCTGGAATATAGAAATAAATGCTAATTTGATTGTAACTCAAAATGGTCAAACCCAAAGCCTCGAACTGGCAGAAAGAAACTGGACAAATCCCACTTCCATGTTTGTTTGGCAGTTGTTTTGGGCATAAACAAAATTATATTAGGTAACATATTTCACTTTAAAGTAAATAAGAAAACTGTGTCTATATTTTATATATAGTTTTTTTTTAAAGATAAATCAATGGGTACATCATTTTACACTGACTTCAATTTCAATTAAGTGAGAATAATTTTTCACGTTTACTTTAGTCCCACTTTGTTGCAGCCTTTCTTTTATCACTCTGCTCTGCTAAAATATATTGAAAGCTTACTAATTATATGACAACTGGTTAGCACAAAGCATCCTACGTATACTGTAAATAAAATATATATCATATACTTTTAATTAACTGCTGTGTTACTGGATAAGGTGGACAAACATGTATACTTCCAGGATCTTTTAAGGATTGCAAATATATGCTGTAGCATTGCAGCTGTAATTGGCATCACAGTAATCCAAGTACTGCTGATTCCTCGCACGCAAAGCCATGGTTTGAGCTCACGTCTGTAACATTATCACTGTTCCTAAAATAGTGGCAGAGCTGACTCCAAACAAAAGAATTACTTCCCTTATCCTCTATTCTGTCCATTGTTATCAATGTGATAGTGACAGCAATGCAGCTGCTGACTATATTTATCCCGTTTATATTTATACACAGAGAATACCGTAGAAGAGACGCCCTGAGGTCATCTAAACCTCTGTTTACACCAACCATTGTTGTCACATAAACAACTAACAAACACTGGACTGTGTTCTCCTGTACACCGACTGTGCGTGCATTGTGTGTGTTTTTACCGTGTCCTGTCTTTTCCAGATCGGTCCAACTTTTAGCCAGACCTCTGCATTCCCCTTCAGCTAATAATGGGAGTGACCCATATTATTTCCTGCTCTGTGCTTCTCTCTTCCTGGCCTCTTGTGCCATACAGGAAATTCGTAGTGAAGAACACAGACAGGTGACAGACACGGTCTTCTAACATCCATCTGTCTGCTTGGTTTGTTATTAGCATCTGTGATTTCATGTCCGTTAAATGAGGCCCTACTCGCAGTGCACAAGCAGGATGAACTTTACTAAGAGAAACTATTGCTATGCAAGCCAAAGGTCAGGTTCACAGCAGCACCCCACTGACAGTCCTATGCCCACAGAAAGATGAGCAGGGGGAAATATTTAACCCTTGTGTTGTCTTCCATTCGACCATGCATCGTCCTCCCGGGTCAAAACTCGAAAAATCACTTTTTGTTGCACTTTTGGTGCTTTTTTCAATGTTCTTGGCGCTTTTTATTTTATTTTTTTACGTTTAATGCTTCTTTTTACTACCATGTATGAACACCACTAACACCGACGTATTACCAGTTTTACAATTATTTTTGGAATTCATGGTCAATATATCTCATGTATAGGAAATTATACCTAATACCTAATTCTTGAGTTAAAAAAAGCAGAAATTATGAATTATTTAGAATAATATTAAAGGAAGGATAAACGTTCAGTCGGGATACTGTTTCGAAACATTTAAATGTTTTCTTTCAAATGCTACATTTTTTTAATAAAACACTCCAAATTCGATGAAAGTAGAGATCCAATCTTTTGTTGTACTAGCGAAGCACGTTGTGTAGAATCATCCGTGTTATATTTGGGCAATTAAAATTAGGCATAGTTAAAAAGAAACCCATATTTCTGATATAGAAATTTAGAAAACGGGTTCAATTTGACCCAAAGACAACACAAGGGTTAAGGGATTTTGTTAAGAGTGCTACAAAGTATGGTGCTACTCAAAGAGATGCTTTTTTTGATGAGCCATGTCCCTCATCAAACAGCTGGGCAGTCTAAACAATTTTCAATGTCGCCATCAGATATTTCATCTGAACAACTAAGCCCACTCTGACAGATCCAGCTTAAGATGTGCTGCTATTACATCTCTCTGATTAAAATATAGCCTGCAACAACAATCAGAATGCAGAGATGGGAAGTAACGAAGTACAAATACTTCGTTACTGTACTTAAGTAGATTTTTTAGGTATGTTTACTTTACTTTACTATTTATTTTTGTGCCGACTTTTTACTTTTACTTCTTACATTTTTAACATAAATACCGGTAGCCTACTTTCTACTCCTTACGTTTTACAAAAGTGGTTCGTTACTTACAAAAGCGCGATGATACGTAACAACATTGTTTGTGACAGAACGTTCTCATTTTCATTCATAAATTCACCCCGTCTGTGTTGGGAAGCTCTGACATTTGGACTGTGGGGGTTTCCGTGGCGCTGGATCTGACGTGAGGTCACTTAACGTTACTAAGCAACAACAAGTTGTTAGTTATCTAGAGTTTGAACTAAGTTTTATAAGTAACGAGATATGAAACGTTACAGACCTAAATAACACTACTTCAGTGTTTTCTAAAGTCTGTCCCTGAAGCTGCTGCCACGTCGGGTGACGCTGCAGCTGCCACCAACGTTACTGTTACCTGGTAAGTGAGAGTAGCCTAGCTTATATGATACCGCGCGCGCGCGTGTGTGTGTGTGTGTGTGTGTGTGTGTGTGTGTGTGTGTGTGTGTGTGTGTGTGTGTGTGTGTGTGTGTGTGTGTGTGTGTGTGTGTGTGTGTGTGTGTGTGTGTGTGTGTGTCTATGTGTACCTGTGTGTCTGAGTACTGCAGTAAACACAATACAATTTATATGTCCTTGTTTCAGATGATGAGAGAGACAGTGAGAACTCCTGGCCTTCATTAGGTCAATGACTATGACAATATTAGAGTAAATTCTTAAATCTTAAATATGCATTGCTTTACACAATTAAATGACTATATGGTAATGTTAGTTAGCAATGGTCAGATAATTAACTAAAATAGAAAGAGTGGAGCTTTTTTCTCCTTCCGTCTGCTTTTTATGCATTTGTTAGCCATGGTGTTGAAGATTGTAAACAGTTTATTAAATACTTTTGAGTAAATGTAGGCCCTTATCAGCAGATTTTACTGCTAATCGATACAAAAGTTGTATGATGATGCTAATTATTAGTCATGGTTTTGTGTGGCAGTGGGGGGGTGTCGGTTAAATGGCTTATTTGTGTGATGTGATGTCCTGTTGCGTTCAGGTTCGGTTGCGTTTCTCAAAAAGTTAAATCTGTCTCATCTTTTCTCAACTCTAAGTGGTGTTTTTCCAGGACTTTAAATTAACGCCATCAATACTTAAACGTCTGTTGCCCGTGTACAGTTCGTATTCAGAAACGTCACAGTACCGACTGTCTGGGGTGTCGCTCTGGGACAGGCGAGTATGAGGCTGGGAGGGGGAAATCACAGTATACTCACTACAAAAAAATAGACTACACCACTGGTTAGTTCTACTCTAAAAGTATGCAGAACTTACATGTAGATTCCTTTAAATGTTGATTAAAAATGGAACTGGATCTGTGAATTATTACAGAATCACAGTTGAATTCATATCTTGCTGCTCAGTCAGAATCTTATTAACCTGGAGTCCCAGTCTCTGTCACAATAATCATATATGTGATGTTTTAGGCCTTTTGGCAGACATCCATTTAACATGTAGACAATGGATATACATAAAGAGCCTTTTCTCCATGTCTACTGAAGTTTCTCAGCTTGCACTCTAGTAACATTTGTGGTCCAGGTAGCTTTGCATAAAAAATGGTTGTCATTCGCAAGGCTACTTTTACTTTTATACTTTAAGTACATTTCCAAGCCTGTACTTTGTTACTTTTACTTGAGTAAATAAGTTAAATCAGTACTTCTACTTTTACCAGAGTATTTTTTAACACAAGTATCTGTACTTCTACTTAAGTATGAGAAGTGAGTACTTTTCCCATCTCTGTCAGAATGTGACAACTGAGCACCACAGAGAAAATGTTAGGAATGACAACATTTTACATCAAGTGGAATAACTGATGGGAATTGGAAGGAGGCATTTGTGAACACACAGCGTTAGGTTGAGGTTTCCAGTTTGCAAATTTAGAGCTGTTTGCCACTAAGAGCTTTTTTTGATTAAAAAGTGGAGTAGAAATGTGCAAAAATTAGTGAAGTTTCTTTAGTACTCAAAATTCTTCACACATTCAGTCCATCATCGTCTGTCATCTAATGCCAGCCTCTGTCATTGTTACTGAACTTCACTGAAATTCAAAATACAATCAGCAACAACAATAGTAGGAAGACAGATGGAAGGCTTGTGTACAGTCAGCTTGTCTAGAAACTAAGAGTCCTTAGATGTGTGTTTAGACTAATAAACTGTCTTTTTTGTAGACAAACAAAGCAGCATATCAACTGAAACTTTCTCTTATAACTGCTGCTCAGATGAATTTTGACCCATAAACTAGGCCTGCACGATTAATCGTTATCAAATCGCGATCTCGATTCACCCTGTTCTCGATTTAATTTTTAAATGACTTTGATTTTTGGCCTTTATTTTGATAGGACAGCTGAAGACATGAAATGCAAGCAGTTAAAGAGTGTGCTAAGAAATCATTCTGCTTTTGATACTGTACTTAAATTGGCAATTGACAAACTCCATTTCTCTAGAGACTGAAGCTGTAGCTGCAGCATGTTGATTAACATGTTTTAATGATGTAATGACATGTTCAAGGAGTTCAGATAGAGCCTGTATCAGGGCCATATTTAGTTTAATGTGTTATATGTCCCTACTTTTGGTAGCCTACTGTACTTAAATGGCCAGTATGTACTTTATTTTCTTTATTCATTGAAGCATCTATGTTTATAGGCTTGTGGTGATGCACAATGTGCTATAGTTGCCAAAAGAAATCTATGTTTGGTACTGCCAATTTGTTTTGTTTTGTCATGGTTCATGTGTGCAATAAACATTACACTTGGTGAGAAAAAAATTGTGGCAGAGAATCGTGATATCAATTCTAAGCTAAAAAATCGTGATTCATATTTTTCCCCGAATCGTGCAGGCCTGCCATAAACCTGCTCAGGCAGGATTCGAATTAGATTTGTTTTCCATTTACAATCAGCTGATTTACTAAAAGATTACATAAACAACATGCGTCTCTTACAATAGGGCACTTCAGTTCGAGTGTCCATTGACATTTTGAACTGAAAGGGAAGTTGTTGACCCCATCCCAGCTTAGCAATACACACAATATTACCAGAATGGAGACCTGTTTATTTGACTTATAGTTTATTTTGCATGCCATCCCATGAGTGAATGAATTCATGTCTAAACACTGCAACCAGCTGTGAGCTATTTGCGAGAAGCTGATATGTTAGAATATCCGTTAAGGATGTTTTCTTCTAAACACATGCAGCCTCTCATTTGGCAGACATCATTAAAACTGACTGCCTTGTATATGTGCTGTGCTTTTCCGTCCGTTGCCTGGTTTTGAAAGAATGGGGGGGGGGGGGGGGGCAGAAAGTATATTTTATGAATTCACTTTTATCTAGTAGGGAACTTGAAGCTAGGATTGTTTTGGTTGGAAAGTTGAAGCATTTAAATTGCTGCAACATAAAGAAAAACAACAGTTACACTGTATTTGTACATTAATATGTAAGTCAGAGCGGGGCCAGCAGCACTCATGGACGGGTAGAAGTTCAGTGACACAGTGGTATGCAAACTGGCACGTAGCCTCTCCATGCTGCATTACCGTAAGTTATTTCTTAGTGGGTCTTATCTTAGCCTCCAGTGTTGACTGAGACCTTTCTTTTGTTGAGCTGTTGCCTTGGGGAGATGATGAGGGGGAAAAGGAAGGTTTCATACATAAACACTAAGAGTAAAGTTCTCTCTCTTTATCACACACACACACACACACACACACACGTGCGCGCACATACACACGTGCACGTGTGCGGACACACTGTGGTTTGTACGTGGTGGTTGGTGTGAAGGGAGGCCCTTGATGAACAGCATTCATACTGGCGATGATATGTGCTATCGCTTGAATGCAAATTCCAGCTTGGTTCTATTTGACCAAAACAGATGTGTCCACAACAACAGACCATTGTCTATAGTGTGGATAACCATTCAAGTACATCCGTAGAACATGCATTCACATATACGAGCAATGTTTTGCCTAATGAGGTAACATTTTTTCAAGGCCATTTTAACACTATAATTTAATACTCACATGTGTACATTGAAAGAGTTATCGGTCGCTGCAATCATCAATCCTGTCCAAACTGGCTGAAAGTTTTTATTCTCACCCGCACAACTTTTCTTCTGTTGCGGAAATAAATAATTAAATAAATATATAGGGGTGATAGAATGCAAAACTGAGTTTACCTTGTCATTGTTGAATTACGACAGTTCGGTGGGTAAAATAGGCATACATAGAACCTCATGCAAATCTCACAATCTATAACTGCTGCTGAAAACATGTGTAACTAACTGTAACACGCCCCAAAATGTACATACACCACGGATCTAAAATCAGCTAGTCTAGTCGCAGAGGGCTGCCAGCCGCCGGCCGCGGAGCTCCACAGGCTACCGGCCGTGGAGCTCCGTCAGGGCAGCGGCATTTGGTAGTCCATTTGGTAGTCCAGCAACCCATAAACGGTGACTTTGCGCTGGGTATGGAGCATCTGCGGGCTGCCGCTGTCTTGTCAGACTGTGTGGAGCTCCTGAAGTCCGACACCGTCTTACCAAATTTGCAATTAGCCATCAATTTTTGTAAAACGGCCCATATTTGAGCTTCACATACGGTAGTTGATTTCTTGCATAAAAAAAGTCTCAGAAGTGAATTTAGTAATGAAATAGCAGACAAACTATGTATAACATTGCAGTGTCTGAAATATGAGACCTGCTGTCTCGTCTCCACTGTGTGTGTATATGTGCTTCGCGCAGCTCATCTAAATATTCATGAGCATACCATATTTGGAAGAAAACATGTCCTTCATTCTAAAGCCAATTCATAGTGTGGCTTTGGGGAGAATAGAACAGCACCCGGGCCATTTTCAGCCCAACCAATGTTACAAACCCTATAAGGAGACCTTAAGGAACAGTGTGAAATACCCTATATACTCATTCTATCACCCCTTTAAAAGTCTGAGTTAGTCAAATCAAGTTTTGTCTTTTGTCTGTTTTTCTAGACAGTTTTTCCCGTGCAAAATAGAGTATTAATAGTAACACAGAGAGGAAAAAAGACTAAAAAGGAATATAAGGAATCCACTTTATATTTAGTAGCTTCAAGTGCTGAAGCCACAAATTAAGTTTGGCTGAACTTTGAAATTATTTTTTACAGACAATGCAGGAACAAATTTTAAAGTATTAGCTTATAAATCTAAGGCTATTGGTATTATTTGCAGTGCATAATGAATGATATTATATTCCATTCTGCAATCAGGTAACTAGAAGCTCCACTTGAACATTTGGGTATTCAAGTGGTTGATCACAGGCACGCTAACATTCAGCCTACCTGTTGAGCGGAACATTTCAGTTCCTCTAATGCGATCCTATTCTCTCAGCCAGTCATGCTTAGCTACAGAAGATAGTAGTGTGCAAATATAACATAAAAAAGGGCTTGAACAGCCTAATTAATGCATTAAATAGGCTAATAAGCAGCTTGATGCAGTCATTTAGCATCAGCCACATTCTGAGCTCCAAGACAATCACATAGTATCACTGTTTTTTTATTCAGTCTTTGAAGGTACTCTTCATCCTCATATGCTGATATAAATGCTGCATAAATACAATCACAGTGGACCATCTATGTGCTCCTGCCAGTCTGATGATGTGACCTGGAGCAGGTCAAAGCTACGTGACTGTTGTGTCTGAGCCTCATTCAGGGATTTCTGCTGTTTATTTTGTCACATCCTCTTGCACTCTACAGCGCTACTCATACCGTCATCACCCACTCCTAGGCATGTGTGTAGCGTCATGCATAGGCTACAGCAAGAGAGACGTGCTGCTGAAACAATAGAGAGATATTGTAACTGCAGCCAGAGTGCAAGAGCGCAGTGCAAACGAAGCAATGGCACATTTTTGCTGGTTTATTTAATTATACTCTCAACAGACAATATGGGGACTAAACACAGCATTTCCTGGTTCCCTCAAGTCTCATATCTAATTCAAGATGGAGCCCAGCAGGTGAATAATACGGATATCCTCTCAGCACATTTGCCTGAGGGCTCTCTGACCACCTCCTCCTCCTCCCTTCCAGGCTCTCTGCCTGACTGTCTGTGTCTCTACGTGACTGGTCCAGGGTCAGTGCCAGTGGAGGCCGCCATGTTAGCAGATAACTCTAACTAGCTTCCTGCCATTACTGGTAATTGCTGCACAGCCCGGAATGGTGCAAACACCCTGGGTGGGGCGTGACTGAAGAGTGTGTGTGTGTGTGTGTGTGTGTGTGTGTGTGTGTGTGTGTGTGTGTGTGTGTTTTAGAATTAGAATTCACATGTCTGCAAATGCTACCAACCTGTTTACATGGCTGGATTTATCACTGTATACCTCCCCTGTCTGAGGGACACATGGTTGATGAGTTGTTTCAGTATTGTTGAAGCATTCATAGTGAACGGAAGAGAGGATGAAGGGCATGTAGACAGCAGAGGCATAGTGGGAGAGATATATGTAGCCAGACAAAATATGCATGTTGTCTTTCACAAAGCAGAAGAGGAAGGACCCATCATCAAAACTGGCTAAATAGCTCTGAGCTGGTTGACAAAAGAAATATGTAAAATCAGATGTATACTAGGGAAGACCTGGTGTGTTCGATCACACAGATGTATGAGGTAATTGGATTAAGGACAAAGCAACAGTAAAGTAATACTATTAATAGTATTTTTAATAATAAAGCTGTAATGTTGTAGAAATATCAATCATCAATAATAATCCATACAGCTTAATACAAAAAGTGCTGCAACACTGTGTATCTGGTTAAAAGATGAATATGAAGAAACACAGACGTAATGCCATGCACTGTATTTAACAAGAAGTCATAAAAGGGTGATGGTGCATCTGTGTTCTTGATGACTTTCCTGTGTCATACAAAAAGGGAGGAGAGGATGTTTAGATGTGGCACTGTATGTTATCACTGATCTATCTGCAGATGTCTACAGCAGGCTTATATGACCCTCGGGAGAGCTGTAGGCTATAGGTATCTAACAAGGACATCGAACGTGGTTATTTTAGCTATGCAAATGATACCGAAACATCATGGATGAAATACTCAGCTTCGATTACTGCTTGTTTAATGGAAGAAAAAAACCCAAATCCAAATAAAAGCTGTATGGCTCATTTTCAGGCCCTATAGCTAGGGTTGTGTATGTATGGTGGTGTTGTATACAATTTTACAATACAATTTTCTTTACAAATAAAAGGAATAGTTTGGCTTTTTAGGAAATACCCTAATACAGTCTATTGCCAGGTGTTAGATGAGAAGATTGATATCAGACATCAATATTGTGACACTCTCATGTCTGCACAATACATACAGTATGTAGCTGGAGTCAACAGTTAGTTCAGCCTAGCTTAAAGACAGGAAATGGAGGGGAAACAGCTAGCGTAGCTTTGACCATCCATCCATCGTCGTCCGCTGGTCGGGGGAGCAGCTCCAGCAGGGGACCCCAAACTTCCCTTTCCCGAGCCACATTAACCAGCTCTGACTGGGGGATCCCGAGGCGTTCCCAGGCCAGGTTGGAGATGTAATCCCTCCACCTAGTTCTGGGTCTTCCCCGAGGTCTCCTCCCAGCTGGACGTGCCTGGAACACCTCCCTAGGGAGGCGCCCAGGGGGCATCCTTACCAGATGCCCGAACCACCTCAACTGGCTCCTTTCGACGTGAAGGAGCAGCGGCTCTGACCAACTGTAACAAATATGACACTACTTAACACATTATGGGCCCTATCTTGCACCCAGCGCAATTGACTTTGTACACCGACGCATGTAGCATTCACTTTGCTTCTCTCATCTACACGGATGCAGCAGTTCCCATTTTTGCAAACCATACATAATTACAAGGAAAAATATTACTGAAAATGCGCTTCAGGTGTTTGGATAGGTCAGGAGGCACTTTACAGTACAGTCCTCAAAAAGTCGCAGCATTCTTTGTGGCTTGTTGTGTTTTACACAACATTTCCATGAATCATGGATGTGTTGATGACATAAATGAGGAAATATTAGAGGACTTAAGGAGATGTGATGTTAAACTACGGCGGGATTGGACACTTGAGGGTCCGGGAGTGGCAATGCGCGATGTGCTCCTGGAGCGGGTGGACGGAGATGGAGTGGGGGGGGAGGAGGAAGGGGCACAACAGGAGCAGGTGGTGCGTTTGGAGGCCCACGCTCCATGGCTGCAGCAATCCTCTCCAGACTTGATGAGATGTGCCCGGGAGGCTGCAGCAACATCGCCACCCGGTCAAGACGGGCATTTATTACTTTGCCCGGACAGCTCCCGCTCCAGCCCTGACGAGTATGTCTCCTTGGCTGTGAACCGCTCCTAATAGTAATCCGCCATGGAACAAGCATGCCTGCTCTTAAAAGGGAATATTATAAAGGGAATGACGCCCTGACTTGTTTATTGCACGTTATGCCCAAACCACACCTAGCTACTTCAGACCAACCCATTTTAGATTTGCATCGGGCGCAAGACTCATTTATCCCGCCGGTATAATAGCAACAGAGCCCAAGATCTGCCCACAAAGCCACTTGCGTTTCGCGTTTGACACTTGCGTTACAGATCGTTAAATTAGGGCTCTATATCTTGATTGTTTAATCCCATAGACTGTAAAAGTAATGGATGGACCTTCTGGGTCTGAAAAGTGAAGCCAGTTACATCCATGGTTTTAACTTGTCTTTGGTCTGAACTGGGCTTTAGAAAGTGCCTTACAGTGTTACTCTCGCCAAAATGCATCCTAGGGTCTTTTTGTTAATGTACATGAGTCAAACTTTAGTTTAAAAGCATATTTAGGACGTAATCGCCACTTTTAAGATTCACCGTATTTGGGTTTTTGGGTGAAATGGCTTTTTGAATGGGAAAGCTAGGGACATGCTAGCCTCAAAATAGCTATTTTCGAAACACTAAGAAGGCTCAACACAACATGAGACTTTGCTCCAAGTATCTCCAGGGGCTCTACACCTTAACGCAAGCATTGACAACTATCTTTGTGTATACACAGATTTACTAAAAAGAAAGTTTTTGAACAACTCACGTAGCTCTTGTTGTTTTCCAGCCGCGGTCATTTTATCAGTCCAAGAAAATGAATGTGAGTGAATGTGAGAGGCAGGAGAAGCTCTGGCGGTTTGGCACTGTTCTGGTCTGGTCTTGACTCGGTCTCGCCCTGCCTTGGTCTTGGTTCGTCTCAACCCCTCAAAGTCTTGGTCTTGACTTGGTCTCGATACACTCTGGTCTTGTTAATGACTTGGTCTTGGTTTAGTTGGTCTTGACTACAACACTGCTTAGTGAAAATGGCAACCTCATTTCTTCACTTGCATGTCCGGCCCCCTGGTGTTTTCAAATGTTTATTAGCATCCATTTTTCGCAGGTTAGTGGAAAGGCTAATTGAGAAAAAGTTACAGGGATATTGTTTAGATTGAGCTTCATGTGGCGGAATACCTCAGCTACGCAAGTGAATTTCATAACCCTTGGATCTAAGCAGCCTATTCCAAACACTGCAATTGATCAAAAACATTGGGTTGTCGTTGACTGAAGCTTCATCAGATACATGTGAGCATTGCTCTAGGCGGAGGAAGTCTGTAGACTTAAGAAGACTTGGCTGCCTGAGTGTTACAGACTTTAAAAAGATTACAGTATCTTTTATTGGCTATCTTGTGGATGTGTGTATGTCTGCAGTATGTTGATGGGAAGAAGGCATCAAAGCAGACTAGCATCCTGTGGGCAGCCCAGGGCAGGACCAGTGGGCATAAGGCGGCTGCGAGGTGGGTGTCCTGGGGTAGGCACCACACCGTCTGCCTCAACAGATACACACCCACACACACACACACACACACACACACATCTCCCCTGGTACAAAAGGCCACCATGTAATTGAAGTAGTGTCAGAACTCAGGGGAGGGCGAGTTGGGCGGGACACACACGTACACGCACACACACACACACACACACACACACACACACACACACACACACACACACACACACACACACACACACACACACACAAAGGGCATTAACCAATTTAACTTAGAAATGAATGTTACTTTTACAATGTTGTGTTTTTCAATCAAAAAGGACAAAAACGATTGAGGAGTGTGCATTAACACTGTGGTTTTAGTCACGTTAATGATCATTGAAATGTATATGAAAACAGGACATGATGGGAGTTTCTCACTACAGATTTCTCAGCTATATCCAAATGTTTACATTAATGTCTGATTGTGTTGTTTTACTAAATATATCCTACTTGATGGCTAATGATGGTAGTGCTGATAAAATGAAATCAAGGGAAGTGTTCCATGTATTTACAGTAATGATACAGTGCAATGGGGCATCACTGTAGCAGCAGTGTTGGTGTAGATCTCCTGATTGATTAGATATATATGGTGAAGTGAAAACCTATTGATTTATATATTCAGTCTTGCTTGGCCCATCAAACAAATCTTCTCTGTAATGCATGGACATGGAATTTGTAACAAATGTGGGAATTGCAGTGTGTATAAATTCATAGCCTATATTTAAAAGAGAATCATAAGTGTTACGTAAATGTTTTATGAATATTTACTAGACTTGTATTTTCTTCACCCAGTAAGGTTTTAAAAAATACAGTAGCTCTTTCACCAAACAGATACAACTGAAGATAAAAGAGGACAAACTTAAACACAAAACATGCAAATCAGCAGAAATTATTTAATATGGTTAAAGTGAGTATATTTTATCACTATTCAAACATTGTATTTTTTTTAAATGTAATCTATCTAATAAATCGGGAAGCCTCTGTATGTGTGTGTGGTCTGTCTTTGACATATCTCATGAACCGTTCATTCAATATACTTCAAACTTGGTTTCCTGGGTAATGAACTTGGGGTTTGGATTTTGGAGCAGTTTGGACAGCATTGGACATTGGATATTAAAAAACAGTGAATAAAACTAAACAGCCGAACAATAAAGGTTGAGAAACAAATGGACATAAAACGAAGCACGCAGCAGGCTGCTGACACACTCTGTACAGCGGTGTGTGTGTGTGTGTGTTAACAGAACACCTGCCGAAACACGACTGCACCCCACAGGCACAGTCACTGAGTAATGTTAATTATGAAGTGCAACAATATCACATAGATTATTGTGATTTTACAGTACTGTTTCAGATTTTATAAAGGCAACTTTTATACAGGTGTTTATATAGAATAGCCACCACCAAATAAGAATGTGATCTCTTTATTATATACCTATAGATTACTTTTTTTATAATCCAAACTAATACAGCCATACTATTTTTTTCCAGACAGAAAACTCTTCTACAAGAAGAATAAGCACACCATAGAGGTGGTGTGTGGACCTGCAGAGGCTTCCACAATATTTTCATGACAACAACACAGGGGCACACTGTGGCCAAAAAAAACAACAACAGGGATGCCATCAGCAAATGGTTCTACTGGCGTGGAATGTCACATGACATTGACACATGGGTAAATCTTTAAGGTGGCCTCTACAGCCTGTAATGGGAAAATTACAAGGTGACCTTTTTGTTTTTGTCTCTTTTAAAGTTGATTTTCACATGCTAAATGAAAGGGAGCTTGAAACTTTTGTGTGACATGACCAGAAAATGCATAAGCGTCACTGAAGACTGTCTATTAGCACATTTTGTTATGTCTCTCAGCACATTCTGTATTCAAGGCAGTTAGAGATAAAAGAGGAACTCCACCTTGGGGAAGGGGGGGAGATAGTGGGTTGAAGGGAAGAAGTCAGCCAAAATCCATGGCTGTTTCTTTTGTTTTGTTTTAGATTTTTTGCTAGTAGTGCTGAGTCATGCTTACTGAGGAGGGATGCACCTTGTGCTCTGAAGTGGATACAACCCAAGTGCATCTTTTACTCGTTGAAGACTTTTCCACAATGTACTGATGTGCTCTGTGAAATTGTACTCCTGCTTGCAAGTACAAATAAAATACAAAGACCAAACTTGGTTTTCTCTCAGCTCTCTTTATTTGCTTCACTCTCAAAAACACTGATGCAGAGAAACTGAGTAGGCCTAAGCTCCGCCCACACTGTTTGAGAATGTCCTGCCTGATCTCTGCCAACAGATGGCGCCCGCGTGGAGTCAAACTTTTAGCTCCGCCCACATTTAGCCCAACCCCGATCTGCGTACTGCAGTCAGGTCTTAATACATCCATGAGTCAGGTGCAATCAAGGGGGCAGGCTTCTCTCAGAGCGAAGCCGCGATGGCACCATTTTGCTAACCCCTATCCATCACCCCCTGTTAGCATTCCATTGACTGCCATTCATTTTGGCGTCACTTTGACAGCCAATCTGAAGCGTTTAAAGACTTGATTTGTCCATCGTTTATTTCTAAAGAAACACAACAATGTATAAAAGGCTCCATTACCTTGTACCTCACGTTATGGCTCCGTAGCAGATGTTTTTATAAAAATAGGCTAACGATTGTGTCATGACCACGCGACTTGCTGCATAGTAGAGGAATTACCGTATAGTACAGGCAGTGCCGATCCTGACCTCCCTGGGGCCCTAAGCAAAATTCTGCTAAGGGGCCCTCTACCTGACCCGTGATGCCGTGAGCTATGTAAACCATTTGCCACACAGTCACACCTGACACTTCAGTGCTCCCAATACAATCC
This sequence comes from Gymnocephalus cernua, assembly GCA_023631565.1. Classification (NCBI taxonomy): domain Eukaryota; kingdom Metazoa; phylum Chordata; class Actinopteri; order Perciformes; family Percidae; genus Gymnocephalus; species Gymnocephalus cernua. The sequence continues at coordinate 20,408,845 of CM042429.1, read as the reverse complement.
TCCCTCCTTTAAACAAAACAGTCAAAGAATAAGTACAACAATATAGAACAGAATGAGGTTCAAACAAACAATATTTATTGAATAGAGTATTTTCTATAATATTAAGATAACAAGTGAATATTATTAAATAAGTGAATATTAACGTAAACATAAATAACAAGGAAATAATAAATTATAACCCTGAACTTTGGCTTTTGGGATTAACTTTGGTTCTCTCTACAGCCTGGGCATTTTTGGCATCAGTATGGGCACCACCAGACTATTTGGACTGTCTAGAATAAGTAGTAAATAGTACAATTTTTGTACAAGTGAACATGTAATTCCTGATATCAAAAATAGACATTGGTAGATAAAAATTAAATAAGGGGCCCTACTAGTAAAAATAATCAAGAATTCACTTTGCAAATAGTAAAAAATCGAATTCTTGATATCAAAAATGCATAAACTGTGAATGAATAAAAGCTAAAATGACTTGCCATAGCATGTTAAAGTTTGTATTTATTTATTATGCATGTTGAAGCAATTCTTGATTTATGGTTATTATTTACTGAGGGATGTGCATCCATATTGACCAGTATGTCCAGCTAATCAACATTTTAAATTCAATATAGCCTATAAATCAATATCAAATTGTCAAAACATTGCTTTCTATCTTGCATAATTAGTGCAGTTGTTTAGAGTTTTTAACTACACATTGTCTGAGACTAGATAATCAGTGTCTTAAAAGTATGTATAATGTGTACTTTGATGAGGCGTGCCATCATTCATGCCCATATATTGTAGCCTACGGTCTGTCTGGTCTTCACATATATTTCTGCTTGAAAAATGCGCGTTTCATTTCGTGCACGCGCCTAACGCACGATAACACACCCGACGCGGTTATCTTTTCAGAGCTGCAGTAAACAAACACCGTTGCACTTTGTCGTTTATCAAACGTAATAAATAATTGTATTTTACTCTCACTTTTGTCAGGCACAAAGTCACAAAACACAGCCCTGGAAGTGACTGGCGTTATATTAGCAGCTAGACACAGACCGAGAGATGCACTGCCTGCCTGCCCAGCTAGGTTAGCAAGACCGAAAAAAACACAATAGAAATGCACATAAACGTAACTTTACTTTGCTGACATCAAACTTGGAGAGGAGAGAACACAAGTTTACCTGATTGTTGTTCCCGCAATTCACTCTCATGGTGTTTTTTTTCTCCTTTTTTCGTGACCAGAAGGATAGTTTCGCTTAATTTTGTCATGGATGTTGTAAACATTAATTGACGCGCTATGACATGAGGGGGAGGCGGGGCCTCGAGTAATTTGCGGGGCCCTACGCAGCTTGCGTAGTGAGCGTATTGGGCGGATCGGCTCTGAGTACAGGAGAAGCTCGCAGGCAGTTTCGACTTACATTAGCTGTTTAGTTGAATTGCTAATGTTAACTAGCATTTTAGTTAGCAATAATTAGCCTGTGCCTGTGTTATCTCCTTACATATACCTACGCTCTCCGTCTCTGCGAGATTGGGAATGATTGAGATTTCTCTTGCACAGCTACCAGAAGACTTACAACGTTCAGACACATTGCTCATGTCACATCTACGGCGGGAAGCTCAGTTTGCAGCTGCGCAGTAACGCTCAACCAAAGAATTTCTAATATAGGAAGAAGTTCCACTCCCTCGTTACTTCCGGGTTCTGAGTTCCACTAGATGGCGTAGAATGAATGGGACTCTATGGAGCTGTACCCCTAAATATCCACTTTTCTCAGGATATAATTTTTTGTCTAGTAATTTGAATGTTGCATTCGAAAGGGGAGGCAAAGAAAATACATACTGCTGGTTGTTTAGATTTTTTTAAAGTCGCTTTTTTGTTCTAAAAAGCCTTTTGAAATGTCAATGACGTCACACACATATACGGCCAGAGATACTGCTTTACGGCAAGCTCCGAGTCGCTTCCTTTTTTCTCTCGAGGCATCGACAACACAGCTAACAGGTAAGGTTCTCCTTGTCAATACACATGCTAGAAAGAGGTTTGCTAATGTTTTAACGACCACGCCGAAATATTCACTCTGACATTCTGGCTCTGCTTCGGATGCCGTCAAGCGGGATCTCCGATCGTAATCAGTCCTTCACTGACCAATCAGCATTCATTAGCAGAATGCTAGCGTGGTATGGGCAACAACGACTCAACCTGTAACAAATCGAAAGGGCATACGTACTCGTTCTTTCAACTTTCGACCTATAATCCATGTTGAACTTGCAAAAACTACAATCAAATCTGAGATTTCTCAATGACAATCAGGCGAAAGAGACAAATTTAGCCGTCTAGCTCCATAGGGTCCCATTCATTTTTCACTGGACCGTGATCACCCCCAGTGGAACTCTGGTGGAACTGCAACCAAAGTAGGTACAATGGGGCTGAATGGGGAATGAGTCCATCCATGAGTGGAGCGGCTTTCCGTAGACCGGCTTTGGCTCAACCATCACCGGAAAAGTGTTGGTAATAGACTTCACTTGTCTCCGTCAAAAACAGCGGAGTCACTGGGTTCATTTTTATATACTGTCATTGGGTGCAATTGACCTGGTTACTGTAATACTGGTGCACGTATTTAGACTGACTAACATTGCCCTCTAGTGGCGTGCAGTCGTATTTCAGCAGTCTGTTTTCAGCACAACACCTGTTTTGACTGCGGTTTACTTTTTACTGCTTCCAATATTACATGATTGCTGTATTAATAAGTAAGTGTGCTGCTAACTAATAACATTAGCGCCAAAAAAAAAATCCCCCTGCAAGTAAATTCATACTTCAAAGTTAACCGTCAAGCCTGTGTGAAAAATGAACACCTCTGGTGAAGTGTTAATTTTTCAGCGATTAATGACAAGACGAGACAACACCGCCGTCATTAGCTGACTGTGGCGATATCAACATGCAATATCGTTGACGAAAAAGCACAAAACTGTAGTTGCATTACCTTCCACCTTTTCTTTCCGCTCTGCGGCAAGACACACTCACAGTCCGGAGTTCATCTCTGTAGGCCACTCGGTCCGGTTCTGGTGGTTGATTAACGCAGCTTTTTGCTGATTGGCTCTCATAACGGGCCAGATGGGAAGCACACTGCCATGACTCTATGAGGCAACTGTCTGATTATTCCACATTTTAATTGTGATATATGTGATCAAATTCTGAATCTGCAGCATTCTCTGTCAGGTAAATGTAGTATAGGCTACAATGTCTTCCTCTGATGTAGAAGTAGCCTACACTGCAAGTCTATCAGTAGTAGGCTCTACAGTTACATTGCATGTTAGGGGCTTTGGGGTCCTTCTGTAAGTAATTTTGGGGTAGGCCAAGATCAATGACAAATTGGGAGATGCAATCATTGTCACATTTGCTGTGTAGGCTATTGCTTTATAATATTTAAACTTTAACACTGATGGGGTGATCCTAGTAACATTGTCTGAGATTTTTTCATTTTAATGTGGCATAAAAACCAGCAACAGCCTATTTTTAACAGCAGCACCACTCAGACTCCCAGACTTCTGTGAACGTACTATAAATAAAGTGTTATGATTATTATGACCTTTGTGTGTATATGAATCTGCCAGCCCCATGTCCTGGTATCTTTATAAGTGAATGTATTTTGTGTAGGATTGGCCATGAGTGAACAGAACCAGTGATTATGTGTGATCTGCCATCTAGTGGAATCAAAAACATTTAAAGTAAAAATGATGCGCAGCATTTGGCTTCACTGTCAGTAAAATTATAAGATAAAATAAGATAGATTTCGGGGCGAACAACGCTCAAACAGTATGTGCAAAAAGAAAATCACACAAGTAAAAATGAGAATCTAAGATAAACATGGAATAGGGCAACATTTAAAATATAGGAATAGAAATCAGTAGAATCAAATAACACAATATAACATATAGTAAAGAATATAGAATATTATTGACTAGGAGAATGATGTTGGATGCATGATTGGTGAAGTTCTCCCCAATGGAAGAGCAAGAGACTTTTTATTAAAAATCATAACCTTCCTAAAATCTCTTAAAAATTAGCTTTCATTGCATGAACAATTTTCCACAAAGTGAGTTCTGCCGATTATCATTTTTAGTGCAAGTTTTAGTGTTCAAGTGCTCTTTTGACAAGTTCATTTGTTTTTGTTCACAGAATTTCAAAATAAATGTTGTAATATATTGTATTAAATATATGTATAGGTAACTCTTCATCATGAAAACTTTGTTATGATAATTACACAAAGAGATCCTAATTATTTTTCAATAACCAGCATGTTTTCATCTAAAATCATGAATCCAGACTTGTTGCTCTCAGTTCCAGATGGATTTTAAACCTGTTTAGAAGAATTACAAATCCAGATTTGTGTCAAATCATCAACATTCAAATCTGAATAATTTGAGTATCCACGTACAAAGAACAGGGCTCTACAGACGTATCCCTTAAAGAGAAGACCTAAAGAAAAAGACCAAGTATACATTACTTTTCCTTTAGTATATACTTTAAGGCCAAAGCAAGCATGCAATAAGTAATACACGTAACATATTGAAAGAATACATATCAGTCCAGTAGTAATTAAAAAAAAAGTGAATTAATCACTCAATGAAATGTCACCAAATAATCTACCAAAAAACATAAATGAAGCATGTGTGATTAAAACTACATTTCTGTCCCTTTCATTTTATTGTGTAAAGAGTTTGGGAGATTGAGACTGTTGGGAAAATTAACCCCTAGAATACTATAATCCGATCAGAGCACATTGTTTTACATGGCGTCAAGCTTTTGTTAAGCATGTTGTCACTTGATTTGTGGCGCCCATATCGAATGTTATCATTCCATTGAATGGGCGTTATCGGTGGTTATCAGCCTAATAGATATGGGTTAGAAGGGGCCTGCTACACCTACTAGTAGGTTTAGAAAGCTAGTATCACCTAGTCATACGGTAACAGTCGCTGTTAAAACCGTTGGTGTCCCGGGCGCCTGGGTAGCTCACCTGGTGGAGCGCGCGCCCATGTGTAGAGGTTTGCTCCTCGACGCAGTGGCCGTGGGTTCGGCTCCAACCTGCGGCCCTGTGCTGCATGTTATCCCCTCTCTTTCCCCTTTCTTAAGCTGTCCTATGGAAATAAAGACCTAAAATGCCCCCCAAAAAATCTTTAAAAAAACCCATTGGTGTCCCTTTTTAGCGCCACAGTCAAGCAGTTGCTGTGGGTGTCAAATATTTACGCGAATGGGTGATCCAGCTTGCCAATGGATTATAACGGCCTACTGAGCCAACTAGGAGGTAGAGTAGGACCCTACTGCCTCATATCTATGGTAGTGATAACAACTGATAAAGGCCATTTAACGGAGTGATAACATTCGATGCAAGTGTTTGTGAGGAAGTTTCTTCACTCACATACACTAACCTGTATTTTATTAGCACAGTAATGGGTATAGCATATTCGTTAAGCATTAACTAGGTAATTATCGCAAACCTCCCCGTGCAAACTGTAATTACTTGTAGTAACAAACACCATGTGTATATTTGTTCAACAGTATTCACTTGTTATCAGTAGTTGCACACTAAGTAGTCTGGGTCAACGGAAGTAGATTTCTAGGATAAAGCCTGACATCCGGCGCTTGGCTCACACGCAGGATGTCAGGCTTTGCCCCTCACCTTCTGTGTGTTGCCATTCTCAAAATCCAAACTTCGAGCTAGCAAGCTACACACTGAAAATGGCAAGTTTTTAAGAAAATTTGGATTGTGCAACAAGGCAGGCCTGCTTTGTTCTTTTGGGGGACTGATTCTAAAGATTTACAAAGAATATTTTTACGGCATCTAACTGGGACGTTTTGGGAACGGTTGGTGGGATTTCTGTGGACGAGGTACACACGGTGATACACTGGTAAAAGCAAATTACGGCTAATTTATTATGAACAATTAACTTGATTTAATATTGTACGTGGCGTTTTCTTTTGCGGGGTGCAAATGTTCCACCAAAAGAAGGTCCTTCCAGAGACCATTTTGCAGAGCCACTGTCGCTGCGTCCGGAACTTAGCGCTGCCCTAAGATGATTGTGATTGGTTTATGGAAATACAAACAATCCAGAGCGTTTTCTTTTTCGCTAGAATGCATGTGCGGTGTAGCCAGACCTTACTCTACAGACCCTATCTGTGGAGATAGGTCTGGCAATATGAGACTACACACAAGTAGTAGGGACAGAAATGTATAAAGTTAACACCAGGCAATAATGCAGTAAGTAGCACAAAAACATATTTTCTGTTTAATAACATTTATGTTTCGCTATAATGCAAGTCATGGTTGTTTTAACCATGTTTAGTATTGTTAAAATCAATAAAATGCTTTTAGTCATATGCCTAGTATTAAAACCAAAAGTAAATGTTGTCTAGTTATCACTGATTTCCCACTTGATTTTATTTCTACAACTCTTTCCCTCTCTCTTTGCTTTGGTTGATGGTCAATCCATGCTCCATGGCAGAGAGAAGCTCTCACTCTCCAGCTCTTTGCGAATGGCCGATGTGAATCTGGCCAGTTGCTCTGAGCTAAAATGGTTTTCCCAGTCTCCAGCAACACCTAATACGAAAACACACACACGCACGCACGCACACACACACACACACACACACACACACACACACACACACACACACACACACACACACACACACACACACACACACACACACACACACACACACACACACACACACCAAGACAGTCATGTGAGCACAACGATTCTCTGATGTGAAAGGAAGTCAACTGTTTAGTAGAAATCTAAAAATACAGTCAGACATATTTATGGAGACTGAAAATCCACCAACATATCTGATTAAATATCACTCCTAATAACCCAATTTGAACACTTGGTTGTACTAGTCTATATCCACGACATTCCACTTCCGGGAATGATCCGGTGCTACCGGAAATTCTGCCGGATGTCTGGCAGCTTCCGCTTTCTTTGTGTTGGTATTTTAAACTCTGGTGGATTTATAAGGACTATGGTTGCAGGGTAAATCCAGACAGCTAGCTAGAATATCTGTCCAATCTGAGTTTTCTGTTGCACGACTAAAACAACTTCTGAACGTACACATTCCACCAAAACAAGTTCCTTCCCGAGGCTATTTTGCAGCGGCACCACGGCTCTGGCTGGCGCTTAGTAGGGGTGGCAATCACCAGAGGCCTCACGATATATCATCACAATACTTATGTCACGATACGATATTATTGCGCTTTTAAACATATTGCAATAGTCTGAGATATATTGCAATTTATTATCTTTTTTCCAACTTCAAATTTTTCCCAATTTCATATTATGTCTCCAAAAGGAAACTTTGTCAACAACTGTTTTATCTAAAAAGATAAATTTCTCTGTTTGTTCATCTCACTTCACTATTATTGCTGCAAAATGGGGTTGTCAAGCAGACAAACTGACCAACACATATATAATAAAACACTTGGCGTCTGTGTATCGATACACTATTGCCATAGAAAATATCGTGATACTATGTTGTATCGATTTTCCCCCCCACCCCCTAGTGCTTAGCGCCGCCCATGACGATTGTAATTGGTTTAAAGAAATGCCAATAAACCGGAGCACGTTTTTCTCCTATCCCGGAGTGCTGTGTGGACTAGCCAGACCATCCTCCGCAGTGGTGTGGAGGAAGGTCTGGCAATGCGAGACTAGTATTGTACTAAACTGACCTGATCAGCTTCAAGTTAAATGCAACTCTGACGAAAGCAGAGGAAGTGAGGATGGACACACGATACAGAGCCTCACCTTTCCTGAAGAATGGAGATTTGTCAGGGTTCATGTACTCCTTAGGGACCAGGCTGAAGTTAGACATTTTGTTGGTCTTCATGGTCTTGAAGGAGCAATGTTCCGCTATCTTCTGAATGACTTCTTCACTCAGATTACGGCCCAGAAAATCTGAGATACGCCTGACAGCTGCAGGGAGGTCCTAAAGAGGGTCACATGGACACGTGTTCTTTCATTTATGTGAGGCAACAGTTTGCCTTTACCTTATAATATACCTTCTCTCATGAAGAACTTTATTCATGATTTCTTAATGAGGGTCCATTGTGAAGCCCTTGACAATGAGCTTAAGTGTGGCTAGTCATATTTAAGCAGCTTTAGTTAAGGCTGGTCTACACAGGAGTCTGATGGAACACACACTTTCTATTTCAATCAATGGTTGTCTACACAGGCCACGTATCAGGTAAAGTTTACTCTTGCAATGGTTAACAAGACATTTAATGTTCAGACTCAACCAGTAACTCTGGCTTTTAGATGATTTCTTTTTCTTTCTTTTTATTTATTTATTTTTTTACAAATAAATTCAGCAGTAGCCCATGAGAGTTCCGGGGAGAGTTTTACCTTAGCCATTTCTTCATATGTGATGTACATTATTCTGTCTCCCAGCTCTGTGTTTCTCCAGCCCTTCACATGGTCTGTCCATTTTCCAAACAATACTGCAGACAACACAGACAACAGACCATAGTATAAATGCAAACAACCACTGCGCTACTTCAGCAGAAATGACATACAAAGATGACTGTCTTTCACAATCCAAAATCGGTTCACATGGTAATACACCAACATGCTGAACCTCTCTACTGCTGAAGTTCATACTTTTTTCAGAGTAAACTCTTTATGTGGGATGAGACCTCTGACCTCTGCCCTCAAGGAATTTATCCATGAATTCATCAAAGGTTCCTGGATCCTCGAGGAATTCGGCCATCTGATGGAAGAAATATGAAGACACCATGACGTCCTTAGGGTTCCTCATGACATAGATCACCTATGGCAGAGACACGAGAGACTAATTCAATACCATAACAGGGTAAATGTGTCATATTAGTTATTGAATGAGACAACAGGAATATTACACAAAGCCTCCACCCTTTTACCTTGGCTTTGGAGGTGTGGAAGGAGGTGGGCATGAGGCGGTAAGGAAAATGTGTGACCAGCGCCCGTGGAGATGTCAACTGATCCGCGACCACTGCTAATCTTTTCTCCTCCAGCCAGGGGACCCTGTCCCAGTTAGGAATGGTTTGGATCGGCGTCAGATCCCCCCCATTCAGCACCAGTGGGAGGATCTCCTGCATCCAGATTGTACCTGCAGATAACAATAGAGCAGCAGATAATACATACCAAGACTGCTGCAAGGGTAGGTCTTGGTTCTCATGACCATGAATAGTAATAGGGAGGTATGGAAAGTAAATTGATGAATGAGCAAAAGAGTACATTCCATTTCAAGCAGACATCACCCACTCACTCTCTCTTTCTCACACACACACACACACACACACACACACACACACACACACACACACACACACACACACACACACACACACACACACACACACACACACACACACACACACTGTGCTAGTGTTACCATAATAAGTTCATAACCTTGGAAACATTTCTGAGTCTGCAACGTGTTCGGTTTTTATTTTAATGGGAGAACTAATTACAGTGAGCACACTAACTTTATTTTTTACCATGACTTCGGTGAGCCTGAAACAACTCGTCTTACAGAAACACTGACCTGACTTCGGGTACACGACAGCCGTGACGTCCTCGTCTTTAAACGTGAATTCATGCGCAAACTTCAAGCTCTCGAAGGAATGAGTCTCTTTAGGAAGCATAAGTCCATGATACAGCAGATACATCTCTTCAGAAGACATTATGTTGCGAGGATTAAATCAAAGTAGCACGGATAAATCACGAAAAAAGGAGGCTCCCTGCTGCATTCAAGGTATGTGGGGAAAATCTTAATTGAGACATAAACGCACATAAAAAATAAAAAATAAAAATAAGACTACTGCAACTTCATGACCCCCAATCTTGAGCCTCCAAAATCCTCTCATTGTTGTATTGTTTTTTTATATGGTAAGTTGTGTAGCCTACTTTTGTAGGCTACGACAACTTCAAAGTATAAGTCATTTGCTACTGAAGCACAAGTAGCCTACTTTAAATTTTAGCCGCATCTCTTTAATGAATAATCAATTAGTAACGCGTCTGTTTCGTTACTATACCTGAGCAAAACCAACTGACTGCACGATTACCATTTTTAATCAAACAATACTACTTAAAACCCAACTTTCCGAGAGCGACCTGAAGGTAGCACAGTATGTATTTCTGGTCAGTGCACATAGATATAATTTAACCTGTTTAACCCGTTCCATAATAGGCTATACTTTGTCCCCACATGAACCAATGTACGTGTGTGCGAGCATGTGTGTTTGTATTTCAGGCCTGTGATTTCTAACAGAGTGTAAATTGTAATTTCCCCAAAGGGCATCAATAAAAAGTATTTAAAAAAAAAAAAAAATAGGCCTACCGATTAAATACGGCCAATTAAGGGTTAATGCCCGACGAGGTGTCCATTGTCAGGTATTTCACCTGACGATGAAACTAAAACCCAGGACCGGTGATGTGGGACTGTAAGGCTCTGACTAGGCTCTGTGTCAGCTTTAAGGTAGACAAGGTTGTGTCCCACCTTTATTAAAATGCGACCGACTTTATTGCTGTGGAGGTACTGGTAAGACTCCGAGCTTTCCAGGTTATTCATCGCTTCACCGTCCGTAGCAACAGAGTTGATAAAGTAGCTAAATATGCTAGTGTACGTTGTCTGAGGCCACTTTTTCAGGCCGTCCTCCCATCCCTCAATAGCAGAAGGCATGATGACATTGTCCCGTTTGAGGTGTAACAGGCTGTGTTCCCACATGTTTTATTTCCCAAACGCTGAAAGCCCGCAATCACTGTTTATGACTGTTACCATGGCAATCGCCGGCTCCGGAAGTCGTGCCCATAATTCACGCAAGGTATCATGGGAGCTAGGAATATATCTATATACTACAATAAGGTGGTATGTCCGCTCAGCTGATAGAATCCTTCAGCTTAGCTACGAGCCAGAAAGGTAACGCTATGCTAGCTAACGCTATGCTAGCAAGATCCAAAATCAATAACATTGTGTACAGTTGGCAATCAGTAAAACTAATTTAACAGTATGTTAAACAACAAGACAAGCTAGCTATCCAGCCATGTCATTGTCCCCGAAACAATATAACGACTTTTACGAACAATTTGATCCGCGATGTGTAACGTTACTGTCGGCCGCAGCGGCGCAGCCTGAAGTAGCGACCTGAAGAGTGAACGGGATGTGAGATAACGTTATTCTCTGTGAAACAAAGTCAGTCCAGAGGGGAAGTATAACGTACTACTTGCAGCGTGTGTGTTAGCGCCATCCTGTGGTGATCAGAGGACGAGTTGGAAATAACAGATCCACATTTCCTTTTTGATTTAATGTAGCGCATTGATTTAGTTATTGATTTAACGGTAAACAGTCCGTTTCACCGTAACACCTTTACTAGGTGTCCTATATCACTTTTTTTATGGACACCCAGCAGCCAATCAGAATCGAGTATTCACCCAGACCATGGTATACTCTTGCAGCAATTTTCTCCCACACAAATTCTCTCTCTTTTGCTGTTGCTGCTGTGTTGCTTTAACGAAATACATGTTCAAACTCGCTTGTTGTTAGCATGGTGAATCGTAGTATCATTGCTCCATTCTTGCTGCCCAGAGCCATGTCTTTCTCTATCACTCTGATGCTGCCTTTTGCCTACTCTGAGTTGTTTGAACCAACTCAAATCAGCTGTTCTGGAACCGAAAACTCAGTTTCCCATCTCAGGGTAAATGTACTGAGAGATCAGGGTTAGACTCCTTGTGGCTTTGCTAATATGCTGCGCATCACCATAAAGAAAACTGCTGTTTGCAAAAAAACATTATGTGACACAAATAATCTGGTGGAATGTGAGAGCATGTCCACGATGGGTGACGTAGTGATATGAGGAAGGATAAGGTTATAGGCGACATAACTGATAGACTGGGAAGAAAAACGATACCGCTCAAATATAGGTAGGCTAATCTGGAAATAAAAATGCATCTATAGTCAGGCCTCAATATTATCTCCCGACGTAGGCCTATACGCTATGTTTAAGTCCCTGCGAAGTAGGGAGAGCCGGGACGATTGAAACGTGGGACGGATGAAACATTCCAGTTTTCTCCGAGTGCAATGATGATAGACAGACTTCCTTAGGTCAAAACATAGAGCATGTTAACCTCCTTCTATCAGCCAAATGTCTTCCTGTTATTTCCTTTTTATCACGGAGTTACAGGCGATAAACAAGTTTTGATTGTCAAAAGTAGCCTAAACTTCATTAGCTGTTAAATTTTTTCGATTATTAATGAGTGTTTTTCATTTAAAGGTTCGACTACATGCTTATTCAGTAGACCATTTAGTGTTCTCCACAATCCCAGACTTTCATATTGCATGCTTGTTTACATGGAAAGCAAAACAGGTTATAATGGCATATGTCTATATGTAGGGACGGTTGAAACTGCTGTTTCAACTGTCACCGACCTGGCTGTAACTCCATGTATTTTAAGTAAATGCACAAATATCTGTGTTTATACAATAATTTATGGAGGTGAGAAATGGAAAAGCAGTTTTAGAAAGATGAAAATATATTTGAGTCCACCAGGTATAGGGGGTCGAGTTTCCCCATGTTATCCTATGGAGACTGACGGGCTGTGTGTAGTTAAGGGCAGTTATTTGGATGTGCAGTGGCCTAACCCACGTAAAAAATGACATTTTCCACAATAGACATACATAGTAAACATTATATGAATGGGAACACGTACTGTTCTAGCTATAAAAATGGCAGAATCATCCACAGTGCATGATACTTCAATAACCGCTTCATACACGCTTCAAGGTGACGACAATGAGTTGTTAACAAACATTCACAAAGACGTATCTAAAATAACACCTTTTGGGAGTACCATTCAGGATATGTAGTAAAATATTTAAGTTGTGGGAAGTTTATATGGCTTAAACTGTATGTTTCATCCGTCCCCCCATGCTGTTTCAATCGTGCCGAAAATTCAACTGTATTTGACAGATGACAGGTGTAGGTTGCTAGTGACAAAATATTAACTTCCAGTGCCATATATGATCGCTTCTTAAATTATGTTTAATTAAAAAGTGTTTCAACTGTCCCGGCTCTCCCCTAGTAATACAGCTTCTTCATCAACGGGATCGTCGACAAAAGGAAATGCCATGTTTTGAGAAAAAAAAAGTTAATAAACCAATAGGCTACTGTTTTTTTTATTCATGCAGATAACAAATTGCCCTAAAACGCACCTGCTACAGACTAAATTAATGAATGAGGAAATGAAAGAGCACTGTGTCAGAGGGAGGAGACTGAGATAAACTCGAGGTTTATTGAAGAAAACCTGCTCCCGACCAGGTTAGGTTCACAGACTCAGTTACCATAGTTACTGACTCTGAGGTTAAGTTCCCTCTCTTTCTGAAATGGGCTGGAGTTACCCCTCTCAGGTTTGATTAACCTCCCTTGATTAACTCAGAGTTCCCCTCATCAGGGTTAACAGGGGGAACAGCTGAAAAGAGACAACAAACAGACATGAGAATTAATACATTGTACTGTACCTGACTTGGGGTAAGTCACAGCAAATACATCGGTGTCTTTCACAGAGAAATTTTCGGCGTACTCCAAGCTCTCCTTGCTGTGAGCTTGAAGGGGCAGCAGAATTCCGTGGTACTGAATGTACTTGGTTGAGGACGTCATGATTGTGCCTGGCTCAGGGGTTTAAAGCTCTGCAAGCGAGTGGTGTCCTGTTAGTCTGGTAGCCTACACGCTGCTCCTTCCTCTCTCTCTCTCTCTCTCTCTCTCTGAGGTATTCTTGGAGTTTCTCTGGTTACCTATAGTCCCTTTTCTCTGAGCTCCTCTTTGTTGGCCAGCTGGCAGGGCTGTACCACTTTTTTTTCCTTGTACATTTTTTTTGTACAATTCTGTCCTGCAAATCATCCGCTGTTTTCTCTATCATGTGTGGCATCTGTATTCTTACATTCTTGGCTACAGACTGAAAGAAAGAATGAGGAAATGAAAGAGCGCTGTGTCAGAGGGAGGAGACTGAGAGGAACTCGAGGTTTATTGAAGAAAACCTGCTCGACCAGGTTAGGTTCACAGACTCAGTTACCATAGTTACTGACTCTGAGGTTAAGTTCCCTCTCTTTCTGAAACGGGCTGGAGTTACCCCTCTCTCTCTCTCAGGTTTGATTAACCTCCCTTTCTGAAACAGAAAACCCAGTTTCCCTCATCTCAAGGTTAACAAACTCAGAGTTTTCACTAAACCTGCTTTCTGAAACAGTCCCCCAGTTCTCTTCCTCAGGCAGCACTGATGCTGATCAAACACCTGTTGGATCTGCATTTCTTTTTGGTGCTCTAAGCACCTGGTGTATAGTCCATATAGGCACCATAACATGGCCACTGATTTTATCTGTCATTTATTCAAAAAATATGGCCTAAAGTCTACACAGACTTTGATTTCATGATCAGTTTACACCATGCTCCTTGTATGTGTAAATGGGGAACAGCTGAAAAGAGACAACAAACAGACATGAGAATGAATACATTGTACTGTACCTGACTTGGGGTAAGTCACAGCAAATACATCGGTGTCTTTCACAGAGAAATGTTCGGCGTACTCCAAGCTCTCCTTGCTGTGAGCTTGAAGGGGCAGCAGAATTCCGTGGTACTGAATGTATTCAGTTGAGGACGTCATGATTGTGCCTGGCTCAGGGGTTTAAAGCTCTGCAAGCGGGTGGTGGCCTACACGTTGCTCCTTCCTCTCTCTCTCTGAGGTATTCTTGGAGTTTCTCTGGTTACCTATAGTCCCTTTTCTCTGAGCTCCTCTTTGTTGGCCAGCTGGCAGGGCTGTACCACTTTTGTTTCCTTGTACATTTATTGTACAACTCTGTCCCTCAAATCATCAGCTGTTTTCTATTTCAGGGGTGGAACCTCCATATAGAGGGCTGGGTTTAAAGAAATGGTTTGCCTGATTACACAACCCTACTTTTTTCTACAGAAATGGATTTCTTCAGTGGCTCAAGAATCCCCTCTGTTGCCAAGAACACTTTTGTTGACACAAAACATTGCAGTGTTACCACTGACCCTAGAGTCACACTCCACTAATTCTCACTGGAATTCACAATGTCAGGCTAATGTCAGTGTGTCACGGCAAATGTCTCTCTCTAACAAGCAAGCAGGATATCAGCAACCACACACAGGCAGCAACCGTAAAGAGAAGGTAGTGTGCATGTGTATTAAGACAGCAAAGCCTATTGTGGCATTTCAATAATGACATCCTTGTTTGACTCCAGGGACCCCAGCCTACATTCACACTACTACATTTTCATGTTTCATTCATTGTTGAATGTTGTTGTTCATTGTTTCATTCACAGTTTTAAAACAATAACAATCTTTGTCCTCACAAGTGTTTTAGCACTGTTTCAGAGCTAATCTCTGTTCACACTAACATGCCTGAAAACACATATCACAAACTGCTGACTTTCACTGGGCATGCATGTGCTGGTAAGGCCGATAACGCCCCTGGGCATGGGAATTGTAGCAAATGGATTGAATAATAGCTTGTCTCCTGCTCACGTAGGCAGTAGTAGCACTATAAAATGCAGAATTTCACTGCACAACAGCTGCTACCATCGATAACAAGCTCAGAAACGTCTGTAATGTGTTATCCATGTTGAATTAACCACCAGTAGTCAAGGCTGATGTCGTTTATATTCTTTCAGGAAAAGGATCACGTGATGGGGCGTGACGAATCAGGGAAGGACACATCGTAATTGACAAGACCCAATCAGGGAGCGAGCGTGAGAGTCTGCGTCATCATTTCCAAAGGTCTCCATTTTAGGAGCTCGGAAACGGCAGAGTTGTGTGGAAATGAGGCGTAAACCTAGCAAAAGATGTGTGTTTTGAAATGAAAACGTAGTAGTGTGGACATCCACGTTTTCGAGAGAGGAGGAAAAGAGAAGCAGAGAATGCAGGCAGCGTTAAAAAAAAAACGGGGTGAAAAACATGTTTACTATTATATTAGTATTGTTCACTGTATAGAACGTTTTATATCTATGGGGAAAAACATGAGGTGTGATAACACATAAGCTGTGTTGTGTGAAGAGAAAGTAGACGTAGTAGAAGTTTGGACCAAGAAATTAACTAGTTTTATTCATTACACATGACTCAGATTTAAATTAGAAATAAACTACTACTTTCAGAAATAAAGATTTTTGCAGCATCCCCCTCTGTTGCAACTATTTTCTCCTACTCTAATAATTGTAAAAACTCACACAACACACAAACACTTTTCACTGAATTGTAAATATTGTTAGACACTTATTTCACACACCATAATTCGCCGCGTCAAGTCATTTCAGTACGGGAGAAGGCGGCATAGGGGAAACAGTTTTGATCTGAATTTTTGGTGTAACCTCTGGGCGGTAGGAAACACTTTAAAAAAGCTTTGCTTTTTGGGAAAACACTCTTGCAGGTAGGTGGTTGTCAGGGTGGTTGCCGGGGGGGCGGTGTGAAACCAGCTTAATTAATACTTCTTTTAGGTGTTTTCATTCCCTCTCACCTCAAGTGTAATAGTAGTGGTGTGAGAACTTTTTACCATCCATCTGTAAATGTAATGGCAGAAATACACAAGATGCAACAGTGAGCCACACTTTTTGGACATTTTTCTGCATCTACAGTAACAGACAAATCAATTGCATGACAGCATATTTCAGTGGATTTAAGGGACAGGAGAGGGATGGGAATACATTTTAGTGTGTGTGTGTGTGTGTGTGTGTGTGTGTGTGTGTGTGTGTGTGTGTGTGTGTGTGTGTCTTCAGCAGTTTAGATCAACGGTCCTGCTGTTATTACAGATAGGTGAACTAATCACATTTGGCTCATTCATGGTCTCATGACAATGTGCCACTGCAGAATGAAACACTGGTGAGTAACCGACACTGGTGAGTAACCGCCAATTCGATTAATTTACATATTAATGGGAGGTGCCAGAGTGCAGTTCTGGATCGTTCCGGCCCACTAAACCCTGGTTAAATGATTAAGAATGCAGCTTTGCAGTTACTCCGAGTCCTCTCAGTGATGCGTGCGTGGTTCAGTCGCAGCTCCCCCTACCCCCACTTTGGGAAAACACCAGAGATGGGAGTAAGTCACACATGGGCAAGTCACAAGCAAGTCTCAAGTCTTAACCTTCAAGTCTCAAGTAAGTCTTAGTCATTTTGTGTGACAATCAAGCAAGTCAAGTCATAGCTTTGGTCAAGCAAGTCAAGTCAAGTCATAGCTTGGGTCAAGCAAGTCACAAGTCAAGTCATACAAAGGTTTCCATTTTTAAACAAGCTAAAGACAGTGGTTATAACTGCTGGAGTTTTATTTGCATTTTTTCCTACTCAATATTCAAAAGACATTGCGTCCAAGCCACATATATCTGAACAGTTTACATGTATAAAGATTTAAAAAAGCACAGCCTAGAACTGATATTAGGCCAAAAAAAAATCAACATACATATTTGTTCAATATGCCTCAAACATGACATCAAATCATGAAATTCATTCAAACAATTCAAGTATAATGGTGGTTTCTAAGTCAAATAATATTCTTCAAACATGCCTCACTTTTATGGGACAGAAACACATTTAACCTTTCCTTCTCTTAAAGAAAAAAAAAACATATTCTTTAAGAGTAGCTGAATCCCACCACCTTTGCATAATTTGGAGAGATTGAATAGTAGGCTATGTGTTAATATTTGTCAGTGTATTTGTGAGTGAATGTGTGCATGTTTGAGAGAGAGTGAATGAAAAGTTATTAATATTGGTGAGTGAATGTGTGCATGTGGTGTGTGTATGTGTGCCTAGCTTTATTCACATACTTAATCTGCGCAAGTGTGTGTGTGTGTGTGTGTGTGTGTCTGCATGTGTGTGTGTGAGAGAGAGAGAGGGGGGGGGGGGAGAGAGAGAGAGAGAGAGAGAGAGCGCAGTTTGTTGTGTGTATGTATACAGTGTGCCTAGTTGTATTCGTTCTTACCGCCACCTTGAACAAAGAGGGGAGGGGGTGCTTATTCTTGGACCAAAACTGAAGGGAGTTCTGTTCATCACAAGCGTCCAAATAGTGGTTCAGCTGAATATGGGGACTGGCGCATCCCGCGCATGCAACAGTGTCAGTACCAAGGGGCCAGGCTTCTCTCCTCAGAGCGAAGCCGCGATGGCGCCATTTTGCTAGCCCTTTCCCATCACCCCCGTTAGCATCATTGACTGCAATTTATTTTGGCGTCACTTTGACAGCCAATAACTTCACATCTGAAGCGTTTAAAGACTTGATTTGTCCGTTGTTTATTTCTTAAGAAACACGACAATGTACACAAGGCTACATTACCTTGTACCTCACGTTATGGCTCCGTAGCAGACGTTTTTATAAAAATAGGCTAACGATTGTGTCATAACCAAGCAACTTACTATCGCATTGTAGAGGAATTACCGTATAGTACAGGAGAAGCTCGCAGGCAGTTTCGACGTACATTAGCTGTTTAGTTTAATTACTAATGTTAACTAGCATTTTAGTTAGCAATAATTAGCCTGTGCCTATGTTATCTCCTTACATATACCTACGCTCTCCGTCTCTGATAGATTGGGAATGATTGAGATTTCTTTTGCGCAGCTACCAGAAGGCTTACAACGTTCAGAGACGTTGGTCACGTCACATCTAGGGCGGGAAGCTCAGTTTGCAGCTGCCCAGTAACGCTCAGTAACCCTTTCCCATCACCGGAAAAGTGCTGGTAAGAGGCTTCACTTGTCTCCGTCGAAAACAGCGGGATCGCTGTGTCCATTTTATATACTGTCTATGGTCAGTACACGATCCGTTCCTGCTGCACGATCCGTTCTTCGCATGCGCATAAATCAACGCATGTGCAGAAGCTCATGGTTTTACGACACTACCTAGCTAACTGTTATGTAGCTGCATGCTAACGCAACATATCTGTTATCTTGGCCAACGGTGGTGATTTTTCACGGTAAAGTCCTGCTATATACCCCGCTGCTACCGCGAACAATCACCAATAAAGGCTTCTAAACCAAATACTACACAACCGGACATGGCCCAGCACTAAAGTGACCGGAATTTTGGGAGAAATTACCAGCATTGGCCAAGATTACAGCTATGTTGCCTTAGCATGCTACATAATAGTTAGCCACAGGAGTATGCTAACGTTAGTGGAATGAAGCAGCACTTTCTAATGTCAGAAATCTCAGATAAAGGCTTCTGAACCAAACACTACCCAATCGGACATGTTTCAGCAGGAATGAGACCCAGAATTGGGGAGAATTTAACAACAATGGCCGACAAGATGACATGTTTACTGCCGTTAGCATGCAGCTACTACAGTGGTATACAGCAGTGGTGGCTGGAAGAGCTGTCATCCCATCTTTGAAAGGACACTTTTGTACGTTCATACTTCGTTGCGTTATTAGTCAAGACCATAGACAGGTATATTAATAATGAATTAATGGTCTATGGTCAAGACGAAGTATTACCAGTAAAACTATCAACATAAACAACACAACAATGAAGTCAAGAAAAATATGCTGCCAGTTTACGTCAAGTATTTTTTAACGCATGCGTGGTACAAATCGCACAGGTTTTCTGCTACGCAGTTATGCGCATGCGAAGAACGGATCGTGCAGGCGGAACGGATCGTGTACTGACAAACAGCACCAAAGTCGTAACGTTAACTCCTCCTCAATATCAGAGGGGGAAAAAAATATATTTATTAAACAGAAAATCAAGTCATTTCAAGTCATTTGACTCAAGTCTAAGTCAAGTCTCAAGTCATGAATATCAAGTCAAAGTCAAGTCGAGTCTTTTATGAATGTTTATCAAGCAAGTCTCAAGTCCTAAAATTTGCGACTCGAGTCTAACTCGAGTCAAGTCATGTGACTCGAGTCCCCCATGTCTGGAAAACACTCTTGCAGGTAGGTGGTTGTCAGGTAGGCCTGGCAAACCCGGTTCCTTTTAAGGATTTGGGTTATTCTGAGTCACTCACCGAACTGAACCGGGTTGTGCGAGTCACTTGAATCACTGTCACAGTCAGTATTGTTAAATCGCAAAGGAAACTCAGTCCTACTGTGCACACCAACTCGCCACCTCATGCAGCTGCTCACAGGAGAGCCATTTTTGTCACGGAAAAGAAAGCATTTTGAGCCAGACTGTTTATTTATTGTCTTAACTTAGTGTAGCCTAAGCGATATATAGGCTTTCAATGTAGACATAGAAACAGGAATGGAGAAATGCCCGTAGTGAATACATTATTATTCTTTTTTTTTTTTAAATTGACTGTTAAATTGACTTATAAAGCTTTTTGCAGCTAAGATGGCTAGGAAATAGTAGTAGCTAATGTTGCAAGAGGTTTGTGTATGGCACTGTTATCATTTTAGATTGAATTGTAGTAGGACTCAACTGATCCGAGTTAATGATACTAGAGACTCGCGATTCGTGAGTCAATTTAAAGATTTGGGTTAAAGATCCGAGTGAATCACGACTCAGACAGGTTTATTGTCAGGGCGGTTGCCGGGGAGCGGTGTGAAACCAGCTTAAAGGTATTTTCGAAACCAAGTTCTCTGACACACCTTAATCTCTTTGTCTCCCTTTAATTAATACTTCTTTTAGGTGTTTTCATTTCCTCCTTACCTCAAGTGTAATAGTAGTGGTGTGAGAACTTTTTACCATCCATCTGTAAATGGCAGAAATACACAAGATGCAACAGTGAGCCACACTTTTTAGACATTTTTCTGGATGATTGCAATTGCATGACAGCATATTTCAGTGGATTTAAGGGACAGGAGAGGGATGGGAATATGTTTTAGTTAACATACAGTATACATTTATTACAATAAAGCCACTGGTAGATGATTTTAGATCTCACCATATTTTCCCTCATTGACATTAGAACCTTTGCTTTCTTATCAGCTTTCTAAAGAGTCTCACCTTTCCAGTCATACCCAATTTATTCAATTCTTAGACTGTTTAGGGACCCCAGTATGCAGAATTATTAAAAAACATTATTTTAGAATAGGCAAAAATAATAATAAATAATATTATAATATAAAAATAATATTTTGTACTGCATGAGAAAATCTACAATTAAGCTTTAGAGCCAGCGGAGTCACCCCCTGCTGGTAATGAGATAGAATGCAGATTCAAGGCACTTAAGCATTGGCTTCACTTTTCAGGCTCAGAAGTTGCTGCTGTAACATGTGGTCTGTTTTGTTTTTTGTTTTTTAATTTATCTTCTCAGTTATGGAGACAGTGGCACAAATGCCTCTTTTTTAAGAGTAGGCTATAGAACCTGTACTGTTTATATATATATATATAAACGCCGATAACGGCCCACCACTAATATATATTAGTGGTGGGCCGTTATCGGCGTTAACGTGCTGTGTTAACGTAAAACTCTTACCGGGCGATAAAAAAAAATATCGCCGTTAATCTATTCTCAGGCTACTACGCAAGCTATGATGACTTTCACCTTGATATTTTAGTGCGGATGTATATAGCCTACTGACTGTAAAACAGTTCAAAATGAATGTTTAACTGAATAAACAGTTAGTAACAGTGTTTCCCACACATAGGCTAATGTGCGGCAGTGCGCCTCACAATCAACACCGCCCGCCGCACTTGCGTTTATTAATTTTTTAACGCTATTTAAAACATGCAGCGTATTCGTTCAGCAGCATATTTCCTTCCCTGCTCTCCTCCGTCTCTCTGCCACTTGCCACGTCTTTGAGAACGGGTTTCTCAAGCCAGGTGGCGCATTAGACCAGGGGCTCATCTCCTGTTTCCAAAATGCATCACAAACTGCTTGAGAAAGCTGTTCTACTATGATAATTGGTGATGAAAATAAATCATGTTCAATAAGATGTAGCCTACTTGTGTTTACTACAGTGTTTCTGCAGTGGTCTTTTTCAGTCGCTTTACTGTATATATAATACTTTTCAATACTCATCTGGGATGAAGCAGCAAACATTCAGTGTAAGAGTAAAAATAATTATTTGATTCACAGCTGCTACTTATAGTGTTTTTACCTCGACAATCCAACTGCATTTTACCGCAAACTTGCGACTAGTTAACTTTCTAAAGTGGGCAAAATCACTTGTTTGCTAAGAGTCGGTCGGGACTCTGACATTAACACACTGCCAGACGCAAGTGACAGAGAGACGGAGGAGAGCATGGAAGTAAATATGCTGCTGAACGAATACGCTGTATGTTTTAAATAGCGGTAAAAAAATTAATAAATGCAAGTGCGGCGGGCGGTGTTGATTCTGAGGCGCACCGCTGCACATTAGTCTATGTGTGGGAAACACTAGCTGTTTATTCATCCATCCATCGTCGTCCGCTTATCCGGTGTCGGGTTGCAGGGGGGAGCAGCTCCAGCAGGGGACCCCAAACTTCCCTTTCCCGAGCCACATTAACCAGCTCTGACTGGGGGATCCCGAGGCGTTCCCAGGCCAGGTTGGAGATATAATCCCTCCACCTAGTCCTGGGTCTTCCCCGAGGCCTCCTCCCAGCTGGACGTGATGAACTGTTTTACAGTCAGTAGGCTGTATACATCCGCGCTAAAATATCAAGGTGAAAGTCATCATAGCTTGCGTAGTATCCTATAGACCCAGCTCCCAACCCAACTTTGAGAATAGATTAACGGCGATATTTTGTTTTTATCGCCCGATAAGGGTCTCACGTTAACGCAGCACGTTAACGCCGATAATGGCCCACCACTAATATATATATATATATATATATATATATATATATATATATATATACATATATATGTATACTTACTTTTAGATACTTTATATTATGAAATTGTATTATGTCTTTGGGATTTGTGTTATATGAAAACACCACATCACAAACTGTTCCAAACAGCTCTATTGTATGCTTTACTTCCGTGACAAACGTGCGTCACTTTGTAATTATGCTTTGTTATAATGCTCGCCTAGCTGCTAGCTTGGCACTCCCTCATACTCTGCTTCTGACTGGCTAGTAGTCCTTACCTAGCTACTGCACATGTGCGACTACCAACAAAGATGGAACAGAAGTGTGACGCCTCACTCTGTAGCTAAAACAGAGAGCTCAACACACAGGGTGAAAAGAGGAGTTGCAGCAATGTATAGTACAACTATGGTGTTTTTTAAAAATTAAACTATATAAACCTATTCTGATATAACCTCTAAATACAATTATGTACCTGAAAATAAGCATAATATGAGCGCTTTAAGAGAACACCTAAAGAAAAAGATGACCAAGTAGATTAAACTTTTCTTTTAATATACTGTATACTTCACCAATGGATGATAATAACAGTGTACTGAGCCAACTAGGAGCTAGAGTAGGGCCCTACTGCCATATATCTATGGTAGTGATAACAACTGATGACGGCCATTCAGTGAAGTGATAACATTCAAAGCGGGTGTTTGTGTGGAAGTATTTTATTTTTTACATTTTATTAAGAGCATGTGCAAATTGTAACTTGATTTAATATTGTACGTGGCGTTTTCTTTTGCGGGGTGCAAATGTTCCACCAAAAGAAGGTCCTTCCAGAGACCATTTTGCAGAGCCACTGTCGCTGCGTCCGGAACTTAGCGCTGCCCTAAGATGATTGTGATTGTTTCATGGAAATACAAACAACGCAGAGCGTTTTCCTTTTCACTAGAATGTATGTGCGGTGTAGCCAGACCTTACTCTGCAGCGCTGTGGAGATAGGTCTGGCAATATGAGACTACACACTAAGTAGTAGGGACAGAAATGTATAAAGTTAACACCAGGCGATAATGCAGTAAGTAGCACAAAAACATATTTTCTGTTTAATAACATTTATGTTTTGCTATAATGAAAGTCATGGTTGTTTTAACCATGTTTAGTATTTTTAAAATCAATAAAATGCTTTTAGTCATATGCCTAGTATTAAAACCAAAAGTAAATGTTGTCTAGTTATCACTGATTTCCCACTTGATTTTATTTCTACAACTCTGTCCCTCTCTCTTTGCTTTGGTTGATGGTCAATCCATGCTCCATGGCAGAGAGAAGCTCTCACTCTCCAGCTCTTTGCGAATGGCCGATGTGAATCTGGCCAGTTGCTCTGAGCTAAAATGGTTTTCCCAGTCTCCAGCAACACCTAATACGAAAACACACACACACCAAGACAGTCACATGAGCGCAACGATTCTCTGATGTGAAAGGAAGTCAACTGTTTAGTAGAAATCTAAAAATAAAGTCAGACATATGGAGACTGAAAATCTATACTAACATAGCTTATTAAATGTCACTCCTAATAACCCAATTTGAACACTTGTGTTGTAATAAACTGACCTGATCAGCTTCAATCCACGCAGACTGTTAAATGCAATTCAAGGCAAACTGACAAAAGCAGAGGAAGTGAGGATGGACACACGATACAGAGCCTCACCTTTCCTGAAGAATGGAGATTTGTCAGGGTTCATGTACTCCTTAGGGACCAGGCTGAAGTTAGACATTTTGTTGGTCTTCATGGTCTTGAAGGAGCAATGTTCCGCTATCTTCTGAATGACTTCTTCACTCAGATTACGGCCCAGAAAATCTGAGATACGCCTGACAGCTGCAGGGAGGTCCTAAAGAGGGTCACATGGACACGTGTTCTTTCATTTATGTAAGGCAACAGTTTGCCTTTACCTTATAATATACCTTCTCTCATGAAGAACTTTCTACATGATTTCTATGATTAGGGCTTTGTTAAGCCCTTGACAATGAGCTTAAGTGTGGCTGGTCGTATTTACAGTTAATAGCATTGCATTGCTGCAGCTTTATTTACGGCTTGTCTACACAGGAGGTGCAGTTTTTTTTCTTCCAGTCGTCCATCACGTGTCTGACAGAACAGATACTTTCTTTTTTTTAATCAATGGTTGTTTACACAGGCCATGTATCGGGTAACAATTCACTCATGCAATATGTATAATAGCCGCGACCAGAAGTCTAATTTTAGGATTCCAGTTCATTTACTTCAGTTTTAGTTTTAGGGGTCCTACACTCCTCATGTGCCTAAACGCATCCTGTCCATCTTTGTCACTATATAACGGACGATTGGAATCTTGGCATACTTCCCCGCTGAACATACGGCCGGTGTGTGTGTGTGTGTGTGTGTGCGCGTGTATAGTGTGTGTAGGCCTACTTGCATTTTATTTATCTGCAACATTATGTTGTATAATTACAGTTTTTGCACAATAAGTGTTCTCAAAATTACATAGGCCTACTAAGTTTCTTTCTCTTGCTTGGGAGCAGGATATGTTGGAGATTAGAGATCATTGGTGTAAAAGCACCGCCTACTGACCAATCAATACTCCATTGATAACGGCGTCACCGTTCTAGATCCGCTGGAGCTCGGTGCGCGGAGAGAGCGTTCTCTTAATACATCCATGGGAGAGAGAGGTGCGCTCGATTTTCAGCTGAGGGAATTACATATGGGTATTTGTCAGCTTCTTGAGCCGTGAGTTGCCAATGCGCACATCAGTTTGAATTATGTTTTTATATTTTTTATTTGCTCTCACGATCGCTTACCACTGCCTGGGTTGCAACTGCATAAAAGTCTAAATCAACAACAGTTTATGGAAAGCACAAGTGAAATTATGGTCAAATCTTGTGCCTGATCTGATTGGGAAGTTATATTGATGAGCGTTGATTTACACATTTACAGCGTAGGCTATTGTTTTAGCACGGAAGGGAGGGGGAGGGGACAGGATGAGGAGGAGGGAGGGGCGAGCTAGTCTCGTTTTGTTTGAAAATACTTTGAACGTCAACAAGAAGTGCCGTCACCTAACATCGCTTAGAGCACCTTAAACTATAGGCTCGTTCGAGATGAGCCAGATCTGCGCAGAATCGATCACCGGCGATCACCGCCCGTTGCATGCCGGTTAGATTTGTGTCCGACTTGATCCCAACTTGCTCTGACGTCATGCATACATAGGCAACGATAATCTCACGAGAGCAAGGCGGCCGCAGTTCTGAGACGCAGGTAGCGCAGTTGCTTTTCACCAAGGGGGCAGGCTTCTCTCCTCAGAACGAAGCCACGATGGCGCCAATTTGCTAACCCCGTATCCATCACCCCCCGTTAGCATCCCGTTGACTGCCATTCATTTTGGCGTCACTTTGACAGCCAAAGAATCACGACAATGTATAAAAGGCTCCATTACCTTGTACCTCACGTTATGGCTCCGTAGCAGACGTTTTTATAAAAATAGGCTAACGATTGTGTCATAACCACGTGACTTACTGTTGCATGTTAGAGGAATTACCGTATAGTACAGGAGAAGCTCGCAGGCAGTTTCAACGTACATTAGCTGTTTAGTTGAATTACTAATGTTAACTAGCATTTTAGTTAGCAATAATTAGCCTGTGCCTATTTTATCTCCTTACATATACCTACGCTCTCCGTCTCTGCAAGATTGGGAATGATTGAGATTTCTCTTGCACAGCTACCAGAAGACTTACAACTACAGATTGTATTTCCGCATACCGAGTATGGGAGCGGATCTAGAGATAAAACTGTAAAACTAGGCAGTACTGATCAAATATAAACCAATATTCTGTACTGTACTGTATTGCCTCTTTCTCTCCTCAAGCATTTTCAGAAACATATTTCAGTGCACTGTTTGGCCGTATATTATGTGTACAGTAATTGCAGTATTTAATATGAGAGTTTGTGAACGGAAAGTGGGCATACACACATTAAGAAAGGGATTGAAACACAATATTAGGGAAGGGAAATAAATGAAAAAGCCTGTCTGTTTCTTAGGTTTCTTGATTTTTTTGTCTGGGAGGGTGGTGATGACGAGGGGGGGGGGGGGGGGGGAGGGGGGTATGTTCATGTTGCAAATTGTATGTTTTGTTTTAAAGAGAAATAAAAATTGTTTATCACAAATAAACTCAGCAGTAGCCCATGAGAGTTCCGGGGAGAGTTTTACCTTAGCCATTTCTTCATATGTGATGTACATTATTCTGTCTCCCAGCTCTGTGTTTCTCCAGCCCTTCACATGGTCTGTCCATTTTCCAAAAGTCACTGCAGACAACACAGACAACAGATCACAGTATAAATGCAAACAACCACTGCGCTACTTCATCAGAAATGGCATACAAAGATGACTTTGTCTTTCACAATCCAAAATCACATCCAGCTCCTGTGCATAGGTCATGTTTTTGTTTTGTTTCTCACATTCAGTGTACACTTCCTGTTTTATTTTGAAACTCTGTTGCAGATCACTTGTCTTACGGTTTTTCTGCCTTCATGCATGTGTGATTACCTGCCCCCTCCTAATGGGTTCCACCTGTGTCTAATTGTCTCCCCTGCCCCTAGTGTATGAATACTCACCCTGTGTCTATTGTCATTTGCCGCTTCCTCTTAGTACCTCTGAGTCTAGCGGTCCAGCCTTTGTTCCCAGGGTTTAGTTTCCAGTGTGTAGTTCTGACCATTGCCTGTGTTATGACTTTGACTCTGACTTAAAATTTGGAAACCTTCGCCTGTGTTTTGTACTCTTTGTACAATAAAAGCCTTTTACATCTGAACCACTGCTGCCAAGTCGTGCATTTGAGTCCTCTGTGACAATCAGTTCACATGGTAATACACCAACATGCCGAACCTCTCTACTGCTGAAGTTCATACTTTTTTCAGAGTAAACTCTTTATGTGGGATGAGACCTCTGACCTCTGCCCTCAAGGAATTTATCCATGAATTCATCAAAGGTTCCTGGATCCTCGAGGAATTCGGCCATCTGATGGAAGAAATATGAAGACACCATGACGTCCTTAGGGTTCCTCATGACATAGATCACCTACGGCAGAGACACAAGAGACTAATTCAATACCATAACAGGGTAAATGTGTCATATTAATTATGGAATGAGACCACAGGAATATTACACAAAGCCTCCACCCTTTTACCTTGGCTTTGGAGGTGTGGAAGGAGGGAGGCATGAGGCGGTAAGGAAAATGTGTGATCAGCGCCCGTGGAGATGGCAACTGATCCACGACCATTGCTAATCTTTTATTCTCCAGCCAGGGGACCCTGTCCCAGTTAGGAATGGTTTGGATCGGCGTCAGATCCCCCCCATTCAGCACCAGTGGGAGGATCTCCTGCATCCAGACTGTACCTGCAGAAAATAATAAAACAGTGGTGTGATGTACTACATACATTTACTCTACTGTACTTTTCATGCCACTTTCTACTACTCCGCTACATCTCAGAAAAAAATATTTTACTTTTCACTCTGACAGCTTTAGTTATTAGTTACTTTACAAATTAAGATTTTTGCACACATAACACAAACATACGTTTATAAAATGCAATATTTTATTATAAATTAGACTTCCCAACCACATATAGGCCTACAAGTACATCTGAAATGAAACCATTAAACACAGAACTATTTTGATCGTTTTCAGTTTCCAAAATATGACAATTTTTCTGCATTGCGTAAAAAGAGTTAATACTACGTACAAAGTCTCTGTGCAGCATCTGTGCCATATTTCACTTTGATAAAGGACTACCTGGAATGAATTTACTAGTTCACACATTTTTAAACCTGCTCTCTGGACCATGTGTGTAATGCTCATTATTAACAGTAACAATTACCCTTCCATGCAGCGAAAGTATACAGATTTTAAATATGGGAAAAGCAGACTATTACTGAATCCGGAGAGCTATTATATTAGGAGTGCAAAGAAGCAATATGGGGACATAGTAGAGTCTATAACTACCACGGCTACAACACCAGAAACATGTGGGCTGGACTAAGAACCATCTCAGACTACAAGAGGAAAACCAGCAGTTCTGGGGTAATGTCTGCTTCTCCCCCACCCTGGTCGGGGTCTCAGGGTGTGTGCAGACCAACTGGCAGATGTCTTTTCACTGCTCCAGTCTGCAATCCCCATGTTTCAAAAGGGCCATTGTCCCTGTCCCCAAAAAGACCAAATCCCTCTGCCTGAACGACTACTGCCCAGTAGCACTCGCCTCTCCCATCATGAAGTGCTTTGAGCGGTTACTCAAACTCTTCATCATCTCTCCCGCCAGCAGGTTTGAAAAAGAACGTCTTGTTTAAAAATATCACCAAAAAACCCTACTTACCCTAGAAAGAAGTGGAAAAACGGTATTGTTCGGTGGATTCTCAAATTTCCAAGCGTCCATGAATGCATCTAGCATTTTGTAAAATAGCTCCAAAGTAAAAAAAAAAAACAACAAACAAAAAAAACACTAATTGATCAAAATCTCGCATTTTACATGTCCATCTTTAAATATTTCCAAAAATAAACCATGTGCATGATCAAGAAGCTGTACAATTAATGCAATTCTACGCTTTTTAGCTTAACGGCAGAAGTGTGACAGAGTGTGATAACAATTCATTCAATCCGCGACTGAGGCTGCAAACCACAGCACAAAGACTGCAGACTGCCAAGTGTAAAGTTTGTAAATTTATTCTGCGTGAATGATGTGCAGCCAAATTCTTTTCCTGTATGGTATAAACGTGTACCATTGGGGAAATGTTGTGTAATACGTTTCATGTGCTCATGCGAAACTTTCATGTGCTCACGTGCAGTGTTGCCAACTCTTTTCCAATGAAAGTAGCTAGCACCAGCTCCAAAAGTCGCTAAAAGTAGCAAGATGACGTCATATGCTCATTTGCATATTTGTGACGTCATTGGCAAAAAAAAGGGACTGAAGCAAGTAAAAAGGTAACCTTCTTGTGTGTGTGTGTGTGTGTGTGTGTGTGTGTGTGTGTGTGTGTGTGTGTGTGTGTGTGTGTGTGTGTGTGTGCGTGTAGGTTGGGGCGTGTCCTGGGGGGAAGGCCTTGGAAATTTTCCTTACGAAAGGTGTCACTGCAAGCTGATCCTTTTTGTCTCCCTTTAATTCGAATAAACCCATGCACATATTCTTCGGAAATTTTGAAAAGTGCTTTGAATGTAGGGAAAACATGATAGGCTAGCCTACAACACTGGATAAATTGCCTTATCCGATCACTGAAAAATCCTAGGCCTAGGCTACTGAATTTGTTTCCAAGTGTGCATATATGTGGGTGTTCTGTTTAACTTAAAGGCTAATTTTTTGCATTGCGCTTGTGGCAGGAGGGACTGGATGACAACGTCAGAGGACCATGAGCTGTAAATAGGCTAAAGAGGACAAATAATGAAATAAGAGGCTAATAAAATTAATTTGTTTTTACCTTAAATAGTGTGGTGTGGTCAGTGTTTTAGGCTAGGCTATAGGCATACAAGCTTTCAAATGTTCCATCACTTTTTAACATCCTGACTGTAGATAAAGCAGGATATTCATTATTATTTAATTTAGGGCATTACATTTTCACATGCCTAGCAATCATTTTCTATGGCTTAGCGATTGAACTTCCATTGAATCACGTTGATCCTTAGTTCAGTTGAAATTTCAACATTGTTTCAATATTCCTGATAATTGAAACACCATGTATTGAAATTCTGTTGATCTATGGACAGGATTTCAACATTGTTTCAAAATTTAAACAGGGTGCAAAATGATGTAGAATCAACATCAGAGTTCGATGTTGATTCAGTGACTTAACGAAATGTTGATTTAACATTGTTTCAATAACTGTTTGCTATCTGGGAAGGCTTCAATTTGTCATAAGTAGTATTCGTAGTAGTAGTAGTATTACCTGATTGTGTTCTATTTTTGTAAAATAAATTATCAAAGAAATTTAACTTACGTTATTCCTTTTTTGCATGTCTGCTCGATAGACATTTAGGAGCTATTCCAGCTTCTGGCCAAGGTTGTGCTTAATTTGAGATGCAAGACATGCAGATAGAGTGAAAAATGAGCCCACAGTGAGTAACAATGTAGATACTAGCTTAATAAACATGTGATTGTTCTTTTAAGCAAGCCTACTTGTAGAGACAATAAAATCTGCGAGTCGGGCAGGCAAGACGCTCCGCTTCTAAGACGCTCCTGCTGTGGAGCTATTTCAAAGGTGGAAGAAAGCAGTTTGGGAGATGTTTTTATGTGAGGTGCAAAGGAAAGGGTACTGTCTGGGTGACACC
Organism: Gymnocephalus cernua; assembly: GCA_023631565.1. NCBI lineage: Eukaryota > Metazoa > Chordata > Actinopteri > Perciformes > Percidae > Gymnocephalus > Gymnocephalus cernua. The sequence goes on along the minus strand of CM042429.1, from coordinate 20,377,814 downwards.
GAGACTCTTGAATTGGCTAGAGAAGGGTACAGGGAAACCATCAATGGATGTTCGGGGCTTTCATGTTTTAGGCTTTGGAGATGATGGTTTTTGAGCCATTGAGCTTCAGAAGGTTCCTGCCAATCCAGCTCCTGATGTCCTAGAGGCAGGTGGGTCGTGGGGAGGGAGGTGGAAGGAAGAGCAGTAGTGGGTTTAGTGGAGATGTAGACCTGTCATCGGCATAGCAGTGAAAGTGGACACCTTCGTGAGGATTGTACCCAGGGGAAGGAGGTGAATGATGAATAGGAGTGGACCCAGTACTGACCCCTGGGTGACACCCAGTGTAACAGCAGAACATTTTTGACCTGTGGTTCTGTAGGAGATTGACTTAGTTGATCAGGCAGGAAATGGTTTTCATAATTCTGGAATGAAACATAGGTCGTTTAAGAGGACAGAATTTACTACAGTCTACAAGAGGGCCTAGATAATAATATAAGATAATATAATAATAATGGTCTGTTATAACTTCTGGGCAAGGGCCTGTGATGACAAACGTGCTGTCAGATGACATACTATGCTGTGCGATTAAGTCCATCCCCAATGTATAAAGAAACTGTAAAATAGCACCAGGGAACGTTTGTGCCGGAACACGCCTCTTCTTTTCGCTAAACCGCCCCCGGGAGCGCAGGTTCATTCCCTAATTTACCGACGTGAGTGTATGGAGGGAAAAGTCTGCTCTGCATCGGGTGCAAAATAGGAATGATAAATGCGTCGGTGTACAAAGTCAATTGCGCTGGGTGCAAGATAGGGCCCACTGTCTGTCAGTGAGGTAAGATGTGGACCAAGAAAGTGCAACACTAGTGATTCCAATGTCATGATTACCATTTTTACTCAAACAATACTATTTTTTAAAAGTTTCCAAGAGCGTCTCGAAGGTAGCACAGTATTTCTTCCTGATCAGCGCAAAGGGGTAAGAAAGAAAGCCCCAAGGGTGACAGATTAAACACACATCTCTAGTGTGAAAGCACCCTAAAGCCTAACCCGTTTAACCTGTTTTCTGTTTGTGAGTGCCATGGATGGAAACACTTATAACAGTGTCTCTAATACAAATATGGAGAGGTCAATTAAAAGCCTTTACCTTGCATATTTCACTGTAGGCTTTGTGAACCAGTATTTTATTTACAGAAAAAGAGGATCAATTATTTCTTTCATCTGATCAGTGCTGATATGGGTAAGAAAGAAAGCCTATAGATTACAAGGTGCTAATATTGACACATTAAAAAACAGCTGAAAAGATACAACAAACAGATATGTGAATAAATACACTGTACCGTATGGAGCTAAGAGTCTCAATAAAGATAAATGCACACACTCCATTCACATATGCACACACAGGATTCATACATGCACACACATGATTCATAAATACACACACAGGATACACAAATAGGCTTACAAGGGTGCTAATATTGACACATTAAAAAACAGCTGAAAAGATACAACAAACAGGTATGAGAATAAATACACTGTACTGTACCTGACTTGGGGTAAGTCACAGCAAATACATCGGTGTCTTCTACAGAGAAATTTTCGGCGTACTCCAAGCTCTCCTTGCTGTGAGAGCCAAAGGACAGGAAAATGTCGTGGTACTGAATGTACTTTGTTGAGGACGTCATGATTGTGCCTGGCTCAGGGGTTTAAAGATCTGCAGGTGAGCAGTAGCCTGTTGGTCTGGTAGCCTACACGTTGCTCCTTCTTCTCTCTCTCTGAAGTATTGTAGGAGTTTCTCTGGCTACCTATAGTCAGATTTTTGTTCCTATCATGAATGGGAACTCTATAACTCTCCTGCAAATCATGAGCTGTTTTGTAATTCATTCGTTTGTCCTGTCAATAATTTATAAGCTATGTCCTTGTACTGTCCTTGTTTACCCTTTCTGTTTGTCATGAAAAATCTATAATAAAAAAGAAAGAAACGCATCACTGAAAAGTTTATCAGATGAGCTCCTGCTTTTGGAGTGACACTGGATGGGTTGAGCTGGGTATTTTTATTGACCAAGGCAGAGAACTCCCACTGGAGTTTGACTGTACGAGTCCTCGTCAGTTACATCCTAACAGTGAAAGAAACGTAGTGACAGTGAGAAAACATTAACATACCAGTTAGACAATGGTGTTTTGTACACCAAAAAGAGCCTGTGACTGTTTATAATGAAAAGCGTTGTACAATATAAACAGCACTGATAGTATATTAAAGGATGATACCAGTTTACATTTTTTTTTTATCAATATTTGCCATATTTGGATCTGTACAGTATAGGTTGCAACACTTTGTCCCAAATATGAAGTTTACCCATTTTCAGTCACAGTCGTGCTGAAAAGATGTAGAAAACTGCTCCCAGAAACTTTTGTGAATCATATGACTCTCAGTACATTTCACCTTAATTGCTTTTTTTTAACTTTACTGTCACCGGTTGAAACTAACGTTAATAAGTTAGTTGATTAATGGAGCAAAGAGAATCTAACATGTGACAAGCCAGACCCACATCAAGATGTTGGGTCTGGGAACTCACCATTGACATGGCTCAATCCGAGGGGCGGGATAAACGGTTGTCTTTCAAATTCCCCCTGCATGCAATAGGATAGTGCTACAACCAGGCAGAGCAACGAAGAAAGTGGCGGAGCTAGTTGATAGATTCAACTTTTGCCATATCCGGTTGGCAAAACTCCGAACACATCTTCCTTTTTTAAGAATTATTTCAGTGCCGTTCTTTTCTCAAAGAAAAGCTTAACTGCAAGTTCTCCAGAAGACCGCTGTTCGCCAGCAGCCATAAGCCCGCCCACCGACTCTATACACAATGTGATTGGCCTGACCAGAGTTTGGTTTTTCCAGCTCACAAGCCAGGAGAGTTCCTAGACCCCCCTGGCTGCAAATTAAATTTGCTGCCGCTAGGGTGCGTCTAGATTTCTAGGCTACCCATTTAGCAGTTTAGATAACAGTCACTCAACGGTCCTGCTGTTATTACAGATAGATGAACTAATCACATTTGGCTCATTCATGGTCTCACACTGGTGAGCGAGGTGCCAGAGTGCAGTTCTGGATCGTTCCGGCCCACTAATCCCTGGTTAAATGATTAAGAATGCAACTTTGCAGTTACTCCGAGTCCTCTCAGTGATGCATGCGTGGTTCAGTCTGAGCTCCCCCTACTCCCTGGATGGTTATGAACATAAATATGCATAAATCAACCACTGGAACCAGACCGAGGACTGAGGGCGTGCTCACACTTGGCCTAGCGTCAGACTCACGCTTTAACTGGGCCAAGTGTGAGTACGCCCTGAGACAAGGACAGCTGTGTGTTGAGAGAGAGCGACGGAGAGGGGAACAAAAGGTGGAAGGTGACAAAAATAAAGAATTTACATATTTTGTCTTTCGTCAACAATATTGCAGGTTGATATCATCACGGTTGTCTTTCAAAATCCCTCTGCATGCAATAGGATAGCGCTATAACCAGGCAGAGCAACGAAGAAGGTGGCGGAGCTAGTTGATAGATTCAAGGGTGATTTGAATGACAGACAGCTGGACATACAAACTCACTTTCTTACACTCAGAGATATTTCTGCCTTTATAGTTAGATATGTATGTGGTTCACATTAAAATATCTTTGTCATGATCCCGCTAACTGCCATAAAGCCTGACCTTTTGCAGGTTTGGGTTTAAGGACTTAATGCTCTGACAACCGTTCCAGTTGGACTTTAAACCAGCTTTGAAGTCATAAATCCAGACTTGTGTCAAATCATCACCATTCTAATTTGAATAACTCGATTATCCACGTACGAAGAACGGGGCCAAATGTTTGCTGAACAGTCTACAGATGTAACTCTTAAGAGAGTCTTGAGTTTTTATTTTGTTTATACTTTAAGGTCAAAGCAATCATGTAACACATAATACAATTAGGATACTGAAGGAATACATACCAGTCCATTAGTAATTCAACAATAGTGAATAAAAAATGTAATTAATCACTCAATGACATGTCACCAAATAATCCACCAAAAAACATAAATGAAGGATAACAATGTGTAGGATTAAAACCCACTAACAGTATAGCCTAACTGTATAGGTGTGTACAATACAAAGATAAACTACATTTCTGTCCCTTTAATTTTCTTGTGTAACGAGTTTGGCAGACTGAGACTCATGGGAAAATCCATCCTAAAATACTATCATCTCATCACAGCACATTGTTCTACATGGCATCACGCCTTCCGGTATATTCATAAAAAGAATCCCAGGGACCAGTTATCATGTATCGTTTTGAAGCATATGCTGTTACTGTTTTACACAGTGCATAATCTACAGTGGTTTTATTTGCATATTACGAACTAGGTGGCAACAAAGGCGAATTGTATGAATATAATCTATTTTAACTTTCAGACCATTTTACAAAATGTTTCCCCTTTTCTCCCATAAAATTAGGCTCACTCACTCACCAGCAGGTGGCAGTAATGGCAATTGCATTTCACCTGTCAAATCTCTCCAAAACCACTAGTCAACCCATGTAATATGCAGTGGTGAAACAGGCTTCCAGATAGAAACCACAAAGAGGAGAGTGGAAGCTCCTTGGTTGCAAAAGGAAGAAAAAAATGAAACATTCTGATGCACATCCATAAGCCAAAGCCACACCAAGTAGCCCAAAACATCACAGTACCAAAGCTCACAGAGATCAGTTCTCTTCCTCAGGCAGCACTGATGCGGATCAAACACCTGATAGATCTGTATTTTTTGGTGCTCTAAGCATAGGCACCAAAACATGGCCACTGCTATTCAAAAGGTAAGGACTAAAATCTACACAGACTTTGATATCATGGTCAATTTAGATCTACATATATCGTGCTCCTTGTAGGGATGGGGCCGATCCGATCCAGTATCGGTATCGGGACCGATACCAGCGAAATTCGGGTATCGGATTTTCCCGATCCAACCTGCGGAGATTTCCGATACCATGAGCCATGTCTGCACTTTAACGTTGTCTGCTGAAATTGCTCCAAAAGTGATTCCTGCCAGTGCCGGCTGGTCTGCTGGTTGGCTGCAAACTGTGGAGTACATTTCCTGAACGGAGGCGCGGCTCAATGAGACACAGAGTTATGAGACACGTCCCCGCTCAGGAAGTCCATTCCGCAGTTTGCAGCCAGCTAGCAGGTTAGTAGCATGAGCAGCATTGTGGCTAGCTCAATGCTATCCTGTGTGTCCGCTGTTTGGAAATACTTCACACTGGAAACACCGCAGAGCAAGACAGCAACATGCAAAAACAAAACAGGACTTTCACAACCGTCTGTCTGCCGGTGTTGTCGCTGGCGTGTGGCGTTTCATTTCCCCGTTGTTGCGTCCACCAGAGACCGCGGATCGTCTTCCGGTGGCCGCTGTTTCAGAGCAGCCGCTGCGCAGCCGTGAAAACAGAGGTGTGTGTGTGTATGTGTGTAACTAAGTGTGTGTGTAAGATGTTTACAGTTATTGCACTTTTCTTATATTTCAGATATTTGACATTTTAAAACGTTGATTTGTTGATGCTACAAGAGCCAGTGTGCTTGATTTGCGCTGTTCACACACTGTTTTATTGATTGTGTGTGTGTGTGTGTGTGTGTGTGTGTGTGTGTGAGAGAGAGATTTTTACACTTGCACTTTTCTTATATTTCAAGACTCAAGTATTTGACATTTTGGGAATGTAATAAATATTGACATGACAGTCAATTTGAAACACTTACAGTTGCATATCTGTTTTCAGAATGAGATTTTTCCTGTTTTTCTGACCTTATACTTACCTCAAGTTGCCTTTTGGGACATACATGCATACGTACGTCCATATCATACTTGCCCGTTGAGAGGAGTTTATTTCAGCATCATATAAAATCAACAATAATGATAATAATAATATTAAAGCAAACAGCTCTGGTATCGGAATAGTATCGGTATCGGCCGATATCCAAATTCAGGTATCGGGATCGGATCGGAAGTGAAAAAATGTGGATCGGTGCATCCCTAGCTCCTTGTATGTGTAAACAGGAGGAACAGCAGAAAAGAGACAAACATAAGAATAAATACACTGTACCTGACTTGCAACAACAGTGGTCAGATCAAGTGTGCACCATTGCTCAATAACCTAATGCATGCTCAGATAATCTGTCCCTGGATTGTGTAAGATTTTGAAAAAAGTAAAAAATTAATTTTCTTAAATATTACATCTCATCATTCATGACAGCCATTAAACATCAAAGTATAAACAATCAAAAACTCCAGAGAGGAAGTTAAAGACAAAAAGACATTTATTCACAGATTCAACATGATGTTGTCATAATTCTGAGTGGATCTCAGTTTATTCATACTGCGGGACTGTTCGAGTTCAACTTTAAATCTTCAATACAATTTCTTTACCAATTAGAAAAATCTTGCTACAGTTACATTTAACTACTTGTAATATTTACTGGTATATAAATAAAATTGATAAATTGGTGGCCACACATTGAACTATCAATGAACTATCACTGTCATTAATTTGTTATAAATTCACTTTGAGATTTCATCTAAGTATTACACATAGAAAAGAATAATGTTATATATAAAGTCTCAATTCATTTGTGGTACAAAATTCACCTAACAAAACCAACACAGCTGAGGTAAGCCAGTGATATAACGGAAGCTTTCTGATGTCACCAGTCAACCTGCAGCTTGGACTGCAAGCAGACAAAGCTTCAGCGCGTGTTTCCCCATCAACGGTCCGTTTAGACTGATCAAAACAAACCGGAAGAACTTTAGCGTACCAGTTGGTAGCTTAGCCTTGTTTGTAAATCAGACCAGTCCAGCTACCCAATATCAACAAGCCTTTTCAGTAGTCTTTGGTGTTGTATGGTGATATTTAGACTGAAAAGGTGTCGGGGGTCGGCTTCTATCTATCGCAACCCGAGTCCAGTCTGGACCAGTAAGACTGCTGCAGGCTTATCACAGGGTGCTGAGTTGTACTTAGTTGCTGTGGACCAGAGTGACGAAGAGGAACAGTGAGCAGAGAGAGATGGCGCCAGTCAGCACAGCTTTCACCAACAACACTGTCCAACTGCCCAGCAGGAAAACATGGACGAACAACCTGAAGACACAGAGAGAAACACAGTGGAAGTTACAATGTTAAAGAAGAAAACTGCTGAAACCATCCATCAGAGCAACAGAGTGTCAGAGACTTTAGAAATGACCATCTCTTCCACTCGTGGATGGATACGTTTCTCTTACTTGCACTTGTATTTTACTGTTCATGTGTTATGCAATTATTATTATTGCTCATGTTGTTGCTGTCAACTAGTGCCATCCTGTGGTTCACAAAATAATGTGCAGCCACCAAATTGATGGTCAAAACTTTACCTTTTTGGAAATACACGTATTCACTTCCAGGCCAAAATTAGATGAGAAGATTAAAGAGGTATAATATGCAGTGCTTTCCTTAAAAAAACAATGTATAGACTAACACAAAAGTAATCCCTGTCAATCACTTCTGACCCACTAGAAGAGTGTGTGGTGGTGCGTCTGTATCTGCAGAGAGCTTGCCCTCAGCCTGTATTTTCTCTCTCTTTTTTATTTTGGCGAGTGTGGGACGTTTATGGGTGTCAACAGAGTCTTTGGGTCCCACTGCCGCTTTTCCCCTCAGTGTCTGATATTGACGCACAACTCTGACACAGACACACAGAAACAGACAGGATAAAGCTCTGCATTCACTCATAATCTGACAATGTGGCACCTTCCCGTGGAGCTGTGGGTTAGTTGAATTGTGCTTTAGAACATAACCACTGGCAACAATCCAACAATATAATTTTATTCCTCAGCTTTACTGCTTTGTTCAGCACTCCCTCTCCTCAATCACTCTCTAGTTTGCTCAACCACCGCTGGCGTTCTCTCTCTGGCTATGAGCGGGGGAGGAGGGGCCAACACTGTTTTAGTAAGAGAAACTCACTACATATTCTACATTTAAGGCGAGACACTACAGGTGAATAGGGAATTTTTTTTTAACTAGCAGATATCACCATGAAACTCTGCCAGTTAATAATCCATCGCTAATTGTCCTTTTCCCCCTTGCAAGTGACAACTGCTGTACTCTTTTCAATGACTGATGCAAAGTCATTTTCATTCATTCACTCAAAAGGTCCCGCGGAAAGCTAAACCAAACCAGGAAGCGTCAAAGCATATCACGTGACGATTCTGAACGAATCACGTTGTCAGAAATTGTCATCAGCCAATGAGATTGCTATGTTTTTGCCTGCCGTGTCTCGCCTTAATACCGGTATCATCTCTTTTGTCTGTATGCTGTATGTTGTATGTCTGACGGTGTGTATATGTTTGTGTTGAGCATATAAATGTGTATAAACGTGTGTCAGACTTACTCCATTAGGAAGGCCTTGTAGACACAGAGAGCCAGCAGCACCGTAACAGGAAGCCTGAAGCTCTTAGGAAGGTCGTATCGTGTGAACATCCACACCACTGCTGCCATGGCGATATAATGGACCTATAAACACAGAAATAATTAAACTCAGGTCCCAAATATAAACATTTACATCACAGATACAACAGCAATATAAAAGATCTAGGGATAGACAGAGAAAAACCACACTGAGAATGAAACATTTTAAAATCTGAAAATGCAGACAAGTAATTATTTTATTATCATTTCTGTGACGGCACTTCTGAAAACACAGTGGAAGGAGGTGAGATGGCAGGATGAGAGGATAAGGAGATACTGACATAAAAGACACATAAAAGACAGAGTGTAGGTCAGGGACAGAAGATTTGAAAATACAGGAGCAGACAGAGCGGAGTAGTGAGAAAGAAGACAGCTACTCACCAAACTAATGTTAGAGTCAAAGCTCATCTGGATGTATTTCCAGTCAAACTCAATCCCTCTGGCTCCCACCCACAGAGGAAGGCACCTGAAGAGCCATTACAGGACACAAACAGTGAGATTCATTGTTTATATATGTGCAATAATCTCCTGCAAGAGCAGCAGTGTTACTGCTTACCTGGACATCACAAGTTCTGCTGTTGCCCAGCCCATGGCGGCCACCATGATCTTGTACTCCCCTTTGCCGGCATTACGAGACATCACAAGATGGAGACCCAACAGGTCTGCCATGTCCACTGTTGCCTTCATAAATTCCTGGAAAACAAACGCACACATTATAACCTCCTACACAAGCTGGTATTGTACTGGCTTGCTTTGCATTTGGCTAACGGCTAGTTGTACAACAGATCTCTGTTACTATAATGAAGTAACAACACTCACCCCTATGAAGTCATAGACTCCAGCTCCTCCTTCCCATGTGGGGAAAAATGTAGCAAGGAACAGCATCTAAAACACGAAAAGATGAAACTGATACTGTTAACACGCTCCAAAACACATGCTTATGACATCATAGTTTGTGCTTTTTCCTGCAATCTCCCTTGCTTAAAGCCCCAGTGTGTAACATTTGTAGTTGTTTATTATCAAAATCTGTATTGCCCTTCACAAACTTGTCCTTTTTTTAGGAATATTTACCACAACCATCAATTCCAAGTATTCCTATTGGCTTGAAATTTTACATTTGCGCTTACATGAACTGGGGTAGACGCTCCATAGCCATGAAATATGGTAGCCTGTAAGGGACATACAAGCTATACTGCTCCGCATTTCGCGCTTTTCACTCAGTGGCACTGACTGTGACGTATGCCAGGGAGGGAGGGGGGAGAAGATTATTTGCGACTCACCGCCGGCAGATTTGAAAGCCTGTTGCGTCTATTATCGAGGACATGTAACTGAGTTGCCGAGGAAATTAAAACGACAACGTGACAGGCAAAGCAACGCAACCAAAGTTAATATTGTTGTGGCTTTTCCAAGATGGAAAGAGCTGATGAGGAGCAAGGATTTTACAAAGGGACGCCGAAGTTGCCAGCTTTCTTCTCAACAGGTAATTCTGCCTATTTGTGTACAAGTTTTATAGTTGCTATTTGCTTGGCTAAATATAGCACGGTTGTGTATAACGCTAGAACGACGTGTAGGATACTTTTCCTCGCGTCAATGATGAAAAAAGATTGTCTACCTTGTAACATAAACGTAATCATATGTGCCGTGTAACGATGGAGACGATGGAGATACTAACAGATCATTTCAGTTTCTTTGACATTGTTCATGCTGCTCAGAGAAATATATTAAAAACACAAACCTCCGTTGCTTCTCTCCTACGCTGTAAACATCGCCTTACACTATTAATCTGGTACAATATACAGAATAACGATAGCACTGATACTTTACTAACATTAGCTTGCATATGTTTGGGAACCTGATAGCTGATGTTAGCAATGAAATGGTACCAAAATAACGTCAAACTATTATTACACTGGAAGGGACACTCACGGACGGTTGTCGCTAATTTCGGGTTCGGCCACCGTAGGAGTTATAACGCACTTGGAATGGGGGGGGGGGGGGGTTTGTCATATACAATTTCACCGCTAGATGGGAGCAATTCTTACACAATGTAGTTTTAAGTGTATGATGAAAATGTATTTATTTAAAGCTCACTCACTTTACAGAGTTGGACAAACAGGTAGGTCGCTCCAGCCTGGACACATCTCCAGAAGGCATTGTACTCTGAGCTAAAGATTGAACACACAAACACGGGTTAGTAGGAATACAATGAAACTATGTAATAATGACGTAAAAGATGTAAAGATGCAGAGCCCTGATTCAAACAGAAACTCACAGGCCACTGCACTTGTATGTTATAAAGTAAGGGAAATAGGCGAGGGCAAAGCAGTTCCCGAAGTGAAACAGGGTCATGATGTCTGGTCACAAAATGCAGCTCCCTGGAGAGAAAGAGAGACAAGGAAGATAGGACTTCACATTGATACTGCTAATATAGGCAATTTTAACACACACACACACACACACACACTTCACATTGAAACTGTTAATATAGGAAATTTTAACACACACACACACACACACACACACACACACACACACACACACACACAGCTGTGGGTGATGTTACAGTGACGTTTTATACTGGAACCGACTGGAGCTAACAGGTTAATTTATAGTATTTGCAAAGCAATAACGAGTTTGTCATCAGCAAAAAAAATAAAATAAAACGTTCAGCAGGTGTCATTTTTAATCAATCAGCAGAGCTACAAAGCTATGTAACGTTGAAGGCATTAAGGAAGTAAATAATCTGTACATTCAAGTTAGCAAACGTTAGCTAGCTTAACTACAATCCCGTCGCCAAGACACGCTCCTGTATCGAGCGAGCAAGCCTCGAAAATACTTAATCGCTGTCGAGTGAGTTTGACCATAAAACTAGCCTTTATTAATTTACCACTTAGCTAAGCCACTTGGCAGCACCTGTAAAACTGAGGCTTTCAGGGTCAGCACTTACCGTCTTTGAAGAGCTGAGGAGAAGCGAACTGCCGAGCTCGTTGAATGACAACCGGAAGTTATCTTTGCTCAACCTCGAAATGCCTCCGACTATGTCACGGGTAGGAACTATATGTTCCATAAGATGGATAAAATGATGTCAAGAATGATTAGTGACACTACCTTCTGGGGTGCATTGGAGACGCTCCTACATCCGAAATGATTATTATGTTGTCAGAAGTCAAACCCTCAAGACAATTAGCAGGCAAACATTCTGAGCTTTCAAAACAACAGATGTATCTCGTGGTAATGTAAGATAGACAAAAAAATACATATAGGCTAAATAATTAATAAAAGAGGGGATGAACTGTTTATTGAGATGGAACGGCTTCAAATTTTGGCAATGAATAAAAACTGGCTGCCGTTGGGATAAGAAAATCAATCTACAAAACACACAACACAATTGTATTTGTAATAACTCTAAAATGCTTAAAGGTTATAACCACTCAAACAGTACTTTCAGTAGAAACAATAACATGCTCTTTTTTAACTTTGCATTTAAGTCATATTTCTAGCATTAAAATTCACAAAAGTGCACTTTATATAAGCTGGTGTTAATAAGAACTGGTGCTACATGTACAGGTTATTTGAATATCCAAATAATAAAAATGTGTTTGTTTCTTCAAAAAACATTAAGTTTGTGTATATTAACAGAGGATTTAGATTTCTAAAGTCTGCATTTTCACATATTTTTGCAATTACCTTTAGGTGGTTGTTGAACTGAAAGGTGTCTGACGATAACCTTTTAAAAATGCCCTAAATAACTTGTACTGTTAACACATTAAACAATTGTGAAAAAAGTAATGAATTCCTCAATATGGTTAGTATAACTTCAGTAATACCCATAGCTTTATTATTCTATCAAAATCTAAAGCAAATCTTGGAAGCAAAAAAAAAAACACTGAACTTAACATGATAAATGAAGCAATAGATTGTTTATTTTGTTTTACAGCATTGAGGGACTTATAGTATAATAAGTGATAGGCTCCCAGCACTGAAGGAATACAGCTGGAGCACGTAATGATTTCATGTTAATGACAAGAGTTCAACTAAGTTTAAGTAGTATAAACAAGACTATTCATACGTGCATCATATTTTTTTTCCATTTTAATTTCTACAGTAAAGATTACACAAGCAAGTTAACGGTCACAAAAAAAAACAAGAGGGAAAAGTTGCTGTTTTTGTCACAACCTGTTTCATACAGTCTATGGTCACAACACATCTCTTTTTGATAAAGGTAAAAGAGAGTCAAAGGACATTCTCACTCTTTGTGTTGTTATATTCTTTCTCACTCTCTGGCAAATAATAAATCAGATTCAGGAGATATACATATCTGAGTAGCTAATCTTCTATTTTCAACAAAAGATTATCACTAAAGAATATAGAACCTTGTAATAGAGAGAGCTCAATGTGTACCGCTACAGACAAAACAGGCTTTAACAATGGAGAATTGAAAACTTCTAATACCTAAACCAACGCTGACTGTGTTGTATTAACTACAAAGAATGTTTGTCTGTAACAGACAAAGTTTCTTCTTTCTGAGCAGTCCCTGATGATCCAGTTCTCCGTGTTGTATTTGGACAGGGTCCCACAATGTTTCCTCTGGGACGGACAGGCAGGCAACATCCCCCGGTCTCGCAGCTGGTTTCCATTCGACCACCACCACTCCCCTCCCAGGAAGCGCAGGCCTGTCCAAACCTGAGAAACACAAAGTAAGTTTTGAGTCCCTGTTGTAAAAAGGGTTGTGACTGCTTTTGTTCACCTTATGCATGCTTACTTGAGGAAGCTGCGGTTTTAAAGAGAGCCTTTACATTTTTCAAACAAACAACAAATTCCAATTCATATTTCTATTTCTGTATTCTGTCTTTAAATGTATTAAACCTTGACATTTTTTTTTAAAGGCTTTTAAAGTTGACTTCTTATTCGATCTGTCTACCATATTCCGTCTCAATGATTTCCACAATTGGCTGCAAGATAAATCTGGGGGATTGTGTAAGATGATTAAAAAGATTGTGTTGGGATGTGTTTTTTGAGGAATATTTGATGTTAAGTTTTTCTTTCTGCAGTCCTAAAAAAAGGGATTAAAATAAACTATGAGATAAGGGGAAATCCCTCTTTGGTTGAGGGCTGCTCGCAATATGCAACCTGACAAAAGTGGCTGCATCGCTTCACATTAAAGTATTAAAAAACATCTTTTTAATAACTTGATTCTTTTCGGGCCACTGTTAAGTGAAAATGACTTCTCTCTTTTTTTCTAATGTATTAACCCTGCCACCCATTCTCAAACCTCATCGGTCGTGGCTCCGTTGATCCTGTCGATGACATAGTTAGACAAGACGTTCAGGCTCAGGAGGTCATAGATGTATATGCAGGGCCCCAAGGAGTCCTTGCATGGGGTTTCCATGCCCCTGCAGTGCATCAGGGCATCCTCCCATGTCTTGTTCTCCTTCACCACCACCATTTCGTCATCATAGCAGGCAAACCTAAGCTGGTCGGAGCACTTGTTGCTGTACCATGTTACATTTTCAGGATTACAAGAGGCACAGTCAGCGGTGAGTGGCTCTCCCTTGGCCCAGTTTCTGTAGTCAGATGTCTGTTGTCCGATCCAGCTCCAGGTCTCACCAGCCTCTCGGTACAGTCCAATCCAGCCACGTTTCCTCAATTCAGTGTTTCTTATGGCGATGGTGGCTAGTTCACCATCATTTCCATTCTTACAGTACTGAGAAGCTTTGTACCAGTTAAGGGTATTGTTGTGATGGTAAATGGTTTCCTTTTTTGAGCAGTAGAAACCATATTCATCTGAACACGTCACACTGTGCCACTTTAAATCATCTTTCACAACTGCACAGTGACTGCTGGGCTCTCCATCGGCCCAGTAGCTGCTCTGCGAGAGGTCGTCTCCTGAGATCCCCATTCCACTTTTGAAACAAACATATATCTTGCTTAGAAAAGCATTTTACCTTCTTTTCACAATAATGAAATCAACATAAAGATAATTTTCAAACAAGGTAGGCTACTCACTTTACATTTATCCACTTCCAGACTGAGGCATTTTCAGGGTCTCTGAGTAGACCGATCCAGGCTTGTTGGACCTTGAGGTCCACCAAAAACTTAACCAGCTGGGATCCGTCCACTACGTTCCAATTTACCAAGTCAATGTAGTTCTTCTGGCAGTACAGTCTCGCCTCTGTCCAGTTCAACTTCTGAGATGGACAGTAAATTGTTAACTTTATGGTAAATGCCTTGAGGCAAAGAACAGCAAAATACAGGAAGAAGAGCATGAGCTCAGAGCTTCTCTTGTTTCCCATGACTGGTCCTGTCTTCACGTCAAGTCAAAGATGGGTCTGTCTTATTAGCTAGGTCACTTCTTGGTGTGGTCAGTGGCTGCTGAGGAGCTATCACTCTGCCCTTATAGCAACTACACACCTGACCACTCCCACATAGACCAACCCACCCATAGACACACCTTGCCAGTTTCAGCCGACCACTGTAACCTCTCCACACCAGTTCAGTGTTACAGTCAACATGGTGTTAACCATTACAGCATCTTTATTGTATTATTAAACTTTAAATTGGGGCACCACGGTAGCTCACCTGGTTGAGCATGCGCCCAATGTACAGAGGCTCAGTCCTTGCCGCAGAGGCCACAGGTTCGGTTCCAACCTGCGACCCTTTGCTGCATGTCGTTGCCCTTCTCTCTCCCCTTTCATGTCTAAGCTGTCCTATCAAATAAAGGCCTAAAATGCCACAAAAAAATACTATAAATTATGATGATGCTTTATGTTTGCGCCAATCTTTCAGGTAGCCCAGAGCATTGATTCACAACCAAGGGTACTAGGATAAGGTTGGTGAGTGGCTTAGCTAATGTTATACATGAAAAATAAATTATTATTAAATGTATTATATTTATTATTTTTAAAAGGGTATTTAAAATACATCCACATCATTCTTTTCCAGCCCTAAGTAAAATCACTTCTTTTTTTTTTTTGCTCATCAAAATTTCCATGCAAATAAGAGACAACCAGAAGTCATTGGATCTAATCTACCGACTAGCATGCTGTATTACAGCTTATGAAGACACATTTATAGTAAACACTCAACTTGTGGAGTGGTAAAAATAATCACAAAGAACCACACTGTTGGCTTGGCTTCAATTCGCTTTTCATGTCAATGCATGGTGTACTTAAAAACAAATGATGAGGACATTTGTTTTTTTAAAACAAAGCGAACCCAAATGCAATCATGTGTGGTGCAGTGAAAGGCTCTGTTTCTCTGGATCTGTAAGCGTAATTCAAATGTTCTACATTCAAAACTGTCCAGTCTCCATGCATTTTGGGGAAATCAGGCTGCAGGCAAATGACTTGATTTGAATCTTTTTTGTCAACATACGCCGATGTCCACATCCTTGTGCTGATCTCTGTCCATCTGGCTATTCTTACCTCGGTTTCAGCATGATGTCATGTATTCAAACAACATACTTAAATTCTTTCAATTAAAGAGGTATCACTGTAGTAGTATATGCCACCAGTTCATATTTATGTCCATAGTTCAATAGACTGGTGAAATGTGTTGTTTCTATTGCAGTATGTTCAGTAAAACAGTGGGTGATTAATGATTATAAACATTTTTAAAGCTTTTTATGTCACTTCCTTTTAAGAGGGAGTAATTTGGCCAAGGCACGAAAAAGCAGAACTCTACTATATTAGGATCAAGGGGGTAAGCCTGCCTCCACAGAGCGAAGCCGCTATGGCGCCATTTTGATGTTACCAAGCACCAGCCAAGCACTCACCCCCCGTTAGCATTCCATTGACTGCCATTCATTTTGACGTCACTTTGACAGCCAATAACTTTACATCTGAAGCGTTTAAAGACTCTATTTGTCCATTGTCTATTTCTAAAGAAACACGACAATGTATAAAAGGCTCCATTACCTTATATCTCACGTTATGGCTCCGTAGCAGACGTTTTTATAAAAATAGGCTAACGATTGTGTCATAACCACGCGACTTACTGTTAGTGTTGACGAACTGACTGAAGAGCCGGTTAATTAACCCGAGTCGTGTCACTGAACCGGGAGACTCGAGTGCCATACGTCAATGAACCGACTCACTCCTGTTTTTTTTACCTCATTAGCGCCTCCACTGGAGTGGTGGTAGAATCAATCAGGAAATGGGCTACCTCGAGCAGCACGACTGGACCGAAAGAGTTGAAGAGTTGTAGATTGGAGACCGCGCACCAGGCTACCTAACAAGACCGAATGTAACCGTGCAACTGCTCGAGTCTAATGTAATCAAGCGACAAGCGGTGTCTTGGTTCTCGGCAAGTTTGAGTTATTAACCAAGCCTTGTTTCTAGTGCATCTTAGATGATTGTGTTCATGGCAATTCACACATTATCAATGGGGAAGTACATCACATAAATACACGTCATGTTATCTTGCTAGTTAAGTTAAATGTTAGAGAAGTGAATGTTGCAGGCTGTCACGAGGAGACCGCGCACCAGGCTACTGAACGAGAATGAATGTAACTGTGCAACCACTCGAGTCTATGTAATCAAACGGGTGTCTAGGTTCTCAGCAAGTTTGAGTTATCAACCGATCCCAGAAACCTTTATTTCTCGTGCATAGAAATTCATAAGCTACATCACATACAAATACACGTCATGCTACCTTGGTAGTTATGTTAAGTTAAATGTTTGTTACATGGTAGGTAGGCTGTCACAAGGAGACCGCGCACCAGGCTACTGACCGACACCGTAACTGTGCCTAAGGCCGCATTCGATTTACCTTGGAACTCGGAAGCTCGAAACTCAAAGCTGGGAATGACATCATACCCGAGTTGAATGCGTTCCATTTAAAGTCGGATTTTCATTGTTTTCATTAACTCTAGCCTGGTTAGCTATTGTTGGCAATACCAGTTGATAACAACGCATTACGCCTTTTTTTGTGCATGCAAACAGCGTAACATGTCCACAGATAGAAGTTGAACATGCCTGTGTGAACGACTGATTTAGTGACACATATAAGAGAGAAGTGCTTATAACTTTATGTTACTGCAGCTTTCACAACTGTTGATACAGGGGGCAGCCATGTTGGATTTTGAACTTGGGCTACTGCGAGGTTGTCCGAGTTCCGAGCTCGGAAATCTGAGGTCAGGGGGCATGTTTCCGACTTTGACCTTGGAAAATCTGAGTTCCGAGGTAAATTGAACGCGGCACATGATGCGTTCTATTATTTATCTGTGTCGGAGTTCTGACTAGGAAGACAGATGTTTCCTAGCAACACGCACCACATGACCCCTTTATGGGTTAGCGTTTCTAACAGAACCAGTGCTACCATAGCAACAGCTTTCCGGGTGGCGTCCATGTTTTTTCTCCGACTCAGACGCGCAAAACATACCAGAACGCTTGAAGTGTGGAAGTGACGTCATAACTGAGGTCCGAGTCGGTTCGTTGAGAATAATCGAACGCACCAATAATGCATGAGTTTATGTAATCAAACGGGTGTCTCGGTTCTCGGCAAGTTTGATCCCGGAAGCCTTTATGTCCCCGTAAAAATAATGTAAAAATAGGCTAACGATTGTGTCATAACCACGCGGCATTACTGTCGCATAGTAGAGGAGTTACCGTACAGTACAGGAGAAGCTCGCAGGCAGTTTCTAGCTGTTTAGTTTAATTACTAATGCTAACTAGCATTTTAGTTAGTGTTAGGTTTTAAAAAGTTAAGACAATGCTGATGTTTTGAAAAACAATGTACCTTTTGGTTCAGATGCATTCAGTACACATGGCAGCCTGGTTAAGGTCAGAGCAGACCCTTTTGTTTAATATTCTCCCTTTGTCTCTCCCAGGCAGATAGGTCAAAACCACACACTTAACATATAGAAAGAAACTTTTGTCCCACAGCAGGAAGCAAACACCCTGCTGTGCTGAGGATAGTCTTTGATCTGTGACTGGGAGAAACCCCCAATGTGCATGCTAGACGTGTGACCATCACATCTGAGGCTATGAAGAAAGCCAATGAGATGCGTTCAACACAACATCATGCCAATGACGGGCCAATGGGAATAGAATCGGCTCCAGGTGCAGGGAAATACAGTTCTGAAACTTAATGATCGGGACAGTGAAAATGTGACCCCATCTTTGCTGTCCGCTGCTTGCAGTGTATTCTTCATGTTCTTGTCTTGTTTTGTGACTGATTTTATGTTCCTCCATCAAGGAGGAACATGCATTCAGTCCCATGTCAGCTGCATTGTAACTGTTGCTTTTGTAATGTCGTTTTCATCCTTCTGTTTAATTAAATATTTTGTTAATCCTTCATTTGCACCCAGCCCTTTCTCCTTCCTCAAAGATTTAGAACATGTCCTTTAATTTTCTTCAACATTAGCAATAATTAGCCTGTGCCTATGTTATCTCCTTACATATACATACACTCTCCGTCTCTGCAAGATTGGGAATGATTCAGATTTCTCTTGTCACAGCTACCAGAAGACTTTCAGGCAGTTTACTCACGTCACATATACGTCGGCAAGCTCAGTTTGCAGCTGCGCAGTAACGCTCAGCCATCACCGGAAAAGTGCTTCACTGTTCTCCGTCCAGAGCAACCGGATCTGTTAGTCCATTTCTTTAACTGTCTATGATTAGGATGCAGCCTTGATACATTGCTGAGTGATGCAGTACCCTAAAAGAGGCAGCAGGTGGCTCTGAAGGTTCCCTCTAGTGGCTGCTCCATCCTTCCCCCACCAATGTCTCCTACCAGAGAATGACTCAGAGGAGATAGGGAATAGGGTAACAGTGGAGACTAGCCCCTAGTACAGGCAGGACCCATATAGTTAAAAAAGGCTCATTTTCAAGAACACAGAGTTGATAACTGAACTGAGAAGATAATTAGAATTTTTCAATCCAGCACAATCCATACTTTCCTTCATCTTACCTCTCCATCTTTGACAGAGCTTTGGACTATATGGCCTTCTGTGTCCTTAGACCATTCATTCCATTATATTTCATCTCTATCTTATTTTTAATAATGTAATGTTATTTTTATTTTTAACCAAAAGCCCTACTAGGGACAAGTGTCTTGAATTAGCTTCAGCTAAAAACACTGTTGTGATGACAGTTTAAGCTTATCTATGTTTTTTGTATCTAAATAAACCTTTGATAATTTGTTATTTACATACATACTTATTTATATTTAACCCCCCCCCCCCCCCCTTTGTTTGAAAGATGTAGACAGGAAATGGAGAGGAAGAGATGTATGGGGAGCATGCAGTTATATGGTATGCATGTATTTTATTACTGCAATGCACATTTTTGGTCCATAAATTGCTGTGATGTCTCCAGCCTTTACATGGATGTTATAACATTCATATTAACATCATCTCTCCATTTCGACAGTTTCGAGGTTCCAAAGGACACAGGGAACAGATATGATAATAATAAAACAGGACAACTCAATAGCCCGAGGTTTTTCAAGTTTTATTTATTATTCTCATTACTCTTAAGCAGAGTTACAGTAGCTCTGCCTCTCAGCTTCCTCTTTCCACTGGTGATTAAGCCTTTAAAACACACCGACAGGGAGATGGATACAGTAGTTACCATAGCACTGAGCCGTAAGGACACATCTAAAGTGGCAGTGGGAGGTGGAGAGGGGGCACACAGACACAAATACTGTAACTAACCGATCGTCTCGTCATTTAAGGAAAAAAACAGATAAACTCAGAACTCAAACACACTGGTGCTGCTGCATATGTATACTGTAGTAGAGCTAAGGGCTGTGATGCTATGCCTTGGCTATGGGTGTGTAAAAGAGATGGGAGGGTGTGGGAGGATGATTGGGGTGGTCCCTTTCCTGACTTCCTTTTTGGACAGGAAGTGTCTACTCCTTGGTGTGCATGTACAGCAGCAGGTCAGCGACACGGTGGCTGTAGCCAAACTCATTATCATACCTGGAGAGAGTGGGAGCGAAAAAAGAAGAAAGAGAAATTCATTGTTTGAAAAGACAAAACTGTGTTTTTTTTTTTCTTTTCGTCTTTCGATTACCACTAACTTCCTGTTTTGCATGTAAGACGGACCAAGACATTTGAAAACTAACCAGGAAATGAGCTTGACGAAGTTGTCGTTGAGGGAGATGCCGGCACCAGCATCAAAGATGGAGGAGTGGGTGTCACCGATGAAGTCAGAGGACACCACCTGCAAAACACAAGTCAGATATACTGTAGTGCAGCCAGGCACAGCTTAGGCAATACATTACCACATGCAAAATACAACCACAGTCAGTCACAGAGCTGATATTTTTGAATGTCTATTTCCATGTTTTAATTAAATGAATCACAATACAGGAATAGATGTCAATATTAACCCATGCATCTAAATGAAATGTACAAAAGCAAATAGCCCTCATTACCCCACATCACCCTATCCCCACAAACTTAAAATTGTAGTTATTATCATTATTACTAGCCGTGTATTTGCTTTACGGTATATATAAAATAACTTTGGGTGTTACCTGGTCCTCGGTGTAACCCAGCACTCCCTTCATGGGCCCATGTGCGGCCTTCTTGCAGGCTTCCTTAATCTGAGCGTATGTTGCAGGCTTGGACAGACGGCATGTCAGATCCACCACTGACACGTCGGCAACTGGCACCCTGAACGCCATGCCTGTCAGCTTACTAAAGAGAGAGGACGGACAAAAGAGAGGTATTAGACCTGTGTCACCTTCAATTCTTGCTTTTTCTTACTCTATAATCCCTTAGCCACAATTAGAAAAAGGTTGAATCTGATGATAATAAATGTGTTTGTCCTTACCCGTTGAGTTCGGGGATGACTTTGCCCACTGCCTTAGCGGCACCGGTGGAGGCTGGAATGATGTTCTGGTGAGCACCGCGGCCATCGCGCCAGGCCTTGGCGCTGGGACCGTCCACTGTCTTCTGGGTGGCTGTGTATGCATGGACTGTAGTCTACAGAGAGGAGTGACATGTTACACAAAACATCAGTGACTCTGGCATACATTTAAGAATAAAAATACAGTACCATCGATGAGAAAGTCTCTGTCACAACAGTGGCTAATACTTACAGTATTTACTGTGACTTACCATGAGAGCCTCCTCAATGCCAAAGTTATCGTGGATGACTTTGGCCAGGGGGGCCAGGCAGTTGGTGGTGCAGGAGGCATTGCTATCAACAGAAAGACAGACACGGTCACTAAGACTACTAGACTCACACAAGTGCATAAAGGAACAGCTCCACCTAAATCTAGGAACATGTTTGTGAAAATGAAAAATGTAGTGTGAATGCATGTCCAAAACCAAAGTTGTGTTACCTGACAATGGTCATGGAGGAGGGGTCGTATTTTTCCTCGTTAACTCCCATGACAAACATCGGAGCATCAGGTGAGGGGGCGGACACAACCACACGCTGAGCTCCGCCCTGGAGGTGAGACTGCGATCGGACAGGAGAGAAATGACGACACAGGTTACAAACCGGACCACCTTTGTCTCTGTATATATGTGCGTGTGTGTGTGCGTGTGTGTGTACATACGGAGGCCTTCTCCACACTGAGGAAGACTCCAGTGGACTCGACAACGTACTTGGCTCCAGCGTCGCCCCATGGGATCTCTGCTGGCTTCATACTGGAGTCAGAGAGAGAACAGAGTCAGTCTGAGATGAAATGATTATCACTACCGTTTAGGAATGTTAAATGTTGGGATTGATAAAGACAAGTAACACGAAAATAGAAGAAAAAAAAAAAAACCCAGCAAGTTACATACATCGAGAGAGAAGCGAGGGTTTGTTAGTACAGTACATCCTGTGCTTTCTAAATTAGTGTGCAGAGCCTCTCTGGATAATGTCACACGAAAACATGAAATTAACACATTGGGATGTAAAGTTTAAGAGCCTGCCAAAAAAGTAGATGGAGGAGGGACACCTCAATAATGTATAGTCAGTGCTCAAAGAGGAACTCTCCTCTATAACCCTCCTTTTTGTTGGTGTTGCCTTTTGCAGAGAGGAGGCTCCATTACTGAAAGGACTAAAACAACTGACAGTACAACGGGTGGAGAGGTAGCTATATGAGTGAGGCCCTAGTCAGCACAAAGCCTCATTCAACTCCATGAGCATGGAATTTACTTTTGATACTAAATATCAGGAGGTTAAACTGGCTTAAAATACCTTACCTTCAAAATGAAAAACAAAGATTCAACAGGTGGTATCTGTTCGGGTTAAGTAAATACAAATCTTATCTACTGAATTGGTTGCAACCTTTATTTAATTCACATTGATTTTGCATTTTATTCATATTATTTATTTATTTATTTTGTTTAATTTCATATTCTTTTAATTGTGCCTTAAAAGGTACCTTAACACACAGCATGTGCTTTGTATCGATCCTGTGCGGCTGAAGTAACGTGGCGACAGGGCCACAGGGATATAAGTAGGTGCTGGGAATCTGGTGTGTGAATTTATTTTATTAATTAATTTATTTTTATTTCCCCCTTGTTTTTGAATACTTTGTTTTTCAATATCAATTTACTATCTTATTACCTGTTATTATATGTACATATTCATTTATTTTCTGTGGTTTAGGTTGTTGTAGACATTTTTCAAAAGAAATTCAAAAAGGTCTACAAATAAAACAATAAAAAGCATGATTGAAAACTAAATAAAGTTTAATAATTCAAGCTCTTAAATGGCTGCTTCTATTACAAAGACCTCTCTGATACAATTCAAATTGTACTGATGAAATAATTCACCAGCTGGCCAGTTTTTGGCCTCCCTTAAGCTTGTTGCCAGCAGTTAACATGGACATCAACACTGCTGATATCTGTGCAGGAACAACCACTAACCACTAAACGTCATCCCTCACTCACCACTGGAAGACAGAGATGGCGTGTCCATCGACCATGAGCTTGCCATCACCTTGGGAGACCTCACCATGGTAACGGCCGTGGGTGGAGTCATACTTGAACATGTAGACCTAGGAGGCGGGACAGGGATGGGAAGAGGTTAATCACAAAACTTCATTGTAACACAACAGTGTCTTATTTCAGACATCTAACTTAGTAATCATAACACCAATGCCTAAACAATCTTTCAATTTCCTTGGAGATTTGGGGAGTCACGGGTGGTGTTTTAAGTCATCTGAATAAAGAATTAAACCAAATGACAAACAAGATACTGAGAAAGCAACACTTGTCAGAGAGCAAAACTGTTTAGGTTTAGGTATTAATAAAATGTATAAACTATGGTTATACACTATTATACCATACACATGTTAATAATTTGTAAGCAAGTATGTGCATGTATGTTTTCTTACCATGTACTGCAAGTCAATGAAGGGGTCATTGATGGCCACAACATTGATGCCTTTCTGAAGGCAGGCCCTCAGGACCAGACGGCCAATACGACCGAAACTGCAGATTGAGGGAGGGGGGTGGAGAGAGAGAGAGAGAGAGAGAGAGAGAGAGAGAGAGAGAGAGAGAGAGAGAGAGAGAGAAGGTCAATGATAGTTGTTTTGAGAAAATGGTGGGAAACTTCCTCAGGATGTCGAACAACACCTGGGACCTTATACAAATCTTCTGACAAAGCCTCTCACTGTGAAGTCATGCCATTGCAGACTCCAACATAACTTGGTTTACCTACCATAGAGAAGACCTGCCCATTAATTCCCATCAGCAGAAAAACCATGAAATCATGAGTTCTTCCACTCCTTTATTCCTGCAGCTCTACTGCTGTCACTGTAAGCTATGATTGACGCAGGTTCACATGAACTATTATTAACATCAGTTTGATATACTGCAAGGAAGGAATGGAAAACAACCACGTAACCACAGTGAAGAGCTGCAGATGACAGGGTGAACTTCAAACCTCCGACATGTAATCAAAGTACATCCTTTACTGTGCCATTATTTACTGTAACAGAAGTCCATTTGTGCCGTTCTGCATCACAGTTGCACAAGATAGTGTCTCCCCTACCATTGTTTTTGGGGGGCGACTCGCCCCCCCCCCTGAAACAATGACAAAATTATATAATTATGCTATGCATTCCCAAAAAATTAAATAAAAATGGATGCGTGGGATAAAGCTGTTTTCACACATACAGGTAATTCGTTTCTCATTCCTCGCCTTAAAAGTTCAATTCATTTTAACTTAGGCTGGCGACACTGCATGTGTAACATATGTGGAGCGGACGTTCCAACACTACGCTTTCACTATAATCAATGAAACTGGCTACACCGGGCAGAGAGCAGCGCGTAAATGGTGCGTATGCTTTGCGGAGATTCACTCTACAAGTGTAAAAACTACTAAACTACTAACTACTAAAAAAATATTTTTACGCAAGGTGCGTGCGGCCCTTTTGCACAGAAATAGATCATAAAGTATCATTATTTCTTTTACGACGACTTAATGACTGTGAATGAGTGTAATCGCAGTTTCATTTTGAGAGTTTCAGTTTTTATTTATTGTTTCTCTCACCTGCGTCCTCAGGTAGCTGACAGTAAATTGACGTTTTCACAGCGCTGTGCCAGCTCCAAAAAACTAACGAACAATCCCAAAAGCGAAATCTCTCTTTCTCGCCTGTGACTCACACAATTCTACGCCGTGTGTGCGCGCAGCAGGTGTAGCCAGTTAAAACATACATTCCGCGGCTCATACGCTCTGCCAACGGTCCGCATGCGTTACGTGTTAAATGTAGCCAAAGTCGCTCAACCCCTTCGTGCAGTTTCACCCCTCTGCATAACCATTTACTAACCACCAGAACCAAAATATGAGTCACTGACATCCTATCCTAATCATCCTGAACCATCCTGTTTACAAAGTGTGTGTGTGTGTGTGTGTGTGTGTGTGTATATGTGTGCGTCAAACTCACCCATTGATTCCAACACAGAGGTCTGACATGGCTGCTGCTGCTTGGGGGGATTAAGTTAACTGGAGGAAGAAAAGAAGAAACCAATGACATTAGAAAGACAGCAGCAGCTACGGTTTGATGAAACTTACATTAAAATGCATCCAATCTCACTTAGTAACGTCCTCTAGCTGGCAACGCACTCAGTCAGTCAGATGACTTAACAATGCCCTAAATCACTGCAGCACAACCATGTGCCAACCATTCAAAGTATATGTGAGTGTTTGGAACTGAGACAAACTGCTGCCCTGGCAGCAGGGGGTGGCTTCAATCAGGTTAGATAAGATGTCAGAAACTAGATCACAAGCTGACCGTGCTGTATGCCGCTATGGTCTGAACAGCCCAAATAGTTAATATCATATATATTTACATAGGGCCTAGTCTATTGTTAACATGGACGCAGAAAGGGAAGCGGGCAGCGCTTTGTGGCGCAACACTGGTGCTGTCACAAGTTTATTAATCGGCGGGAAGATTTCCTCACCGTGGCAGGGTGCCCTAGTTACCACCTGTCTTATCCACTGCCATGCACCTTCCCCCTTTCTTTTTCGATCACAGGGTTAAGCGAGTAACATGCTAGCACTGCCTTTATGTAGCTTTATGCAATTGCTCTGTGGAATAAATTCTACCTTGTATGTTGTTATTTCCTTTTGTGTGTGTGTGTGTGTGTGTTTCTGTAAGGTCTGTCCTGCAACGCTACAATAACATGAAGAAAGAAAGACAGGTAGCAGTAGCCTCACAGAACAGTGTACAGGCAGTGTGACGCATTCGCACTAAAAGATGAAAAAAACACCACGGTGGTAAAGTATGTTGGTGTGCTCCTGAAGTAGAGCTGGGTAAGGGTTGAAGTTACAATATCAGACTGCTGCTGTGCAAGGCCGGTATTCTGTGTATTGTAAGTGACGAAAAAATACAGGCTGTCAAATAGCATGTTTTATGTGTATTCTGCTGCAGGAGTACGGATGTGCTACATCATGCAGGAACATGTTTAGCAAACAATGGATAAGAAGGGAGGGAGAAAGTGGTCGGAATGTAATGCAACAAACAGAGACTTGTCTGCCGAGTGAAAAAAAAAGAGGAAGCCTGGCCTTGACTCAACGATGTGACCTCCTTTTCCCTCTTCTTTCTTCTCCTTCCCATACTGTAAACTCATTCGCCCGTTCCTGCTCTCAACACCTCCTCTGTCCTCGCCTCCTACTTTTCCCCGCCCCCATTTTTTCTAACAATTGCATCCCCTCTACTTCCTTCCTTCACCTCCTTCATCTTCTAACTCCACCTCTTCCTCTCCTTTGCTGTCCTTGAACTGTCTATGCTAGAAGAGATACGCACTTATACAGTATTTAGCTCAAAATCTATACCAGCAGAAAACTACCTAAAACTTTATTTAGGATTACAAGTAAGTTATTTCTTAAAAATGTATCGTTATATTTCCTTTGAGGTTTATTAACGTTCTACACATTTACAGAGATTTCTGTATGGAACATACCCAAAAACTTACTCATACAGGTGATCAGATATGGTAGCTCAGTAGCATTGACCAGGTGTTAGCCTAACCAGCAGCTAACGTGTGTGTGTGTGTGTGTGTGTGTGTGTGTGTGTGTGTGTGTGTGTGTGTGTGTGTGTGTGTGTGTGTGTCAGGCGGAGGTAGAGTAAGGCTAACACAGATTGGCCTTGAAACTGGGTGGTTGTCATTTTAGACTACAGTAATCTCCTAATCTGAGTGAGTGCATGTGTGTGTCCCAGTGGGGAGCATGTAGGACACGCCATCGATCTGGTGAAATGCATTGTGGGAGCACTTTAAATAGACTAAAAGGGTAACCAGATTAGGATAAATCATCTCTCCCATTCTCACACACGCTCTAAAACATTAACAATGGCATTTAATCACTTGAAACAGTTTTAACCTGGATTGATTTGCTTGTTATTAAGCACAAATGGATGTTGATGCCGATCTGATGCCAGTCAAAATCAATTTATTTACAGTCTGCCACAGTTTCAACTGTCAGATTTCTAACAGGGTCATTTGTAGTGCATACTTTTATGTGGCTACCTTTCAGGGTAGAGCAGCCATTTTGTGCTCTGCCGCTAGCATCCATTATACAAGGTCAGCAAAGGAGAGAGAGAGGTAGAGAGAAAGAGGAGAGTGAGGGTGCATACAGTATGAGCATGCTGTTCTCACGTTTCTGTGTCTTTATACTCAGTTCCCACCGTAACCTATTGTGCATTCACAAAACTCTACAGGCACTTTCTCCCTTTGCTCTCTTCTGAACTCTCCTTCCCCCTGTCGCCTCTGCACTTTAATGCTATTTGTCTCACTCGTTGGCTTTCTCTTTATGCTAACCTCTCTATTTTCTCTACCCAGAGCAGTTACCCTGGGTTTTCCAACTTAAAATTGCTGCTCTACTGACAAATGATACTACTTTTTAAACAGAGTGGGGCTATTCTGCTTCACTAAAGCGGGTGGAAAGTCTGGACAAAGACTAGTGGAGCCACATTAAGAGAGATCCGGTGGGACTCAAACCCAATGATGCAGCTCCAAATGTAGAGAATTCTACAACTTGACTATTGTGCACAGAAAATAAGTTTTTAATTAGTTGAGCTGAATGTTTAAATAACCTGTCTTATAAGTATTGGAGACTTTATATGGGGCAGGTGCACAAGCGTGTCTGCCTGTACAGTATGTACTTGCTGACACTCCCCCCTCCATGTCCGTTACTGTTGCCAGGCAACAGTGTGGGGCTTTGGTCAATCAATGGGAGAAGAGGGAGGGTTACACCGGGCAGCCAAAAAATGAAACACTGGCGCTGCAACATCATACTCTTCATCATCATACAGCTTCCAAATGTTGTGCAAAATATGTTACTAATTATCCCATGTTTCTATATCGAGTAACATTAAGGTTGTCATGTGCAGTAAACTTTCTAATGCCATCTCCATAGCCAGCAGGTCTTCCCACTTCTCCACGTCACAGCTCTGCCTCTTTTGACTGTAAACCAATCAGCCCCTGATCTGGATTCAGCGCACACTCTGTGACAGCACTCACGCAGACATGTCCCAGCTCATAGAGGCTGCATTGTGCAGAGCAGAGCAAGAAGTTGCATGCTGTTAACTGCAGTTTGCAATCTGCTGACACTCATTAAAATGTAGGAAGGAGAGGCAGACAGACGGCCAGACATGTGAAGGGTAGCCAATCAGTTTCCATCTCTCCGTTGAACCTTCCTCCTTCTTCCTCACTTCTGTCTCACCTCCCTGGTCCATCAATCTCACGTCTCCTTTATCACCAGCAAAGGGGTCAGACCGAACCGATGAGTCACTTGACAAGGGGTGGGGCAACAATCTCCTCTTGCGATTGGTTAGACAAAAGGGGGAACGGCTGGTGAATATCACCCCTCCCCTTCCCTTTACCCCACCACCCAAACTAATCATTAAAATTCAATACCCTGCCTCCCTGTCCCTGTCCTCGCCACTCTTTGTCTGTCTAGTCCCCGTCATTTAGCACAACCCCTACCCTCCCTCTGAGCTGCGACCCATTTTCCTCACATAAACACAGAGTTTAACCACGGGGGGTGGGGGGTGGCTGCAGGACAGGGTCGCCGTGCCTGTGCGAATGCATGTGCACCGGAGGGACCACAGGAGGGAAGATGACTCATAACTAGCCGACCAGAAGAGGACAAAGAAAACTGGGTGCATCAGGTGGTCAAATCTTAAAATCGAGACAAAAAATCTGTTGCAAGAATGAAAGTGCAAGGTATTAGGATTGACATACAGATAGGACACAGACAAAATAAACCATCCACATAATTCTTCATGGTGTTGTTGTGAGTGATGGTACGTATGTACTTATTTGGTATAGAGTGGCTGTTTTCTAAAGCTGTTAACAGTTTAATAGTAAAACTTGGAAACAGCCTGTATTCATGTCAGGAGAGACTAAGTTTAGATAAAGCTGGTATACACAGTATTTGGGTTGCCTCAGTTTGTGTAATAACTGGAAATGTGTTAGTGAGAGAATGAACTCGCTGACTGTACTCTGGCTTTTCCTGCCCACTACGCCACTCCCCCTGCCTTCCTCCATCCTCCTCCCTTCTTTCAGTGTCTTTTGCCTATTTAAACTTTCCTCCCGCTTTTTATCCCTCTGCCACGCCTTCTTTCTCTCCAGTATTTTTCCACTGCAGTTGGTTGATTGGCTAAAGGCCAGGCAGACTATCCAATTAGGTAATGTTTTCTCTTCTTGCCCGCCTCTTGGTGAAAAGAAAAAAAACCAAATGCATTAGAGACTAAACAATAAATGCCAGCTTTACACCCGTAGATGCACACACATTAGTGATGAAGCGGAGTCAAACCTTTTGTGTTCAACTTCAATGAACTTTTCTCCTGCTCACCTTTTATTCTGCCTCCTTTGTAGCAGCATACCTGCTGCTTCCTCTCTATTTATAGTTTGAGCACTGAGGCAATGTCACTTTGCTGCCGTAAACAAGTCAGTTAAATGTCCAACTACATCACATCACCAGCCACATACAACACCACAGGCTGTGTGTCCTACTCAGCAGGCATGGTCTCCTGCTGACAGTTACAGACAGATAAGAAGTTCGCTGTTTCTATTAGACAATTCACCAAAGTCAAAGTATCTTTACTGTCCCTTACAGGGAAATTGGTTTGCAGCCAGGATTTATGCACCAGTGGCAAATTAACATAAGCAGACACTGAATTTATAGTGCGAAATAGCTTTCATTATTTCATATGCTTTAATAATTAATGATAAGAATAGATAAAGATGATGATGAGCAAGGTGGTTTTTTTTTTTTATAAATGTAGCAGTTGTGTATTGCAGTTCAACAAAGACTTTTTCATGCACAAAAACACACGTGCACACACACCATCATGAATTAGTAAAAGGTGTGCTGTATCAAACGGCAGGGGATTCAATGACACACACACACACACACACACACACACACACACACACACACACACACACACACACACACACACACACACACACACACACACACACACACACACACTTGTGAGCTTGTGTCAGCAGCTAGATGACCTTCCTATGGCTCAGACCCTGTCACTTGTCTCCTCTCTCATGTAGCAGTAGTACAGTTATAAGCTGTGTTTGCTACCTTCCTCATGTCCTGCTTGCTGTACAAAAACCTGCACTTTTGAATAACTGTACAAAAAACGAAGCAAAACTGCTTTGTTGTACAAGTAAGGGCCTTTTATGTGTCAGTTGTGTATAGCCTTCTCTACTGTAGGGTTTATTTCCTTAACTTTGCGACAGTTAGTTGCAGAGTGCTGAGTCACTCTGGAGTTCCTTCTCTCTTACACACATCCTGGACAAGATGGCTGGGTAATAAGTCAGCAGCAGAGCATAATGGAGTTCTCGGCCTAGAATCTAGGAAAAACTAGTCCTAAGTCATAACCAACTCAGAAACAACAAATGACTTGTATGTAAATTAGTCTCATGACAAAATTGGCTTTTAGTAGCAATGATTATTCACTAACTGCAGGATGAAGTAGTAGTACACTAATCTGCATTGAAGCCCAGCAGCCTTCTCTAAAGTGTGTACCAGAGGAAAGAGGAAGATTGTTTGGCATGTCCAACATGAGTAGCATGCAGACACTGATTTAATGGAAGAAGAAAAAATGCCTATATACTTCTTACAGCAAGCACCTGAGAATCCAGTCCACATCTATGACCAATGTAATAGAAACCCCAAGGCCTCTCATTTACACACAAGTAGCTTGTCCATATCTCCTTAATAACATTACATTACATGTCATTTTATGTCATGTCATTTTATCTGCTTTGCGCAAAAGCGACTTACAATTGCTATATATGTCAGAGGTCGCGCGCCTCTGGAGCAACTGTGGGTTAAGTGTCTTGCTCAAGGACACATTGGTTGACGTATCACAGTGGGAATTGAACCTGGTTCTCCCACACCAAAGGAATGTGCATATCCACTGCACCATCACCACCAATAATGTGTTTGTAGTCCTTGATAGGTGGGAATATAATATCTTGTGTGTACTAATGTGCTCTAATCTCATTGGCTAATAGTTTACTCCTTGCTCAGCAAAGGGGCAACGTGCTGGCACCACAGTGACTGACATTTCAGACATTTGGCTGACACTCTGATCTGCAACAAATACAAGCGCAGAATGAATGTCCAAGTAAAAAAATTATAATTATAATAATGCAATTTGCAAATGCACTGATAAAACTAGTAGACTAATTTCATTTGGAGATCTTATTGCAATTACTGTCATTTTAATATATTCACTAGACTGGATCTTGGACAAGAAACGCCTGCTCTAAATAAAGTTATGCATGCGATTTAAAAGTCTGTTGGAGAAATAAATAGAGAGGGAGGTTATTATCATGAATCATGTTAATTAAAAATACTGCAAAACTATTTTCTGCTTGATGCATGACAAATGGCTGTTCATTTTCTTCCAAAACTATAATCATAGAGCATGAAGTCTGGCAACATGTACAGCTTTGACTACAACAGTTAGCGTCTTTCTGGCCACCCTGGCCTGTTACAGACATTTGGGGCGGCAGGGGCTCAAGGAAAAAAATGGCCTAATAGTTCATAAATAATTCTTTATTTGAAACAAAACATTCAATATATTAACACAACTCTGACTTAACAACTGATTTTATTTCCCTTGTGCAATTGTTCAACAGATTTAATACTCAACAACATAAACAGTTAAAACAAAGACTTTTCAGAATAGGTGACTGCATCAAGGAGAGGGACATCGTTTCACTAAGAATTAGTTTATTTTGCAAATGGCAAAACATCATTTCAATTCTTTTGATGCTATTGGAATAAATAGCACTTCAATCTCAACAAAAATCTTCACACTAAACTGAAGAAGGCTGTTGCTGCAATTTTGTTAATTTTACAGGAACAAACACTGCACCAATAATGAAGAAACACTATCCAGCGATCACTAGCCCACGATCCAAATGATGAAGTTACAGTTTGACGCACTTTTTTCATGTTGTGGTCAATTTAGGGATGTTGGTCTATTTTGTTTTCATGTTTTCTTTTACTCTATAATAAAACTTCCAAAATACACATTTAGATGGTATTTGTTTAGGCTGCATTTGTACATTTCTTCTAAATTAATCTACATATTTAAACCTAACATTTAAGGGGGAAAACGTATTAACTGTGCCTTGTCAGATGTATGCATATTAGCGCATTTTAATTAGTTAACGCCTAATTTGCATATCAATGTGGCGATTGTGAGGACACAGATTTTACAGTAGCTGTTCACCTGGAGTGTCTCCATCAAGTACAGTACATTAGCCTGTAGGGCCATGATGCCTGCTGAACCTTAGCTAACTTATTACATTAGCTAGTAGCTCATGCATGTTAGCAAGACAGAGGTTAACTATTTGTTCCGTCTTCCGGCTAATTAGCTGTAAACTCGAGGCACGGGCTGCTTAGTCTTTTGTTCATCACCACTCACCTCCACATAAGCAAAGAAAAACTTTCTGAGGTAGGAACTGGAAGGGACTGCTGCCTCTGCCTGCCCTCCTGCCTCTCTCTGTGTGTGTGTGTGTGTGACGCACATTGATGCCGAGAGGACGATCGCGGGGGGGGGGGGGGGCTCGTCTCATCTCCGACCAGATGTTCAAATTTTATAATTTAATAAATACATTTATTTGACAGAGAAGCTGTGTGCAAACAGGAATATATAAGAAGAAAAACATCCATCCAGAAAAACGGCACTATCTCTCCAGGAAGAAAAAGTGCAGGTGCTCAAGCCCCTTTTGATGTGATGTCTACGTGTGCACGTGCCTGTTAGTGACCTTCAGTCATCCAGAGCCTAAGAGGGCCAAGAAGCGTGACTCCTCATCCATGGGTATAGTGGGAAGAACCCTTTTTTTTTCAAGATGATAAGGAGTTTGAGAATAAAGATTAGCAGCGGGTCAGCATCACTACAGCAGCTCTGGGCCTTGCCGGGACCTTCCTCAGCTGCAGTGATAACCTTCAACAGTGAGACAAGGCCAGACATGGCTGCGTCTGCATGTACCACACCTACATCAAATGACTGGAAGGAAGTGCACGCGAATCGTGACTGCCACAATGAACAATACCGTATTATTACTTTATGATGAATTCATAATATGAATTGTTATTTACTGAATACTAGCATCCCCTTATTAATTTTCCCCCCATCGAACAAGGTTGGCTGATTAAGTAGCTTAGTAAGTTGTACGTTAACTTTAGCTGTGTCGTATTGCTTCTTTAAAAAGCGCAAGCAGGCCTCTCTGCAAACCGCATCAACAGGTCTGTCGAGTCATGGAGTCAAACTGCGACACAATAATGCGACACTGCACTGCCTCTATGCCCTTCAAAGCCATCACAGCACGGCTCTCTCATCTTTCCACATGAAATAAAGCCAAGGTTATTCATCTGTCCCGTTTCGGCTATTGCATCACTCTGCCTCCCGTCATTGCGAGAGTTTAATTCATCTCTGAAATCTACTGGCGCAACGACGACAGACTTCATCATAAAGACCAGGGGAGGCACGTAGCTTCACCTCCATTCACGTACGCTCATTCCCCCCAGTACACCGGCTTTAAACGGCTCCGTATGTATCAATTTACAACTTAACAGCAAACCAATTTTCATTCAAACTACATATAGATATATGGGCTATTGTTAAGTATCTGCGGTGATAAACGTTGATATTTGTGTTGGGTTACATAACATGGAGACTAATCCACTTCCGCAAAGATGCAGAAATGGGAGCTGCCAATGTCACGTTACGCGCTCAGTGGGACAATTTAGCTTCAGATGAATTCATTATGAATTGACCATAATTAATATGTGCAGAATGTCTTTACAATAAGGAACCTTGTCATTTTAATGCTTCGGGGTGTTTACAGCTTTAACAGATTTTGGTGTCGGCTATCTGATGCAACGAAACGACTCAGAAGGAAATGTTATACAACGAACGGGCTCTCTCCAGACAGCAAGGCCATGGCCGCATCCCCTCCCATCCTCGCTGTTCTCTTCCTGTACTGATACAGCGTGCATGCTGCGAAAGAGGCTGTTATGCAAATCCAAACGCTGAATGAGCGTTAAGATTAACCTCACGTTATTCCACAATCCACTTTCTCATCCTCTCGCCTGTCTCTCGCGCACGAGCGCCGCTTTAAACGGTTAACGTTACGTGGCTGATTAAAATAAAGCTGTAAATTCACTGGGGAAGGCATCAGGACGGCCACTGGCTTCCGCTGGTCGTTTACGGCTTTTAGCTGTCAGTCTCAGGAAAATGTGCGACGTAGCTAGCTAATAAATACGTGGTATTTAACAGTGAATGTGAAAACAATTAAAACGGCATTAGTTTAGCTAGCTAGTTGGTGGCAGGCCTACATTTGTGCACCGACAGATAAGCTAGTATGTGAAACTGTAGTAAAGGCTGAATCGTGTGGAATAGCTTTAACGTCCTCAGTTTAAAAAATGTGTGTATTCTAACCGTTAGAAGGGCGGGCCTCTAAAGTAAAACGTTGTACGGTAAATCAGTGTTGCGGCTTACCTGACAGCTGATGCTTCTTGAGTCTGTGTGCGCAATCCACGGAGGCGCCGTCCGCATTTATACAGGACACGTGTCTCGGGGAGCCTGGTCGCCACGGCGACGTGACGTCATGTCATCCTTTCAGGCTCCATTCGGAACGAGGGACTAGTCACGGCTGCTATAGTAACTCGAGGGAAGAAGCACTCCGCTGTTTAACGTCTTTTCCCACACATCTTAAACTCATAGAATAGACCTTAATATTTACCAGAGAGAAAGAGAGAGAAAGAGAGAGAGACACACACAGGCAGATAAGGGATAAGAGAGACAGAAAGAGAGACTGGCAGCATGCCAACGTGGAAGTGGTGGGGATGATGATGATGATGATGATGCATTTTGTCCTGTTTCAACCATGTAGCCCACAGAATTGGTGACGCGCATGTGATGGAATTCTAGGGAAGCATAGCTTGATGCATGGACGACCATTATTTACGCAGAGACAGGAAACTAGCAGCTGTAGATTGCAATAGTAAAAATAACACAGTATTAATCAGTAGCCAGTAACCAGGACCCCACTGTGCATTGGTCTGTGAAAGACTGCAGACTGGTGTGTGTGTGTGTGTGTGTGTGTGTGTGTGTGTGTGTGTGTGTGTGTGTGTGTGTGTGTGTGTGTGTGTGTGTGTGTGTGTGTGTGTGTGTGTGCTATGCCTATTGATAGATGTAGCCCTGTTATGTTATGTAAGAAGTCATGAAACTAGCATGTCATGTTCCCATGGAGTCAAGCTCTTCTGCTGCTAAACTGGAGTGAATAATAATGGGCTTAATTATTATAATATAAAATAAAGTAGGCTAGATAATAAAAATAAGACTTTGCATATATGCTTTATTAAACTTAGGTTGGATGGTTATCTCCTCTCTTCTCCTCTCCTCTCCTCTCCTCTCCTCTCCTCTCCTCTCCTCTCCTCTCCTCTCCTCTCCTCTCCTCTCCTCTCCTCGTGTCACAGCACGTGTCAGACTGAGAACAAGCCTACGTGAGGGAGGATGCGTACAGTAGTCTAGTGTAACATGGGAAATCCCTGCAGTGCAGAGCAAGTAGGGAGGATCGCTCGTTGACCAACATGATTTACACACACTGCACTTCCCATCTAGCATTTCGTCATCTCTAAGGATGTAAGAGAACGGGTCATCTCTTGATTGCCGTTTGATTTCCGCGTGTAACGCAACACTAGATTAAATATTATATAGGCCTATCATATAAATGGTAGTTAATGAAATCATTGTATCTCTGTATAACTAGATTATACTATCAGCTATCCTAGCCTATGCAGCTTCTTTATATATTCTCTGGACAAGAAGTTAAACTATGGCGCCATCTCCTGTACAAACCACCAATCTGCACACCAAAACTGGATTGCAATCTTCCTGTTTAAATCATAGACCTACATAGAAACGGACCGAGTGACACGGAGACAAGTGAAGTCTATTAGAAGCACTTTTCCGGTGATAGCCGAGCGTTACTGCGCAGCTGCAAACTGAGCTTGCCGACGTAGATGTGACGTGAGCATCATGTCCGAACGTTGTAAGTCTTCTGGTAGCTGTGCCAAGAGAAATCTCAATCATTCCCAATCTTGCAGAGATGGAGAGCGTAGGTATATGTAAGGAGATAACATAGGCACAGGCTAATTATTGCTAACTAAAATGCTAGTTGACATTAGTAATTAAACTAAACAGCTAATGTAAGTCCAAACTGCTTGCAAGCTTCTCCTGTACTATTAGGCAATTCCTCTACTATGCGACAGTAAGTCACGTGGTTATGACACAATCGTTAGCCTATTTTTACAAAAACGTTTGCTACGGAGCCATAACGTGAGGTACAAGGTAATGGAGCCTTTTACACATTGTCATGTTTCTTTAGAAATATACAGTGGTCAAATGAAGTATTTAAACGCTTCAGATGTAAAGTTATTGGCTGTCAAAGTTACGCCAAAATGAATGGCAGTCAATGGGATGCTAACAGGGGGTGACAGCTTATTAGCATCAAAATGGCGCCACAGAAGGCTTCACTCTGTGGAGAGAAACTTGCCCCCTTGAGCGTTACTGAGCAGCTGCAAACTGAGCTTGCCGACGTAGATGTGACGTGAGCAACGTGCCTGAAAGTTGTAAATCCTCTGGTAGCTGTGCAAGAGAAATCTCAATCATTCCCAATCTAGCAGAGACGGAGAACGTAGGTATATGTAAGGATATAACATAGGCACAGGCTAATTATTGATAACTAAAATGCTAGTTAACATTAGCAATTAAACTTAAACAGCTAATGTAAGTCAAAACTGCCTGCAAGCTTCTCCTGTACTGTACGGTAATTCATCTACTATGCGACAGTCAGTCGCATGGTTATGACACAATCGTTAGCCTATTTTTATAAAACATCTGCTACGGAGCCATAACGTGAGGTACAAGGTAATGGAGCCTTTTATACATTATACATTAATAAACAATGGACAAATAGTGTCTTTAAACGCTTCAGATGTAAAGTTATTGGCTGTCAAAGTGACGCCAAAATGAATGGCAGTCAATGGAATGCTAACGGGGGTTGAGTGCTTCGTAGCATTAAAATGGCGCCATTGCGGCTTCGCTCTGAGGAGGCAGGCTTGCCCCCTTGGTTTAAATTAGACGTTAAATCGAGATAAATAAGGGCTGAATGTTGTGCAGGGCTGTTTTAAAGTGGACATGAAACAGACAGCTTTTCGACAAGTGGTGAACAGACTGAAGTGTGTTGAATCATATTATTTAAAAACAAGACATAAAATAAATACATTTTAAATTATAATAGATTTATGGTTGGTCTAAGGTATACGCTTTCGCTCTGGCTCTCCGCCATATTGCTGACGCGTCACTCACTACATCATACGGTTGGTTGGTTGGTTGGTTGGTTGGTTGAGTTGGAACAGTCAGCAGTCACAGCTTCTATTTCGCTAAAGAAACATTTTAGATAATATAGAAAATATGTCAGAAGATGAAGCAGAAAGGTATTTTTGGGATGTTTCTTTGTGTGGCATCACTGTGTTGGACTAACAGTTATAAGTTTAGTCCATACAAGATCAGTCCATATAAACCACGTACTGTGCTTTGTCAGAATTTGGACAGTTTGTGTAATTGCTATAATTATTGTAAATCAATGTTATGTTTTTGTCTGATTGAAAAAAACATGACTGAGAAAGTGGATGTACCATTTGATTTGGAAACCCTACTGAGTAATACATTGTCTTAGCTGGAAATTTTGAAAACAGAGGACACCTCGTCGTTTCTACATGCGTCTAAAACTAACATCAATCAACAACCATGGTAGATTTTTGTTGTTGATAAAGGTGTCACAACAGAGATGCTTCTGGATATTACGAGTCCCTATGTAAGAAGGTTAAGTTGTTGTGCTTGTTTGACCGTAACGTTACCTCTCTCTGCTCTGCCAGCTGGGCACGCTGTTGGGCCCTTTTCTGCCGGTGCAGAGCTACTTCCTTGCTAGTAGACTGGGTCGGACGGTCTGTACACCCAACCTTGTAAGAGGAAAAGTCAAACACAGATGGAGCAGCTTCAGCCTTCAATTTATTGGTCCAGCAAACTACCAACAAGTCTGACTCAAAAACCCTCTCCTCCACATACCGGTAGTCCTCGTTTAGAAAGTGCTCGCTACAAAGCCTAGCATCGCGGCTAACTGAGGATTCCTTTGTTTCAGTGCTGCTAGCCAATGACGAAAAACCTAAAAGTGGACAATTTTTCCTTCATTTTTCACTAACTAATATAGAACTTCAGAACCGGTTCCTAACCAACCAACCAACCAACCATATGATATAACAGGCTAAACTACAACAAACTTGTTTGAAATATGTAATTTAGATTACTTTTTATTTTAATCCAGTATCACTGACAGTGTTAAACCTATAATATTTTGATAGAGGGTGAATCCATCTTGTAAATTATGCTAACTATATCCAGTGTTTCATTTCCACTTTAAAGTCACATTAAAGGGAGTCCATCATGCATCCGTGAAGCAATTTGTTGCTAAAGCAGTTGGGTTATTAAATGTGCTATCATTATGTTTGGTCTGACCTCGCACTGAGACTCACCACTACGAAGAGTTCTTATTGTAATATAAACAGCTCTGTACAAGATGAGGGAGGTGAAACAGTTAGTGACTGACTAAATGCACTGGCTACAATGTCTGGAGGTACAGATGTGGGTATGTCCCATGGCTGTCCAGGGTGCTATTAGGTTAGAACAATCACCTTGTCTGTTACCTCTAGCTTTAAAGAACAGTTTGTCCATTGCACCATTTCCTTGATTAAAGTGAAGCAGCTTCACAGTTGAAACTCAAAATGCATATTTATTGGTCTTGGTGTAAGTATAATTGCAGGGTGATGGTGTCCACTGTCTGTCTGTGTATTTTGTACAATATTCCCTATTTTCCCTAAACATTTTAAAAAATGACAACTTAATCACTGGCACTGTGACATGGTACTGTAGGATGAAACAGAAGAGTGATCAAACTTGAGGGTCATTCAATTTATTTTTTGTTCAAGAGGGGGCGATCTTGCCTTTACAGTAATACTGTCATATGAGGGAGCATCAATAGAGGGTTAGTGTTTGTGTCTACTCACTTTCAGTTGAATCTAATGTGTTAATTCATGTTTCTACTATCTAATGACATATATAATAAATAAAAAATAAAGCAGTGTCTAATGAATGCACAAAACTATCAAGGTGTTGAGCTTTTCCTTTTATTAAAGTGACTATATGTAACTTTTAAGTGTTTCTGGAACCGTATAATTTTCATCTGATGATCATAAATGACCTGTAACAGCAAACGAGACTAACATTAAAAAGAACGCTATTTTTATATAGTTTTTATTAATGCCTCTGCCCGAGTCCAATATTTCCCACAAAGTCACAAAATGATTTAGACACCGCTACGAGTACACATTCTGAGGGGTCACAGATTTTGGCAAAACACCGGAAAAGCCTGTTAGTGTTAGTGAGTGTGCAGGTAAAAGGTAGCAGGAGATTTATATAGGCCTAATTGTATTTTTATTTTATTTTAGAAGTTATCTGCTGTAGTTATGGCTGATACTGGGGCAGTGCCATCACAGAAAAGAAGGAAATAAACAAAGAACTAAAAGCTAAAAGGGAAAATGAAAGATGACACTGAAGTCACACTCAATCAGGCTTTCAACAGATGGAGACAATTACGGGATTGTAAATGATTCAAAAACATCCCGAATTGGCCCTTAGGTATGTAATATGTCTATTTCATTTATAAAATAACTTTTGCGATGTGGTTGTACACCAGTAGCCAACATTAAATTACATCCCCCTTCTATTCAGCGCAGACATTTTATTCCTTTTGGTCCGTGTTTGTGTTGGCCTACTACAACCCCAAATCAGAAAAAGTTGGGACAGTATGAAAAACACAAATAAAAAAAGAAAGTAGTGATTTCTAAATGTACTTTGACTTGTATTTCATTGCAGACAATGTGAACACAAAATATTTCATGTTTTGTCTGGTCAACTTAATTTCATTTGTAAATATACATCCTTTCCTGTCATTCAGACCTGCAACACGTTCCAAAAAAGGTTGGGACAGGAGCAATTTAGGGCTAGTAATCAGGTAAATTGGTTAAATAATGATGTGATTTGAAACAGGTGATGTCAACATGTGATTGTAATTATGATTTGGTACAAAAGCAGCATCCAAGAAAGGTCTAGTCCTTTAGGAGCAAAGATGGGCCGAGGATCGCCAGTTTGCCAACAAATACGTGAGAAAAATATTGAAATGTTTAAAAACAATGTTCCTCAAAGAAAGATAGGAAGACATTTGCTTATTTCACCTTCAACAGTGCATAACATAATTAAAAGATTCAAAGAATGAGGAGGAATTTCAGTCCGTAAAGGACAAGGGCGCAAGCCTAAGCTGAACAACCGTGATCTCAGATCCCTCAGGCGGCACTGCATCAAGAATCGTCATTCATCTATAAGCGATATCACCACATGGGCTCAGGACTACTTTGGCAAACCTTTGTCAAGTACCACAATACGTAGTTACAGCCACAAATGCCAGTTAAAACTGTACTGTGCCAAAAGGCAGCCCTATGTTAACAGTGTCCAGAAGCGCCGTCAACTTCTCTGGGCTCAGAGGCATCTGGGATGGACCATCACACAGTGGAAACGTGTACTGTGGTCAGATGAATCAGTATTTCAGGTATTTTTTGGGAGAAATGGACGCCGTGTGCTCCGGACCAAAGAAGAAAAGGATCATACAGACTGTTACCAGCAACAAGTCCTAAAGCCAGGGTCTGTCATGGTATGGGGTTGTGTCAGTGCCCTTGGCAAAGGTAACTTGCACTTCTGTGATGGCACCATTAATGCTGAAAAGTACATAGAGATTTTGGAGCACAATATGCTGCCTTCAAGAAGACATCTTTTCCAGGGACGTCCATGCATATTTCAACAAGATAATGCGAAACCACATTCTGCACACATTACAAAGTCCTGGCTGCGGAGGAAGAGGATACAGGTACTTGACTGGCCTGCCTGCAGTCCCGACCTGTCTCCAATAGAGAATGTGTGGCGCACTTTGAAGCGCAAAATGCGACAACGAAGACCCCGTACTGTTGCCCACCTTAAGACTTGTTTGCAGCAAGAATGGGACAAAATGACACCTGAAACACTTCATCAATTGGTGTCTTCAGTCCCTAAACGTCTTTTAAGTGTTGTGAAAAGGAATGGCAACATTACAAAGTGGTAAATGCTTTACTGTTCCAACTTTTTTTGAAATGTGTTGCAAGAACCAAAATAGGAATTTTGTTTTTTTGAAACAAAAACAATAAAAATCATGAGGAACACATTACATTATGTGCTGTTGTATTGTCTGCAATGAAATACAACTCAAAGTACATTTAGAAATCACTACTTTCTTTTTTTATTTGTGTTTTCCATACTGTCCCAACTTTTTCTGATTTGGGGTTGTATTTTCTTTTCCCTTGTCCCCCTGTAGTTGTGTAAATTGTACTTGGGTTTCATGAAATGCGCTATATTAAAGGTGCTCTAAGCGATGTTGGGTGACGGCACTTCTTGTTGACGTTCAAAGTATTTTCAAACAAAACGAGGCTAGCTCGTCCCTCCCTCCTCATCCCATCCTCCCTCCCTTCCGTGCTTCCGCGCACTAACCCCCCAGCCCCCACCCCCTAATCCTTCTTGTCGGTTATTGGCTGGAACGCTGGAAGACTGTTTGTTATGTTTGGTGGTGCAGGTTGGCACAGTTTGCTTTTGTTGCCGTTTGTGGACCCTGGGCTGTCTACAGAGACAGCGTTTTTTTACAGTGTGTTCAGGGGACAGGCAGCTCGCGGATAGTGAGGAGATGTTTGCTGTATGTGGCAAAAAATGTTGTAGCCTAAAAAATGCGTGACATCGCTTAGAGCAACTTTAATCTAAGTTATTACGTTGGTTGTACAACAATCTCCTAATGCTTTGGCTCATGACCCAGTGACAGCGATACCCGGTTTCGATGCATCCAGGCTAACTTACAGTATGCAACACTTGAAATGCAACAATGCATCTGTAACGTACATTCTCTTATTGTAAATTAATGATTTTCTGTCTGAGCAAAACATTTATCGCAACTATATGACCTCTCAGTAACGCTAACTCAGTAATACAGTGGGTAATACAGCACCGTAAAGAAAAAGAGCTTTACGACAGCAGGTGTGGTAAAAACAACACTGATTTTGTCCAATGGGGCCGCTAGAATCAACACAAACTGAAAGTTACTAATTGCCACTTTAACTGCAACCATATCTCTTTCATATATGAATTAGAATGAACTGTAAATAAAGAAGTTCTGATAGTTAATATATACATACACACATATATACACCGTGTCATAGGCATATGTGCTTTGTTTGGGTTATTACTGTAAAAGCATAGTTTAGGAAATCTGTGAATT
Organism: Gymnocephalus cernua; assembly: GCA_023631565.1. NCBI lineage: Eukaryota > Metazoa > Chordata > Actinopteri > Perciformes > Percidae > Gymnocephalus > Gymnocephalus cernua. The sequence continues at coordinate 20,334,935 of CM042429.1, read as the reverse complement.
ACTGACTTAAACCTACATTGTGTAAGAATTTCTCCCATCTAGTGGTGAAATTGTATATGACAACCAACTGAATATTACTTTCTAGCCCTTGCCATTCCGAGCGCGTTTCAACTGTTATGGTGGCTGAACCTGAAATTAGCTCTTAGTATCTCCATCGTTTACATGCAGCTGTTTTAGCCACTTCAATATTAACTTTGGTCTTGTTGCTTTGCCTGTCGCGTTGTCATTTCAATTCTGTTTCCCTCCCGGCTGGCATTCGTCACAGTGCCACTGAGTCTAAAAGTGCAAAAGGCGGAGGTATGTCCCTCTGTGGCTAAGGTATTTTAAAGATGGAGGTGCTACATGGCGGCCGTCATTCGAGCGACTATGTATTCTGAATGATTCTAAATGGCAGATTCTACCCTTATAAGAATACTTTGATTAGTTGGTGGAAGTAATTACACATTTATGAGCACATATTTGTGAAAGAACAAAGTTTTAGTTTTGCTAAGAATCAACTCCAAAAATGAGACAATGTAGGTTTAAAAACGTTTTAAATCATTTAACATGTTTGTCAGGGAATCTAAAAAAACTGGTAACATAACAATTTTATAACTTTTTCACAACTACACTTTTTAAAATTCAAAACAGACCATTTTAATCAACCCTGAATGCTTCAGCCTCCTGTGGGACATCCTTACAACTCTGGGAAGTTACCAGGAAATAAGAAAAGAAAAAAAAAGCATAGTTTATTTATCTGTTACGACATAATATGAGGAAAAATCCTTAGTGCGTTCTTTGGCTTTGGTTGCCATTCATAAAGTCAAAACTTTTCTTTGTTATTTTTGGTTATTTCTTTCCTCCACACATCATAGGTTGTGTCTTGGAACGGAAAGCACCTGTGTAGCAGAACAAAGTATTTATTGATATTTAAACTTCCTTATATAAACCGTCAGCTGAAATGAGCCACTGGCCAAATGACAAATCTGTCATATACACCTCCTACCACTACTTAACAGGAAATTTAGGTCTGAGCAGAGGTGTGTGGGGGTGTATGCAGATGTGAACATATGAGAATTCAGGCTTTCCCTCATACACAACACTGAAAAAACAAACCATTTGTCATTATAATTCAAACTTTGAAAATAATTTCCACATGTTCCAGTTATGTCATGTGTTTAATAGCCAGAGCATTATGCCTAATTTTCACGTTTACATTACTCCATACACATATGATTATATCTTGTATAGTTTTTCTTCACATTCTCAACCCACTGAAAGTGATTTAAGACAACCCTAATGCTGTGAGCTTGAACAGTTCAACACACTGAGCCCATGGTACCATTAAAACAACCTCCTGACCCCCTCAGGCAGAGAGCTGGCCCTCTCTGATAATATTTTCATAGGCTGTGAATTATAAGTGTTTAAAGGGGCACTAATCGCAGAGTTACACTCATGCCAAGAGCTGCTTAGCATCAGTAAACCACAGTCTGGATAGAGAGCCTAGAGGGCCAGGTTTTAGCCAAAGTTAAAACATTCATTATAACAATTATATTTTATGGCGTATCTGCCTTTTAAGAATAGTATACAGTGGAAAATAAAAGGAAAGATGGGAAGGATAGGGAATGAAATACAGCAAAGCCATCTTTAGTCAGATTTAAACCTTTGACACCACTTATACATACTGTAGTGTGGGCCTGGGGCTGCAGCATTTCAACATTTTTCCAAACTTTCTGGCAGAGCTCGAAAATGGTGGAAGAAAACGGTGGCCAAATGGTGAGAGAGACCGCTCGAAGGTAAAGGTCCTGGCTTGAATCCTTTGGCCGGCTGAGTAAGATTCTCCCCTCTGAACAGCTAACATCAAGATTCTCTCGAAGACAGTGTTTTACCTCCGGCGTACAGAAGATTTTAAATGCCCAAATGAAAACACATCAAGCACAGAAATTAAGTAAAATACAATACACATTAGTTGTATTTGAAATAGAATGAATGCATTTTCCATGCCACATAAAAATCAAATCACAACACAAAAAAACACAAAGTTAAGAGGGGTATTGCATTTCAGTGTTGTCCAGCAGAGAGCAGCGTACACCTGCCAATACTAAGTGCAAAGCACTGTCATTAGTTTTCATAAGGGGATGCAAAGGGAGCCTTTTCTTTTTAAAGTTATAATCGCGGAGATCTCAGTTTCGTGCTCCGTTGCAGCACCTAAAGTATAGTATGGTGATAAGCAGGAATTGCAAGTGTGTTTATGGATCTCACTTTCGCTCATAGCAAAGACCGGAAAAAAAGCATGAGCTTTACACACAAGTGAGTTGAAGAGCGAGTCTGCTGCCTTAGCTCCTCTCTGGCGGAACAACCACTGCTGGATGATGGAAAACTAATTTGCCTAATGTAGACGTTTTATGATAACTGCTCATGTACATACATTAGCCCAGCCCTGTCTACATTAAAGTTGTAAATACATGTACAAATATAAGTTGAAAAGTCATTTTGAATGTGATTTCATAAAAACACTCAACACTCAACTCACTCAATCCCCAAAAATCTGGATGGTGGAAAAGTGAGCAACGACGACCATCAAGTTGGGCCTCTGTGTGGATCCACAGGCTCCAGTGGTTTGGTTGTGTTGAAAGAAACTTCTCCTCTTCTCCCACAGCTGCTCTCAATGTCCTCCTGATTCACTGCAGCAGAAACAACAACCTGGGGCACCTGAAAAATGTAGAGCTACGAAGCTTTATGCAGAGAATGAAGCAGGAGCTGCAGGACCTCAAGCCAGCCGTTTCCTCAGATGAACACCAGTGCTGTCTGCCCACACACACGCAAGCACGCACGCACACACACATATACATGGTATGCCCGTACAGGGCAGATTGACCAAGCATGGGAGTGGGAACAGTGAGACAGCTACCTGTTGAATCATCAACCAATAAATCATCAATCAACATCTTTCTCATATCATTTCTAGCAATTTGAATCTTTTTTTCAATGATCTTTCTCAGTGTTTTAACCCTTAATTCCAACAGGAATACTGATGGAATTAGATTTAAAAACAAAACAAATAATCATCTTAAAGGCCAGGTCATTAGCTATAACTTTCAAACTGAGCTTGAAAAACCTGGTTGAATTACAATTTAATGTTCACTCACTTTTTTTTGAAACAGCTTTGAATGTTTTGTTTTTTATAATGTATACCTTACATGTGTATTGTGAATAATTTTTTGGTTTATTTAATTTGTCATGTAAAGCATCTTTGAGTATCTTGGGAAATGCTAAAAACAATGTAATGTCAAATACTAAAATGATTTGTACATTATATAATTCTTATGTTTGTGAACTGCATAGTATCTTAATTATGATCTGAGGTCTCTCTACTGTATATCTCCTCCACTTCCTCTCCAGCCTCTTCCCTTCTGCCGTGTTTTCTTTGGCCTGGCATCGAGGGACTGGAAGTGTCACCTCATCACAGCAGAGTTTTGTTTCCCTTGGAGGCTGCAGGAGGATGTCTGTTAATCTGATCTGAAATATTCAACCTGGATATGGCAGCTTCCTACAAACACTGTTGGCTCTCAATGTAAGAAGTCCTTCTTACAGCGTAGCCTAGTCTGGCTATCACCAGACCAAGCTCAATCTTTTAAGATTGAACATTGGTCTGGGGAGTCTGCTCTGTATTTTCTCTGCACAAGAGGCGTGATCAACGGGCATAGTTCAAATGACTGCACGCAATTGGAAAGTCCTTCAATCAATCAGACCAACGATCCGGGTGACGTAGCAGCGACAGCGGCACCAACGGGTTGCTGCGCTTCGGTGGCCACTATGTTGAATGTAAAAAAAAAAAAGCTGCTTGGTCGCTTCTCTATCGTCATCGTGTTAAACCCGCCAATAACGCGGCAGTTGGATAAGCCAGTTTGTGATTGGTCCCTGTGAAATTGTAACGGAATCAGGATAGAATAATGTACAGGTTTCCAGCCTGAGCCGTAGGTCGAAATCAAATCGCCGGCAGATCGGGCTGGGTTTACTCATAGACTGCCTGTAATAACTCTACAATCAGCCTCAGCGCTGTGTGGGACTGTGCCAGTTTTGAACCTCTCCTTACTCTTGCTGTGTTGTTACTGTGGAAGCAAACAAGGTATTGTGCAATAACTTGCTCTCAAATTCTACTGAGCTTCCACCGCAATGTATTTTACATCTGGCAGTCTGATAAAAAACACTTGAATGGGCAATTTATCAGTCATATGCAGTGGGCAAATAGGAATTAGGTCTAGCTGCATGACATTAAGTGGTCAAATACAAGTGTACAGTACAAGAAACACGCAAGTTTACTCTACAATGTCAAAAAAACAAACACAATATGAATGTTTGAGCCAAAACATTTATTATTTATAATTATTAAACACTTTTGCTGCAAACATTTTATTTAACTTGTTTTGATTTGATTTTGAGTATGTTATGTAAGAACGTTGTACCAAGAGATAAGGATAGTGATTTAAATTGAAATGATCTGAGCTGACTGATAATTGGCTCCACCAATTTCACACATTAGAATCTGTTTACAGGTCTTGAGGAGTACTACTACAATGTGAAAGAAAGTTTTATAAATGCTTTTGTGGCTCCAGATGAAGCGGCGAGAAAGCTGATAAATGTCCTCAAGTGATGCTAAAGAGGCTAAAGACAACAAGTTCAAAAATGAAAAGAAATCTGGGCGTGTGAAGTTAGGAAGAAGTGAGCTTACCAGACCTCTGTAGCCCTTTTATGACCTTGTGGATGACAATATTTGACAGTGGCATAAAAGATGGTTCTTTACCGAGCACATGTGTTTGCATAGTTAAATGTGTGCGATATGTGGTATGTGTTTTAGTGCATGTTCAACATTATAATAATTAGTTTTCCAGTTGGGGAAGTGATGTGCTGTGTTTTGTGTCTCTAGGTGAGTGTGTTTGTCAGTATGTTCAACCACTTGTTGCGGTTTGAATTCAGCACAACAGCAAAAGTTCAGTCGTATAGTGGTTTGGGCGAGTGTCAGGGTTGAAGAATGAAGCGAGTCAGTGGAGTGTGTGTGTGTGTGTGTGTGTGTGTGTGTGTGTGTGTGTGTGTGTGTGTGTGTGTGTGTGTGTGTGTGTGTGTGAGTGAGTAAGAGAGAGAGAGAGAGAGAGAGAGAGAGAGAGAGAGAGAGAGAGAGAGAGAGAGGGAAATGTGATGAGTTTGTGTGTGTGCGTAGGTGGTATGGAAAGCTTAGGACAACATTCTTGAGAGTACAACGTGTCTCTTCTCTTTTGCTCACCTTCTGTCAAAAACATCAGGTGACTCTCTCCAGAGAGATGAGCAAACTTTCTTGGAGGAACAGAAAGTGAGGTAGAGAGAGAAGAGAGAGAGAGATGAGCACACTCTTACCAGAATAAATAATGACTGTGCTTCTGTATAACAGCTAATTTTAGGCTGAAAGTAACCAGCAGCTTACAAATCCACAGTAGATGGAATTGACTCAGCAGACATGCTTTTGACACAATAGTACCTAACCAAATCTAACACATAAACAGAGGCAACATACGTTATAATTCGTCAATAGTAATAATAATATAAATTCATATTTTTGAACAGCTGTAAAAACAGTCACAATCGACTCCTTGCCACAGAATTTTAAAACAGTGATTACCATGTCACTGCTTAAATCATACACTAATGCTACACAATAACTAAAGTTATTCATTATACAGTACAGTTTTCATTGCTGTTTAATCATGTTTGTTAACACGTGAGTCAAACAGTCCTATCATTTTTACATAATGAGAGGCATGCGAAATACAGATTTCTTTTCCTTTTCAAATCATAACATAACTATATATGTTAACCTTTATTCGGTCAATAAGTTACAGTGGTACAGAGTGGGGGCCATTTCTACAAAATTCCTTCTTGCATATTTTTAATCTTGTGCATTTTCTTCTATTCTTAAAATGTTGCGTGCAATAACATGCTGTGTATAAAATCAAGGAAATGTATGGCTGCATTTTTCCATAAAAAAAACACCACAGGAAGAAAAGTTCTTCAAGAGAGCACTTGGTTTGATTTCTAAAAATTATTTCAGTTTAAAAACAGTAAAAGATATATAGAAATTTAATGTAAGAAATTGTAAAAACAAATCATATGTTACAGACCAAACGTGCTTTGACTATATTTGACAGCTTGCAGCTGATCTTTATACTACTGCTCTATGCTATTACGTAATAATGAAGCACATACAGACACACAATAAACTACTATGATGTTAAAATAGCTGCTAGGTAAAGTTCTTCTACACAATACCCAGCTATAAATGTTCAACTCCTGTCCTCTCCTCCTTACTTTCCATTACACTTTTTTCTCTCGGTCTCATTCCTATTTCTCTCCTGTACTTTTGCCTTTTTGTCTCTTCTTTTCTTTCAATATGTGGATCATAACGCATATCTTCTCCTCCTCTCTCTTCTCCTCTCGCCTTCACGCATCAACACCCAGTCCTGCGTGCGACCTCTTTCCTTTGTTTCACTCCTCATCTTTCCCTCTCTCTCATCACTATCACATCTGCCACTTAGTAAATCAGGGGCTGTTAGGTGTATTAAACACGTTGTCCAGCAGTTGGCCACCCAGGAAACCTATCAATACACTTTCCTCTTGTTTTCCAATTCTTTTTTTTCTTCCGTATTTTCTTGCTGTCTCTTTCACTTAATTCTGCCTATTTATTGTTGCTGCCTCTCTTTCTCTCTGCCTGCTTGTCTCACACTTCATCTCTCAGCCTCTCTCCACACCGGTGTCTGTACAGTACAGTATGTCTATGTTTGTGTCTCTCTCTCTCTCTGTATGCTGATGTCATGTGTTTGCATTGGGCTCCTCTGCACTCTTTGACATGTATATGGGCCAAAACATGCGATAATGTTTACCCAGACAACTCCCTTAATTGGCCGTTTAAATATCCAAAACAATAATTCACACCTCTAAATTCCTGAGGAAAGGGTCTAATGAATGAGCTCGTGCAAGACGGCTGGAGGTCTGGCTCTTCAGGCAGCTCTCTGCACTTCAAGCAAAAGCGTTAAAGAAATCAACAAATTAGTACAAATTCACAATAAGCTGCAACTGTCATTGTGTTACCTGGAATCACTGAGAATAGAGAAGAGATGTATCTTCTTTGTAGCTGTGTCCCACGGTGCTGCACACGAACAGCAAAGGCTTCTGAATCCACACACAGAGGGATGCTTCCTCACGGCAGCTGTTGCAGCTGATCTATGTTCTACACAGAAACTGATTGTCATGGGCTAATACAGTGGGGCCTCCTCTTCATCATATTCAGACACACACCTTCCCTCCTCCATCAAGCACACCAATCAATCTGCTTTGGTATGATGGAGGATGTTGTATCAGAATGAGACATTGACCCCTGAACCACCTCAATAACAAACCTAAAAATGCAGTTTGCTTATATAACTGACTAAGAACTGCAAAATATGGTTCAGTCCCTGCTCTGATATTTTATTATAATACAACCCCAAATCAGAAAAAGTTGGGACAGTATGGAAAAAAACAAATAAAAAAAGAAAGTAGTGATTTCTAAATGTACTTTGACTTGTATTTCATTGCAGACAATGTGAACACAAAATATTTCATGTTTTGTCTGGTCAACTTAATTTCATTTGTAAATATACATCCTTTCCTGTCATTCAGACCTGCAACACATTCCAAAAAAGGTTGGGACAGGAGCAATTTACGGCTAGTAATCAGGTAAATTGGTTAAATAATGATGTGATTTGAAACAGGTGATGTCAACAGGTGATTGTAATTATGATTTGGTACAAAAGCAGCATCCAAGAAAGGTCTAGTCCTTTAGGAGCAAAGATGGATCGCCAGTTTGCCAACAAATACGTGAGAAAATTATTGAAATGTTTAAAAACAATGTTCCTCAAAGAAAGATAGGAAGACATTTGCTTATTTCACTTTCAACAGTGCATAACATAATTAAAAGATTCAAGGAATGAGGAGGAATTTCAGTGCGTAAAGGACAAGGGCGCAAGCCTAAGCTGAACAACCGTGATCTCCGATCCCTCAGGCGGCACTGCATCAAGAATCGTCATTCATCTATAAGCGATATCACCACATGGGCTCAGGACTACTTTGGCAAACCTTTGTCAAGTACCACAATATGTAGTTACATCCACAAATGCCAGTTAAAACTGTACTGTGCCAAAAGGAATCCCTATGTTAACAGTGTCCAGAAGCGCCGCCGACTTCTCTGGGCTCGGAGGCATCTGGGATGGACCATCACACAGTGGAAACGTGTACTGTGGTCAGATGAATCAGTATTTCAGGTATTTTTTGGGAGAAATGGACGGCGTGTGCTCTGGACCAAAGAAGAAAAGGATCATCCAGACTGTTACCAGCAACAAGTCCAAAAGCCAAGAAGAAGACATCTTTTCCAGGGACGTCCATGCATATTTCAACAAGATAATGCAAAATCACATTCTGCACACATTACAAAGTCCTGGCTGCGGAGGAAGAGGATACGGGTACTTGACTGGCCTGCCTGCAGTCCCGACCTGTCTCCAATAGAGAATGTGTGGCGCATTTTGAAGCGCAAAATGCGACAACGAAGACCCCGTACTGTTGCCCACCTTAAGACTTGTTTGCAGCAAGAATGGGACAAAATTACACCTGAAACACTTCATCACTTGGTGTCTTCAGTCCCTAAACGTCTTTTAAGTGTTGTGAAAAGGAATGGCAACATTACAAAGTGGTAAATGCTTTACTGTTCCAACTTTTTTTGAAATGTGTTGCAAGAACCAAAATAGGAATTTTGTTTTTTTGAAACAAAAACAATAAAAATCATGAGGAACACATTCAATGATGTGCTGTTGTATTGTCTGCAATGAAATACAAGTCAAAGTACATTTAGAAATAAGTTTATTTGATATAGCACCTTTCACAGACAAAGTCACAAAGTGCTTCACATTGGTACATTGGTAAAATCACTACTTTCTTTTTTTATTTGTGTTTTCCATACTGTCCCAACTTTTTCTGATTTGGGGTTGTATACTATATTATGTATTTATATGATATTCATATTCCTTCACATTTTATTTTACTCATCCTGTGGTCATTGCAGTATGTGTACCAAGAGATAAGGATAGTGATTTAAATTGGAATGATCTGAGCTGACTGATAATTGGCTCCACCAATTTCACACATTAGAATCTGTTTACAGGTCTTGAGGAGTACTACTACAATGTGAAAGAAAGTTTTATAAATGCTTTTGTGGCTCCAGATGGAGCAGCGAGAAAGCTGATAAATGTCCTCAAGTGATGCTAAAGAGGCTAAAGACAACAAGTTCAAAAATGAAAAGAAATCTGGGCATGTGAAGTTAGGAAGAAGTGAGCTTACCAGACCTCTGTAGCCCTTTTATGACCTTGTGGATGACAATATTTGACAGTGGCATAAAAGATGGTTCTTTACCGAGCACATGTGTTTGCATAGTTAAGTGTGTGCGATATGTGGTATGTGTTTTAGTGCATGTTCAACATTATAATAATTAGTTTTCCAGTTGGGGAAGTGATGTGCTGTATATACATAACATTTATGTTTTGTGTCTCTAGGTGAGTGTATTTGTGAGTATATTCAACCACTTTGAATTCAGCATAACAGCAAAAGTTCAGTCGTATAGTGGTTTGGGCGAGTGTCAGGGTTGGCAGTGGCGGCCTAAAGGTTAAAAAAGCGAGCTTGTGACCGGGAGGTCGCCGATTCAATCCTCAGACCGACAGGATAAAATCTGGGTGGGGAAAGTGAACGAGCAGCGCTTGTCCCTCCCTCATCACCACCATTGAGGTGCCCTTGAGCAAGGCCCTTAACCCCAACCGCTCCAGTGGAGCTGCTCCGTGGCCAGCAGATCAGACTGTGGTTGTACTGGGCAGCTTCCAGGTATGAATGTGGAATTGTGTGAATGTGACAGGTTGTCGTTGCAAATGAGAATTTGTTCTCAGTTGCCTTACCTGGATAAATAAAGGTTAAATAAAAAAAATTTAAATTAAAGAATGAAGCGCGTCAGTGGTGTGTGTGTGTGTGTGTGTGTGTGTGTGTGTGTGTGTGTGTGTGTGTGTGTGTGTGTGTGTGTGTGATTGTAAAAGCAACAAGCAAGCAAACTTAACACTTCAAATCCACCACATTGATATATCAAATTAAATTAATACATTTTAAATGCAAAATAGAAGCTGAAACAGAGCTCCATATAACTTAGTGAACTTGGAAGTTCTTGTGTCTTTTCTAGGTCTTTCTTTTTTTCAAATCCAAATCTTGTCATCTGCACATCTACAGTCTATTATTAACGTTGAGAGAGGATAGTGAACTGTTCATGAGCAGAGCTCAAACCCACGTTGTTGCCAGCACACGGCCCGCTGAGCCACAGATCACCTTGTTAGTCTTGATTTCAGATTCTGACCCGAACCTGGAAGTTCCATCTGTGTGATTCACTCCATGGTTGGATCAGATTGCCCTCTGGCTTCCTGTGTGTGTGTGTGTGTGTGTGTGTGTGTGTGTGTGTGTGTGTGTGTGTGTGTGTGTGTGTGTGTGTGTGTGTGTGTGTGTGTGTGTGTGTGTGTGTGTGCATGTGTTTGTGTGCGTGTGTGTGTTCGTGTATTTTTTTTAGGGCTTGTTCGTGCATACATACTACATGTGTCTGCATGCGTGCACATGGCTTTGTATTTGTACACGTGTGGATATCGTGTGTGTGTGTGTGTGTGTGTGTGCGTGTGTGTGTGTGTGTGTGTGTGTGTGTGTGTGTGTGTGTGTGTGTGCTGAACGAGGGCCAGGTATGGGTTGAGGAGAAGATTGATGGTCCTGGAGGGACTCGGCAGCTGGAACAGAGAACACCAGACAGACGGACGGACGGATGGAGAGGAACAGGGGAATAAATCAGACAAGAGAGGAGAAAAGGAAGGTGGCTAGAAGTGTGGAGGAAAGACAGAAATGGAGAGATGAAGAGAAGGAGGGGGATCATAGAAAAAGAGATTTGTCCAGACAAACAAACTGCAAATTCTTCAGAAATGATGTGATGCAAGATTTAAATAATAGCCCAGTAGGCTGCAAAATGTGCCGTCATTCAGAAATGCCAGGAGACCATAGGAAATATCATATAATACTAATGTATCTGACCACAGCCATTCTTGACTCTCTGCAGACACAGACACACACACACGCGCGCACGCACACGCACGCACGCACGCACGCACGCACGCACACACACACACACACACACACACACACACACACACACCTCATATCCCTCGCTCCCTCTTCCTTTCTTTCACTCCACTTCTCTTTTCCTCTTTTTACCACATCCCTTACTTTCTTTATTCCTTTTGCTGCTAACCCTTTCAAAACACACACACACACACACACACACACACACACACACACGCACACACACACGCACGCACACACACACACACACACACACACACACACACACACACACACACACACACACACACACACACACACACACACACACACACACACACACACACACATGCTATATGCCTCTCTCTCTCTCTCTCTCTCTCCTGACCACATCCCCTCCTCTCTCCTCCCCTCCCAACCTCAGGTCGTGTGGTAATGAGTGTGTGATGGAGCCTCGTGGCTACCAGACTGGCAGAGGTATTTTTAGCACTTCTGGTGGTTTCCATCACTAAATATGCTCCAACTTCATATTTCAAGATTGAAACCAACCTCAAAGGGAGAAGTGGATAGTCTGTTGCAGATAGTTTATGCTATTAGACATTGCTGTAAAATGTAGCGCGGAGATTTGTGGATTGATGGGTAGGACGGTAATTGGTGATAACTGAAGAAACAACAATAAAAAGGTTTTAAAAAAGTAAAGGCATAGCATCTCACCCAGGGAGAAGTAGAAAGCAGAAGTTACATTACCTCGGTGCTACAGTTACGTACCTTGAGGGAAAATAATGAGTGGAAACAATCATCACATTCAATCAGTCAAAGCAAAGAATTTTCCTTAATGTGGCAAGCGTTTTTTATTTCAAACAGATGTAATGCATTGCAGCAGTAACGGTAATTAAATTTAACTTGGCATAAGCATTTTACCTGTCCATACGTGTAATGATAACATGACTCTATACTGTACATTCACTTATAAAGGTGGCAACCAATTACCTAATGTTTGATACAATCAGAGAGACACTCTTTGACGTGACTAGAAATAATAAAAAAGCATAACAGGGAGCAGCCTGGTGTAGGTTTGGCACTGGTACCATTGCTTGGACCCACAGTTGTATGGAAGCAACACTAGTACAGCACCATCATTTCCCCGTATGATGTTGGGGTTGTGGAGGAGGAGGGTTACACAACAAAAGACACAAAAACATGAGAGAATTGTATGAAAAAGAATAACAATAATCCTTACAATCCTGCTACAGTACCAACATCCTCAATAGCAACACAATTGCTGCTGGCTTAGAAATCTAGCTTTTCCCCCCCCCCTGACATATGCCATAGAGATATTGTGTTGCATGTGGTTCTATGCCATGAAAAAAAGTGTGCTCCAAAACAAAACAAAAATGTTGGCCTCACGAAGAACCTCACCAAGTAATGGTAGTTTCCCTGAAATGATGACTGACCTGACTGTACAGTTTGGGCATGCTCACGTGTGCTGTTTTTGTTATAGAAAAAGTGCTGCCTCAACCATATTTTGTGCTGATAAAAACACTTGTCATGCATTGCTCACTTTGTTTCCATAACAACCAGTCAGATGCAGTTGCCACTAAATGTAACTCTCCAACTTAAACTCCTGAAACTCCCCTAACACAGCCAATGTGTTCCCATAAGGATCCCACAATAAACTTTCCTTCACTGCTTTTTCCATTTTCAGCTTGTTGTTGTCATCTTAAACTGTTAGCAGGGTTGACTGTGAAACCTCAGTGATAAGGCGCTCCATAAAAGACAACGGTGAAACTACTGATTTGTTTTAGCTTCATAAGTTGTGGAAATTACTTATAGACTTATCCAACTTGGTTTTCTGTGCTTACTGTTAAAGGAATAGTTTTAATTTTTTGGAAATAATAATTTTCTTGCAGTTAGAAGAGAAGAACGAAACCAATCTCATGTGATCTCACCTCTAAAACTCACTAAATTAATTTAAAAAAAATTAAAAACTAATCTTGTTTCCTTAATCTTTACCCAAATACAAATGTAAAAACCTGCTGTAACTATTTCTTGGTGAAACTCCCTGAGAGGTTTACCGTCACCATGAGGTTGCCAGGTACCAAAGTGTTGGACATAAATAAATAAATTTCACAATAAACTGTTGTTCCTCAACTGTCCTACCCCGAAAAACAACCCCATAGGTCATTTGTACAAGCAGCAATTACGACCCATATTTACGTTTATTGTTAGGCGGCGTACTCTAGCTGTAGTAATTATAATGGCCGCAAAGCAGGAAGTCATGTATTATGGTATTAAGATTAGGAAAGTTCGAAAAGGGTGAGGGGGAGTGGTGGTGATGGATAGGTCTAATAAACACAGGACTTTCACCCAGGAGACCCCGTATGTCCTGTTTTAAATCTGTTTGAAAATGAATGTAAATCACAAGTTATTTTAACTTTACAGAACCGTGAACTGAGTCACATTCTGCATCACCTGTAATTACGTCATATACGTACATACATACGGAGTGAAGTGAAGTAACAAAGGTACTGATTTTAACCCAAACCACAATCTTAACTATCGGTTAGTAGTTTTGTTGCCCTAAACCTTACCAAACTGGTACGTTTCACAACTTCAAATAGCTAGAATGCGTAGTTTCTGTCTCCCCCGTGAGGAATTCTAAGTAATGACAACAACACTGTCGGTGTGTTCACATGATACAAGCCTTTTGTGATCACGTACCACCCCCACCCCTCCTCCACGCAGTTACTTGTAGCCAAGGAGGACACGGAGGATTAAAAAAAACATGATGGGACTCTTCAGAAGAGGTAATTATCTTCACCAATTTTCTGCGCACGAAAGTCGCTTTCCGACACCAGTTTCCGAACACAGCCATACTGAGAAATACAGAGAGAGTTTTGTGGAGCTGATAGTCTTAACAAGCTTTGTATCAACTCATTTGGCAATGGCTTGAATGTAACAGACGTTCATTAATATTAAAAAAAAAGTTCCGCACTAAAGCTTTAACAACGTCTTTAAAGCCGCAAATGTTACCTTTAGGTATGAGGACGGAAAGAGGGTATCAGATGGTAGGAACTAACAACCTATTTGGTTGTATGGTTTGGAGAAGTTGTTGCAAAAAATAGTTACACTACGTAATACCCTCTGAAAGCAAATACATGTATTTCCCAAAATGTTGAACAATCGCTTTAAGGTTTTCTGATTTCATTAGTTACCAGCTTACCATGAGGAAACCATAATTCTATTACTTGGCTACAGTATTTTTAATTTAATTTAAACGGTTTTACATGGTAAAACTGTCAACAACTGAAGAGAACACCAGACCCTTTTCCGTTGACTCAATACTCCAAGTGTCCAACATGTATTGTTTTACAGTCCAAAATAACACTAAAAGGGATTGTGGGAGTTAGTTGAATCTTTTTGAATAATCTATAAAAAGTCAAATGATCCATGTCTTAATTCCTGTAAGAAACAAAGTTTAGCAAAAGAGAAATGATAGAAGGCCAATAATCTACTTTACTCCCTTATGTTGTCATAGATTTGCTGAGGCCAGATTAAGTGTAGGTTTATCTAGGAATATAAATATATAGTTACTGTCTACTTCAGAACAAACATTTACCATGTTTGTCATGGGGAAGAAATAGACCATTCTGTAATGTACTGTAAAGCATCTAATTTATGCTGATCAAAATATTATCATTTGTTCTTCTAGCAAAAAGACAGAGGCTTCTTGACTGATTGATGGCTCACAGCGGAGCGGAGATCTTATTCTTCCTTTCATTTGAAAGCTCCTACATTTTTGCAGAGCGCTCCATCTCCTCCATCTTTATTTCTGTTGGCAGGCTCGTCTCATTCTCCCTGAACATCGTTCCTCTCTCACAAGGAGGCTCATTGTCCGTGGAGGAGAAGGTTGGTTTATGATCCATACAGAGACAAGTGGCAGAAGCACATTCCATAAGTTATTGGTGGCTATGTGACTGCTGGGGTCAGTTCACTTTAAATCCAGTTTGTACAAAGTGTAAACAGAAGCGGCTCTTCCTGTTCTCACTGTTTTCTCATATTTCCAAACACAATCACATTCTAATTTGCAACCATGGCAACCATTTCTATTGTGCCAAAGCCAAACACTGAGGAAAAAGCACTTCCGAAAATGAAATAGACATTTTTGGTTGTCACTCAAATCATTTTGTCTTTACTGGAAGCATCTTTCATTCATTGGTTCTGGCTTCTTCTTGTCTGTTTAGTCATTTGAGTCTGTGCAGGAGTCAGTAGGCCTTCTGGGAAATATAGTTCTGAATGCACTCATCATTTCCACTTAAAGCTCAGCTTTATGTTGTATGTGCCAGTGTGTGTTTGTGTAGTGACTACATGACAATGTTTCATGGCCTACTTTGATAAAAAAATAAATAATAAAAAATAGAAAAGTAATAAAGCTTTGTAAAATAAATCAAATCATACGTCAAGTAAATGCACACAGTGTGCTGTTAGCTTCTGGCCAAACTCATCCATCTTAGTGGATGTTGATGAAGTACTGAAATATACAGGAGCAACATTGTTTTATCAGATCCAGGCTATCCTGCACACTGTCAGAGGTACACATCCAGCAAGGCAATCTTCAGTCATACAATGAACAACGTATGGTCCATTTTGGGTCCAATATTTTACAAATGAAATAAAAGCTGCTAAAATGTCAAAATAAGTAGTCTGACTTTCTAGGGAGAGTGGGCGTCTTTTATTTTTTTCATATAATGTTTTTATTTAAGTCTTCTTTTGCAATGTAGTAAAGAGTTACATAGATAGTTATGATGTTGCTATATGCCGAGGACTCTCTGTCTCTGTCTCAGGGTTCAATGTGTACATTGGTTGCCCACATCAGAAGTTCCATCAAGATATATTAAAATATTTAAATTAAGGTAGGCTATACATATTATTTTCACATGTTGTTGGGAGGTTGAACTTTCAAGAGAAGGGTTCAAAGAAAACATTATTAACCTTAGGAAAGGGTTTGGCTTTTTCACAAGTGAAACAAACACAGGACTTTCACCCAAGGGATGCAGGTTTGTGTCCCGTTATAAATAATTAAAATGAATTTTTTTTTTTTTACTTTACAACAACAAACGGAACTAGGTTGCATTCTGCATAGGGTGCGAAACCGGAAGTTTAGTAACGTAACAGATGTACTGATTTTAACCTTACCCACAATCTTTTTTCTAAACTTAACTAAGTAGTTTTGGTGCCTAAACCTAACCAAACTGTGACCGTTTCACAACGTTAACGACGGGTTTAAAACTGCGACTTTTACGTTCTCTGGTTTAGATATGAGGACTGAAAAACACTCCCGTGGGTCGTATTTTCTGCCATCGCTAGAGGGTAGAAACAAACAACCTATATCGTCGTATGGTTTGGAGGACTTGCTGGTAATGCAAGAGATTGTGCCGTTGGGTTTAGAATCAATGATATACTTTAATACCAATTTAATCATCTGCATCTCTATAATGAGACTGGTCTTTTTAAAGTCAGACTAAGAAAAAAACATGAAGGACACCCTTCCCTCAAGTTCAAAATGGAAAGTGTTATGTTCGCCTGGTTCCAGACACTGCCCACATCTCACAGTTTCATATAGATCTGTTGTTCTGCCTATTCAAGGCTGTTGCCGGGAGCAACTTGGGGTTCAGTGTGTTGCCCAAGGACACTGGGACATGTGGACAGGAGGAGCCGGGGATCGAAACCGCCAGCCCTGTGATTAGACAAAATAACCAACCCCTCTCTTTGACAAGAAATCGTTTAACATGAACACAATGTCAGGCTGAATTACTGCAGTGAGACAAAATGGCAATTCAGTCTGATTATCAGGTACAAACAGGTTACATCACCAGCATGTAATGGCCATGTGCGTTTGAAACTGCGTGGAACAATTTCACAGAAGCAGAGAATCGACCGATTTTTGCGCTCATTGTTATGCTATCAGATGATACGTAAGATCACATTTAGTTACCTATGATATGAGCCTTTGGGGGCTATAGCCTCTCCTTTTTCAGCCAGAGTTCCTCTATAGAGAAAACCAGTGTGCACTAACCTCCGCCCTGACCACAAAACCCTGCTGTAACTGCTCGTGGAAGTGGCAACAAATCCGTGGCACCCAAATTCCACAGGGCGTATCCTGCACGTCCAGCTCACTGCTGCTATACTGTAGTTTGCTATCGCTTCTTCCTCACATGAAGTATGCATCATCTACCATGTCTTCCTAGAGCAAAGTGAGCTTGCGAAGGAAACAGACTGCAGAGTAACCGGACAAGAACAACAGGTCACAAACTTTGGCAGCTGCAGACTTTCTCAGCGCAGGATTATAAATTGCTGATCGTCTTGGATTTCCCAAAACTGCGTGTCCTTGACGTTTTGCACCTTCTCTGCTTTATGGGACTACTGTAGCATATATATGACCCTCTGGCTCTGTGAATTATAAGTTATCTGGAGAATAAATGTATTTCCTTGTCTGTGTGTATCTTCTTTGGATCATCGTGTTATTGTTCCTCTCAGACAACTGCTCTTCGTGTTGGCAATGCAGGGGATTTGACATTTCAAATAAATCTAGGTCTTTAGCTCCTCAGTGATGTCATTACTTTTCATGTTGACTGATAATAAATTCATCTTTATGCCAGAGGAAAAAGATATCCATGTAGACAGAAGGGGCATTAAAGCACTTCCCCTGTGCATGAGTATCTAAACTTTGTAACATTTGTCTTTTTTTGCCAGTAACTTCCTATTTATCCTGATTTCTTTCATCAAAGGAATGTTGTACAACTACAACCGGGCTGCAACCTTGTGATATACTATGTTGCATTTGTAGAAGGTTCTCAGAACATTTGGTAATATTGTGATACAACTTAGAACAGTGGTTCCCAAACTAAAATGACTAAAATTAGACATCGGCCCCCCATTTGATAAGGTCTTGTCCCAGAGTGTCCCATCTGATAGGGTTTTAGCATGTACATGTTTTATTACAGAAAGTGTATAAAACCAATGACCAAACTACACTTTGAAAGACTTTTGCTTGGTTCAACAGGTAGAAGAAATAGTTCATTAATCTCACACATACTGTACGTTGCCAGCTGCCACTCAGTCGGTCAGTAATAGTCACTCATCAGTCAGCCAGTCAATCCTTCATTCTGTCAGCCATGTTATCCAGCTTGTCAGCACCCAACTAGCCCATCAGCTAGCCAGTTAACCAAACATTGAGAAAAAGAAACAGCCAACCAGCCAGTCAGTCAGTCAGTCAGTCAGTCAAAACCATTCTGTAACTGTGTTATTTTTTGAATGGAATTATAGTGACAAAAAAGAATCCCTCTTTTTGCTGGGGACCCCCTGGAACCCCCTTAAGGACCCCACTTGGTGAACCACTGACTTAGAGCATTTAGAGCCACAGCAATCACAGCTGTAGCACATTCCCATCTATTTCATATTAAATCACCAACTCTGAAATCAATCCTGTCGTAACCTGAACCTTTCTTACCTTGGCACAGTTTAACCAAGTAAATCCCTTCAGTTTGTGTCCATTGCAAATCGTATCTAATACAAATGCATGCAGGAATCTGGACTGGCTAAAGAGCAAAAGGCTGGAAGCCAGGTTCACAATGTGAAACCAAAGAAATGGAACCTGACAAAGACAACTGATCCACAACTAAGCTCGAATGGTATTGGTCCTGTAAAATGACCAATACAGCAGAGTGAGGAAGACTCAAAATTCCTTCAGAAGTTACTCAGAATGTGCAGACTGTCCTGCATGTTAAATTTCCAACCACACTCATGTGACTGATGCCCCTTTTTCCATTTGAGCCACTGCCAGTGCACAATCCTGCGCAGATTATTAAAAAATAAATAAAAAAAATATAATAATATTAGGCACAGATGCCTATACCAGTTCAGTTCTATACTTAAAAACTTCTTTCGATTCTGATTGGCTACCCAGGCCACAAGCTTTTTGCACAAATAAACTCTGGGTGAAACTGGCCTCATGCTTTTAAGCTATATATGGTACAGATATTATGGTAAATAATGTACATTCTCGCATGCTAGGAGACAATGAAAACAAGAGTTTGGTGTTATGCTTAGAATACGTAAATCAGTTGACACTGACACACAAGCCTGGAAGGTTTAAAAAACAAAATGAATGCAGGATTGTAGCTGGGAATTCTGGAGGAAAAACCTGCTGCAGAAAATCAATCTTCCAACAGGGCACTGACCCCAAAACACAAAGCCAAGACCGAGGCAGAGCCCAAACTTCAGCTGAACTGAAAATGTAAGCAAGCCTTGACATTTTCATTTTGCTCATTTTATTTTACGTTCACTTAGCTGAAGCAATTTAGTGCAGTAAGAAAAGATTGGGCAAAAAATTGCTGGTTCCAGATGTGCAAAGCTAAGATTATTCAACCCAGGCTCGCAGCTGCAAAATGCTACCAAAAGACCCTACCAATTTTCTCATCATATTCAGATAGAAGAATAATTTTGGCTGAAGTGTTAATGCTACTGCTTTACTCTACATCACATTGTCCATTACCGCACATCTGCAAGCCTTCTGCTGTCAGGGAACAACTATAACGGTCACACTTTGTACTTCATGCTTACTAAATGCAAGTCTTAAAGCTGCATTAATCAATATTTTTTTATATTTACAATGGCTCAAATGACTATGTTTAGTGTCAAAGGGATCTCTTATAGTAAAAGAAAAAAATGCAGTTTTCCTCAGCTCGTCTGAACCTTGGTTGAGACCAAAACAGAACTAAAAGGCGTGTGAATATTGGACTTTATTCATATGTGTACCTGATGATGGGGTAAAATGTGTGAGGACTGGTTGGTTGAGGATTGCAAAGCTGAATCATTTGTTGACAAAACATTGTTGACATACAGTGCAATATATCACTAGCATTCTTACTGCACAGTAGCTTACATCTGAGGGAAGAGTTAATTTGCTGTACTACCTTTTATTGTCTCCTGGTGGAATGCTTTCCTCAGTGATACTACAAGAAACACTGAAGTACCTTGACATTGTTGATTTTGCCTTGTCCTCTTTTTTATTGGCTCCAGACCAGTACCAGTCAAAGGATATATTTATTTTCACAAATCTGTGCAGCCGGGGCTGCATTTGTAGTCAACGTTGACAGTGGTGAGGAGTGGGATTCATATGGAACATATTTTTGTTGTTATGAGCAGTGGAGGCTGTCCAGCTGCCTACAGAGCAAGAAATGTACAGGATCATATGATCAGAAACCGCAGCGTTGTTACTCTCTACAGCTCAAACCAATGTCTCTCTCTCTCTCTCTCTCTCTCTCTCTCTCTCTTACTCACACACATACACACATGCATAAGACAAATCCCTCACATAAACAAATGGATGCACACAAGGACACCCAGCAGGCACACACACAAATTACCCCCACTCGCTCACATGCATGCACAATTAATGCTGATATAAATCAACTGCCCAATTTTTTTTTTTGGAGCGCGGAACAATTTTTTTTTCTCCAAAATTCCACAAACTGATCTGCAGTAATTTATGGTGTGTTTTCCACCGAGGGGAGTGATACTGGGTTCTGGGCTATACTAAACGTTGCTCTGCCATGTTTATTTTCATTTCATTTTGTTCTGCCTCTACTAACACTTTACCTTGGTGATTTAAGGAGGCTAAGAGTGGTTTTGGAATACAACCAGCTGGCTGGCTGTCTGGCTGTGTGTGTGTGTGTGTGTGTGTGTGTGTGTGTGTGTGTGTGCGTGCGTGTGTGCGTGTGTGTGTGTGTGTGTGTGTGTGTGTGTGTGTGTCCTCTAAGTATTAACCTACTGAATCCTCTTCTGTTGTACTTCTTTACTCTATTCAGCAGTATGTGTGCAATGAGGTGGGCTTCACCTGTTGTAGACTGTGCACCTGTCGTCTCACCAAGTACCGTTTGATCGAAATATAATCAGTAAGATATTCTTGAATGGTTGATTACAATTAAACAACAAATTTTCCAGCTCTTAGAAGGTCAATTCTATGAAAAGTAAACCCACCGTTGTGATGTCACTAACAGACCGTGTCTTTTTATAGCTTGTGGTTGTCCTCTATTGTCTATCCTTTGTTGAATACATTTCTTTCTCTACAGAAACTCCTAGAATATGCTCTGTAGCTGTACATACTGTACAGTATTGCATGTTATAGCTCTGCTAATGCTAATTGCCACTTTTTATCTCTGCATTTTGTTGTTCAAACGTATATATGTCTAAAATGATGCTAAATTAGGCTTGTGATATTGAGTGAAAGTGTGAAAGTGTCAGAAGAAAGTCTTTTCAAGGATTTTAAAGACTATTTTTTGCTTTTACTATCCTATTAATAACTTTGTCTTGCGTCAAAGTCTGTCTCTCAAAACATCCCGACTTCCCTACCCTGTCTGTGGCACTCAGTTCCAAGCCCAGTAATTCCTCCTAAAGATGTAAATCCTTAGAAACTGCTCACAAATGTATAGTTTCATCTTTAAAAAGGCTCAGTAATTTCCCCAAACAGCTGGGCACTGTAGTTTTTGGCAAACGTTAACTCAAACAGGAGGAAGTTGGTTTGTGCTGGGGACTATCTGCAGTGGCGGATTCATACACATTTGGTGCTCTGATGATTATATACAGGAGCAGGACGGTGTATGTGGGATTGCCTCAAAAATAACAGTGTCCATGTTCATCCTAATATAGGCACATGTCATCCAGTGCAATAGTGTGGCTCACTGATGTGTTTTTATTAGTTTTTAAGCATTACGGCACAGATCAAAGATAATATACAATATGTTGTCCATTGTTTGCTGCAAAAATACTATATAGATTATCAGATTTATCCCTTAAGGAAAGAGGAAAGGAAGGAAAAGACAAGGAAAAATGATGCTATGACCAATGGCTGAAAAGTGTCGGCTACATATCCTGAAATGAGCAGTACTGTTAATATGCAAAGAAGACATGTTGCTGATTGACTTGCAGTCCACTCAGGGCCAAACTACACTTTGAAAGACTTTTGCTTGGTTCAACAGGTAGAAGAAATAGTTCATTAATCTCACACATACTGTACGTTGCCAGCTGCCACTCAGTCGGTCAGTAATAGTCGCTCATCAGTCAGCCAGTCAATCCTTCATTCTGTCAGCCATGTTAGCCAGCTTGTCAGCACCCAACTAGCCCATCAGCTAGCCAGTTAACCAAACATTGAGAAAAAGAAACAGCCAACCAGCCAGTCAGTCAGTCAGTCAAATCAGATCCTATCATGCCGGTTAAGACTAGTTTTCCTTAAGGAAATCTGATTAAGCACGAAATAGAAAGCGAGAGAAACAGGAGGCTTCGTGAACCATGTGCGGAGCGTACACGCAAGCAAATGTGTGTGAGCGAGTGAACGAAGGAAGATATGTATCTGTGTGTGACTGTGTGTGTGTATGTGTGTGTGTGTGTGTGTGTGTGTGTGTGTGTGTGTGTGTGTGTGTGTGTGTGTGTGTGTGTGTGTGCAGGCAGATCCCAAAGTTATTTTCTGTAATACCCCCAGTTTCATTTCAGGTTTGGTTTGGGTCCAGGTGGTTGGCTTTAATGTAGTCCAGATGGGAGACGCAGAGCGGAGAGTGGCCAGATTTTTTCCAGAGTTTCGGTCGAACCAGGGCTTTGCTAATAAAAGCAGAAGAGATTTTCACAGTTCCGCAGACAAAACCTTGCATTCGAATTCTCGAGGGGGAACGGAGAGCGAGTGAGACCGCAATGTTATACTTTGTTTTTACTAAAGGGGGTGATTGACAGCTTGGAGGGAATTTTCCAGCATTAAACCAGGGGTCTTATTGGAGAGGACAGAGCAGAGAGCACAGGGACCTGGCGAAGCAAAGCAACGCTCTGGCAAGCTGCTACTGACTGAAGGCTTGGCTTCTCTTCTTATTCTCTCTCTTCGTACCATCTACTTCTTTCTCTCTAGTCCATCTTTAACTGAGGAAAAGATTGCTACAGTCTGTACCTGCTCCTCCTCTTCGCCCCACCCTCCTCTCCTCTCGGCTAGTTCCCTCATTCACTTCTTCTGTTCTGTATTTCACTTCTTCCAGTTTTCATCTTTTTTTTTTTATTTCTTGTCTTGTGCCTAAAAAGTGTGTCTAGGGTGTTTGACGTTTTCACTGCAGGGAGGACAGCACATTTTTGGACAGTTCATTGTTGGATGTGTACAAGCCTGCTTAGAGGCTAATAAAACCTAAAGTGCCTCCTGATTCACTGAGCCTGTAAAAGGATGAAATACTTGCAACCCTGTGTGTGCGCGGGCCTTCATACATGCACCATAAGCACCTCAGGGTGTGTCTCAACCTCCATCTATCTCAATATCCATCTATCACCAGCCCAGCTCAAGTAGAAAAGTCTGCATAGGTCACCCAGTGTTTCTCATATTGCAGTTTTTACCCAGATTTACTGTTTTCTTTCGGTTGCTAATATTTCATGCATCTCCATCTGATTGTCAGCTGGCAGTCACTGAACCTGTACTTGGTTATGGTCTGGCTCTGTTTTCCATTCCTGACAGCACAGAGCTGTTATGTCAAATGTAAATCTCTTTAGCACTGTATAATATTCCAGTGCATGCACAATATGAATTCATTTTTTTTTTTAAATATATATTTGGTGCTTACCACTTTACAGTACATGTTTGAAACATTTTGTTTTTCAAGATTTGAGTGTGCATATCCAATTAATTATACTTTTTGTAACTGCACAATTATTCAGCTGTACGTGTGCTGGGCCTGGCTCTGGTTTGGCTTAGGATCAGAATTGGTGCCCTTTGGTTTTCCCACAATTCTGAACATATGGGACCCCTGTCCAGATTGCACATGTGAAACTATGGCAATGGCATAGCAGCCAGTGTCAACATCGACGCTCTGAGAATTAAGGTTTAAATGCTATCCATCATTGGCCCATAATGTGATTAGTGCTTATTTTTCTTCCATTTCCTGTTTCTTCAGCATTTTCCTGCCAATTTCCTTATGCTACCATTGTCCCCTTTCTCTGACTTTCCACTCTGGCTGTGTTTGTTAATACCAGAATGTGCATCCAAAAAGTGCGTTGTTGTCCATACATCAAACCAAGCCAGAAAGCAGAAATACAAAAAGCTAAAAACATACTGTATATGTAACACGCTGTTTTTCGATTATGGCGGTGACGCCGTAAAATTTCCACTTTCTTCCATATTGCAATGATTTTATTTATTTATTTATACTTAAATGTTTTAGTCCTGAAATTATTAGTTGATTAATTGACTAGTCAATGGACATTTTATCAGCAGCTATTTTGTTAGTTTTTGTTTAATCGTAGCAGTTTTCTAAGCACTTAATTTTTACATTTGAATATTTGCAGATTTTATTTTTTTCTTATCATAGTAATATGTCTGAATATGTCAAATTGGGCTTTGGGAAATGTGATGGCAAATTTGAACTATTTTCTGACATATTATAGGCTAAATGGTAAATCAATTAATCGAGAAAATAATCAACACATTAATCTATAATGAAAATAACATTTGTTGCAGCTCTAAAAGGTTTAATTGATAATACCTAATGTAAAAAGTACAGGACACCAGTTGTCCTTGGAACCTTTGTAGTTTTGGTCTTTTGGTCATTTTCTCTTTGGGTATATTTTGCGGACAGACATTAATACTAGGTCTGGACAGTCACTCTATGCTGCCAGAGGATTTATAAAAGGAGGGAAACCAAAGAAATAGCAATGGACGAGCAAAATGGGAAAACAATCACTGGTTCTAGACAGAACATCAGCTTTCATTACCTGGCCCTGATCACCCTTAACCACAAGCTAAAGTGCATGGAAAGATGCCTGGCAAGTGAAGGGAACTTAAGACAAACAACTGGCCTTTAAAATTCAGGATTTGTTGAGGAGACCAAACTAAAAGCCACAGAGATGTTTCTGCTCATTGTTCCCTTGCTTTCCAGCCCAGTTCCCTGCTGTCATTGTAAAGTGTCTTTGTGATCATGTGGGATCATATGGTTGTATATAATTGATGATTACACCAGTGATGTGCACTTGGTGATCATACAGAAATGAACACATACATGGATGGATACACATTTGGACTCTGCAACCTACTGTATTAACTTGTCTTGGAAAAAACACACAATCATATACAATCATAGGGGCTTCCATGGTGGTATCCTCATGAGCAGGAAATGTCTTTTTAACAAGCAATTAAAGGTGAGCCAAGCTGCTAGCTTACAACAGGAATGTTTACACAGAGGAGAAAAGGGGGGGGGGGGAGAAAGATTCATCGTGGGGGAGAAAAGGGAGAGATAGAAAGAGAGCTGAGGTAGGAAGTAAGGTGGAGAGCTAAACGAGGTAGAGTCCAGGATTTGGCACTTTCACAGGTGTGCACAACAGGGGGTTTGAGGAGGAAGGAGTTTGTGTACATGCATATATGTGTGTGTGCAGGAGTGTGTGGAGCTGCCAAACTGGCCACCTGTCTTTCCCTCGTTGTAGTTTTAGTGTTTCCTTTCATCCGGCCCTCAGCAGCACAGCTCCCACTTGGAGCAGTTAGCCTCCTGCCGTGTGTGTGTGTGTGTGCGCGTGTGTGTGTGTGTGTGTAGCTCAGATCCCAGTTGGGTAAGAAAGACTAATGTTCCTAAAGGTGCATTTCGCTCTTTCCCCCACATTTTTATATCTTTGTTCTTTATGTTTTATTGAGACAGTTGGAGTGGAGGCAGGAAGTTGGCCAACAGGCCTACGGAGCAGGAGAGGACACCAGAGGAAACTTCTGCTCCTATGTCAACAGGAGGTCATGCTTCAGGAAAAGCACTGCTACCTATCCATCTTTAATTAATAGACCTTATTCAGCTGGGTACCATCTGAGCGCAAAAACATGGATGAGTTGAAAAAAAAACAGGAAGTGCTCCTGTCTCCTCCACTGATTCTCATGTTATGGCAGTTGAAAAACGTAGACATGACTTGTTTATGCTTTTGAGAGTCGCGAGTAGGGGTGGAACGGTACACATAAGTCACGGTTCGGTTCATACCTCGGTTCAGACATCACGGAAGGCAATTTTTTTTATTGTGCATGTCTCAGGCTGTAGGCCTACCACCTAGTGTCATATAGTGTCTCCCCTGAGCTAGCTGCAACAGCCTGAAGTGTATAAAGTAAGATGTAAACAGTAAACAATAAGTACCCCACATCTCCAGACTCCATCTGGAACTTGTAAACAAAATAGGACAATCAGCTTGTAGTGTGATTATGGGAGACAAGCGCTGCTCTCATATGTGAATGCACTGAGCAGGGATGTTAAAAGAGCAGCTTCGGTTACACAGAGCAGGTGACAAGTTTTGGCGTTAGCTTCACACGATACAGCTAACGGCGGAGCTAACAGCTAACGGTGGAGCTAACAGCTAACAACGGAGCAAACAGCAGAGCTAACGACAGAGCAAACAGCCGAGCTAACAACTAGCTAAAGGCGGAGCTAACAGCGAAGGAAACGGGCTTGGAGGCCATTTGTGGTCGAGGCAAGAAGGGATACAGCTACGTCCGTGTTTGGTTGTATATGGAAGGGACTAGTTTGCTTTGTGTGGACTCACTGGACCAGAGTGATAGAGAAAGACTATCGGCTCTGACTGGACCGACTCGACATGTAGGTGGAGCTCGGGAGGTTCAGAGCTAGGGGGGGGGGGGTACAGATTAGGTGTCCGTGTCCCTAAAGAAGCACGTATCTAACACTAGTTCCGCATTACATTAATTAATTTGCACGCAAGTTTTATTTATTCATGTAAATTCATGTACCGAACCGAGACGCCCGTACCATTTCGGTTCAATACGCATACATGTACCGTTCCACCCCTAGTCGAGAGCCTGTCTTATTTCAAAAAATAAATTAATTAACAAAATACAAAAACGTGGTAGTTACTAAAACAAATTTGATTTGAGAATTGCAAGCTTCTATTGCTTCATTAACTTAATGCCATTCTTTAAGGGGTAGTAATTTATTGACACTATTTTTCATATACTGATCTTGGTTTACCTATGTTTAAATCAAGTCATGTTTTACTAGAAACTTTACCCTAGAATCCTGCCAGGCTCCATAGTATCCATTTGAATTGACAGGATAATTTCCGAGGAGGCTCAAAGTGACAGGTGACAGATGGAGTAAAGATGGTAAAAAGAAAACATGACTTGCAGTTTCCCACAAAGTTACAGTGAAAAATCAAACTACCTTTAGAGATGTATTATTAATCTAAGGTTCACATGTGCAACAGGGAAATCAATTGGCGGGATAACTATTGTTATTGTTGAGCTCACCAGAGAACAAAACAAAGCCTTTCGTGAAATCTTTCAGAAGCGATCAAAATAGATCACAAGTTTGTGTTTTTCTGTATTTAGGCCTTCACTACGTTTTGCCAGCTTTCTATTATATTCCAAATATGTTTTATTTCTCTAACACGTCTTCAAGCTACATCCGCCCACCCCTCTGGCACGAGTACCACCTAAGACTCAAAAAGCAGCTTTGTATTACTTCAGCTATCAGTATTCACATGCCAGATTTCCATGGGGGCATCTTCGTCAGAGACCATTATATTGATAATGAGAGCCAGTCGATCGTCCAACCTCCGGTTCACCTTGGTCCAAAACCGCCCACTTAAATACACCGCAGCGGTCTGCCCTCTCAGCTGATCTGTTTTCATCAATGTAAAATACAGAGATCATTAGACAGCTAAGCTATATCACAGATCCTTCTGCTTAGCACAAGTGTGTGCACGCCCGCGAGTGTGTCACTGCACATGCATGCACACGTCCATTTATTTGTGCATATGTAAGTTCATCTGCGTATGAGTGTGTAAATGGTGATCTATGTGTGTACTAAATTGTGTGTGTGTGTATACTGTATATGTGTGTGTGTGTGTGTGTGTGTAGGCGTAGGGGGAACCTGATCTGGTCTGTGTGGGAGGAACCAGTTCCTTTCTCCCCCCCCCCCCCCCCCCCCCTCTGCTGCTCAGACAGACGGCCTGCTAGAGAGATCAGACTCTCAGACTAACTGGACCAGAAGTCATTAGGACACACTAGACATACGGCGCTTTTTTCAAAGCTATTGCTTCCTTTAAAAAAAAACACTCAGCAGTAAGATTATCTACGTCTCATCGGCTCATAATAGTACTAAGATCTTTTAAACAAGACACACAGCGCTTTTCAAACCTTTGTCTCAGGAACCAGCGAGCAGCAGGGACCACTTATACTGAAACCGTGCCCTGAGATTTAGTCTTTTGTTTCCCTGTGTTACGTGTGGGGAGGAAAAACCTGATCTGGCACTTGAATTTAAAGGGCATTTCAAGCTTAATATGCTAGAACTGCATTTTGTCTATAAGCGATTCTCCAGGAAGGATTTTGCAACAATCTTTAGTTGATTGTTTGGCTGCCATTTAGACTTTGTAAAGCACGCTATCCATCTATTTTGCAATATTTCTCTAGTCCCAAACTTAAATCTACACCTTTTCCGCCTTCGTCAACTTTGTCAGTTACTTCATTAAAGTGAGTCTGAGGAAAAGTTAGACACATTAACTCTAAACCGACTGCAAGTGTTGTGTGCTGTTTATAGTTTTGGGGGTGTTAGTGAGATTACACACACACAATAAATCAGCTTTGTTTTTCAGGGCAGCTTCCACTAAAAACTGTGTTTTGGCAGTGCGATCAAGTGACGTTTGAATTTTTGTTGGTTGTTTTTCTTCACCGGGAACTTGTCACTTTGTAGGAAAAAGCTCCATAATTGGCACCTCGGTCGCAGAAACAGCTTGTTAGCATTGTTAAAAAATAATTTGGAAACACCAAACTGGTGCGGCACAGGGGTTAGCCTCCATTAAAAGAACGGCTCATTTACATTTCACTTAATGGTGGAAAATGGCTCGAGAAATACTGCTGTTATGTGGTTTTAAAATCTGAACTAGGACACCGTAGACTGGGTATAGACTGGATTACAGTAATAGATCCTAACTCTCTTAAGCCATTTTTGTAGTAAAACCTATAACTTTGAGAATACTCCCAGAAAAGCACCAGCATCTCTCTCACATCAGTCCTACGGTGCAACATTTTCAGGTAACCACAAATTTTGTTTCCCTGAAACTGGATTTGTTTTGCTGCAGAACAAGTGGAGAAACGTTGCATCTACTATTTTGCTGTCTTTAAACAAGTGATTACGAACTATAAAAACAGAGCACACTGCCCTCGTAGATGGTATTATCACAGCTTATGGTCCGGGAGAAGTGTATGGCAGTCAGATGGAGAGAGAAGCTATTATAATTATATATTATATTATAAAAGGAGGTAAGGAGAGGGTAAGTGGTGCGTGGCTAAACACGCTGGAAAGCCATCACCAACCAGACTCTGGCCAGTTGCACTCCAGGGAAAAGAGAGGAAGAGCAGAGGAGGAGACAGAAAGAGCATGTGGAAAGGTAAAGAAGAGGACATCGAGGGGACACGGGAAGATATCCAAGTAGCCATACCTGCAGATTCAATTCTGCTCCCTTTTTTTTTTTCCTCTCTGCTCGCCTTTCCTCTGCTCCTCAAACCCCTCTTGTCCGCCTCATCTTCAAACTGCTCTGATCCTGGTGCCCCAGAAGAGAAGAAAGAAAGCAAGAACGAGGGAGTGTATGAGAGAGAAAGAGAGAGAGAGAGACAGCCAAATGTAAAACTAGGAGTTAGGCTGATGTGAGCTACAGGTGTAGGCACTGTGGAACGTCCACTTGTGCTCGCTGTTATCGTTTCTTTTCTTTCTGAAGGAATTTATTTGAATCTTCAAAATGATCTCTCAACCCCAGGTGCCTGAATGAGCAAAAGTATGATAAAACCACAATGTGGATAGTTTCACTGTGGAAATTTTGATAATGGTTTATTGGTTGGAACTGTGGAGGATTTTAGGGGACAAGAGGCTCAAAATACCACCAACATAGAAATGAAATTTACTCCCAGATATACAAACAATTTATTGGTTGTCTTGAGTTATTTTTCCAGCATTAGGACATTTTTCAAAGATGATTACTAGAAATACTACTAAAGTTCCAGCATGTTTTTATTTGTGATGCCATAAATTGTGTCAATAGCCAATTTGTTGCACCTTTATACATCATTTGTTATGAATGTCAATGCCGGTTAAATAACATAGTTTCATTATATAATGTTATGTCACATAAATATACATTTGTATTTCAGTTTACACATTAATAACACGCAGCTTTTGCTGAATACATTTTTTTGTTTCAAAGGTTCTGTGTGTTTTTCGATCATGTGCCATTAAGTTCCTTAGACTCTGACCAACGAGTCCCGGAGTCTTTGAACAATACAGTAAAAAGTCTCTTATGAATGTTGTCGAAAGGTTCGTCATGGTCTTGATAAGCACGTAAAAGCCATTTAAAAGTACTGTTCAACTTCTCAGAAATGTTTTCAATCATATTTGAAAACACCCTAAAAAGTAAAAAGTGATAAAAAAGTAAGAAAGAAATAAGAAGAAATGCTTGGAAAGTTCCTTGAAAAGTCCTGGAAGTGCTAAAGAAGTCCTTCAAAAGTCTCTGAAATGCAACACAAGTGTGAAAAGTCTTCAAGTTGTAGTAACTGTAAGATCACTGAACGCGCTGTCAAAGTGACGAGCACTTCATCCGTGTGGTTTTGTGTCCTCATTGTTAACTTCTGATGGCCGTCTTCCTGTCTCTGTCTTTGTTCTGCAAGAGAGAGAGAAACAACATCTCACATCATCCAGGATTCAATCTAAAGCACTAGTGCAGCTTATCTTAGCTTAGCATAAAGACTAGAAACAGGGGGAAACAGCTAGTGGCACATAAACAGAAGATGAGTTTAATATTGACACGCTAATAATTAGTCATTTCGATATTTGAGACTTTGTTTTCGACAGAATCCTTCTGCAAAGTTACTAAAAGAGTACAGGTATGCGACAATTCCCACTCTTTACTCACATATTTAAATATGCTTAACAGGTGAGTAAGACATCTGTCTTTGATGTCAACCCTTCTTTATAGTGTCATGAAATGGCACTCCAGGAAAACGTAGTGCATATTCTGGAAATCAATAGCGTTTTACTGCAATCACTGGCACAGTACATTTAGATGGGGTTATATCAACTTCACCAGGGTTGATCAAGTTAATTAACACTGACTCCAAACACATTCTGTACAGTAGCATACATGCTGTACATTCATTGTGGCAGCTGGTTTAATTACAGCCTGAAGAGTGGCATCATGAGCTGATGCATGACAGCCCTGCTTCTCATGTATCTGTGGTATCAGAGCAGGGAGAGGCCTTGATTTCCTGGCTCACTATCTGGCCAGGAAAATAACATCACATTTTCCCTCCTCACCTAACCTCTGCTCCGCTCACTTCTCAGGCCATCGTCTACCACTCGCTTTTCGAGCTACAGTCAAAGGGAACACACCGCCACAGAGTGACATGCAACACACGTCATCCGTGTCTGACTAATGACTTGAACTAATAGCTCACATAGATCACAACTCAATGATCCTTTTTAACTAAATCTCTGGTCGTTACCATTTTCTTTTTTCACATGGTAGTAAAAGTACACAAAAGGTGCAGTCTAGTGAAGTCTTTCACTAGTGTGGGTCAACATCTCTGCACTCCTGTCCTCTCCTGACTTTTCTTTCCCCTTCTCATATCGTCTCAACTAACCCTCTCGGGCCAGCCGCCCCCCCCCCCCCTCGCCTTCCTCTCATCAGCCAAACACCTGTTACACATTTCCTCTCAGACCGTGCACAAGGTGTAGGTGTTTGGAAAAAATGCGTTTGACTGACATCAACAAAAGGTGGGTAGGTGTTTGGAAGGGTATCAGGCAGTAATGAGAAAGTGAGATCATAGGACTTGGACAGGAATCGGTCCTCCCACTGATTGAGGCGAGTGTGAGGAGACACAGCAATATATATAATCATTTTCAATTCTTCCTCCAGCTGGAGCAGAAGATCATTACTGGATTGATATCATCTAGACATGAACCATTTCCATACTTGTCAGTTGACTCAATATACCAGAATTCATTGCAGCCACAAGACGTGTTATATTAGGTTTAACTTTCTATTTTTTATCAACATATTATCTACCACGGCGCAAAATGCTGATACTGACTGCACCTGCGAAATATTTCTATGACATTGTATTTTATTTGTTTTCCTGCAATATCTCCTCCTGCAATACAATATCCGCTGAAGCATGATTCAACGTATATATGTTTTACAGTTATGTTTAGGTTTTAGGTCTCGCATTGCCAGACCGTCGTTGACAGCGCTGCTGCGGAGGGTCTGGCTAGTCCACACAGCATTCCTGGATAGGAGAAAAACGTACTCTGGTTTATTGGCATTTCTTCAAACCAATCACAATCGTCTTGAGCGGCGCTAAGCACCGGACGGAGCCCCGGTGCTGCTGCAAAATAGCCTCAAGAAGAAACTTGTTTTGGTGGGGAACGTGTACGTTCAAAGGTTGTTTTAGCCGTGCAACAGAAAACTCAGATTGGACACATAGTCTAGCTAGCTGTCTGGATTTACCCTGCAGAGATCTGAGGAGCAGTTAAGCATAGTCCTCATAAATCCACCGGAGTTTAAAAATCCAACACAATAAATAGCGGAAGGTGACGGACGTCCGGAAGAAAACAGTGAAATCTGGGGGAATTTCCATCGGCAACGGAGCAATACCCCAAGTGGAACGTCTAGGATATAGACTAGATTTTAGGTGTTTAATACAGAAAAAAAAGCCAAAAGTGACTTAACATACACAGCCTGTAAAATGTTTGGCCTCACCACCACATTGCTGTTATTGTGCTTTCTACTGACACAAACTATGAAACCAACAGCTAGATCAGTGGAAACTGAAGTACTTGAGGCAGGTTAGAGAGTATGGGTACATGAAATAATCTAACTCAAAAACTGTGCATGACAATTGGATGATTCACCAAATGACATTGAATGACTCTGGAATCAGCCCACAGCTCACTGGGAGCACTCAGCGATAGTTTAGGAAGCGCCGCTATAGCTGGTGAAGGCGGTTCAGCTGGAGTGTAACTGGTTCAGTCAAAACAGGAGGAGGGGGGCTTTAAGGCTGGCCTGGTAGTCAAAACAATCTCCTGAAGACTAATCGGGCATGGTTGGATGACATGTCCGCTCTGTTTCTCACTCTCTTTCTCTAAACACCCCCACACACACACACATACCACTGACTTCCCAGGGGGGTGATTTGTCCAACACTAATATGATTACCTGATGATGTTTACTTTAGATACGATATGATGATATTACCACACTGGAACAATATTATTGTTTCATCAAGGCGAAAGGAGCCTGTTTTAACTTTAATATGACAATAGTAAACACTCTCTTTTACGGCATCTTATCAACTCTACAAATTCAAACTTTAATATTTTTTTTCCGTAACTCAATCTGGGCTGTTCCTTTACCTATAACTGTGAATTTTCCATGCTCTCTCTCTCTCCTGCGTTAAGCTGTTCTGTCAAATACAAACATCTAATTTAGTTTCTGGCTGCATGAAGAGAGGGATGACTGGTTGGAAAAAATAATTCCACTTGGGTACTGGCCCGACAATCGTATAAGGAGATCGGTATTCAACCATGAAATGAAAACTGGTAATATCCTTATAGTTTATCGAGTGAAAATATGTGAATATGCGTCAGTTCCCTCGAGTGTCCAATAGAAGCGGTGATTACCCTCATAAAGGAGCATCGACTAGAGGACGTACATTAAAATAGTGCAATAAATAGCACATCAGACTTTTAAATTAAGCTAACTAACACACCAAATAAGCCACAGTCTGCTATTATGTGGCTTGGATGCATCAGACATGTACTTCATGCTCACTGTGGTTTGCTAATAAGCATCCTGATGGCTTCTGAAAAACACTTGATTTATCTTAGATTGCCTAATCAGATGTAATTCGCACCAGCCGGCCACACATGCATTTAATTGTTCCCACATTTTAATAATCTGTTATAATGGCTCCAGAACAAGCCGGACTTCATTTACGCCAGTCTCGGATGACTTCATTCTGCTACATTACGCAGCAACCAGCAGTTTATCATCAGTGCTAAGATGAGCACACTGCAACAGCCAATATGTCATTAGCTTCAGTAGATATTGGTTTAAGAAACTGCACAGTTTATACCGCCAATTTCTGCTTTATGTTATAGATTTCATTTTAGATTTGCTCTTTGCCTGGCTCAGATTTCTGTAGTTTTATTTTAATTTGCTCCGTGAGAAACCCTTTCCCCGGAGACCAAATGACAACAGAATGATAGTTTTGCTAATAGATTTTGTTAGTTATCTGACACGACTTCTGCTGTTGGTGTTAAATTAGGGTTTAACTGCTTCCATCTGTGCTGAAATATACCGACAGGTCCATGCATGACAGCACACAGCCATACACAAAGCCAGGCTTACACTCGTACACACTGAACGTGGGCAAGAATATATGAGAATTTCCTGCAGTATATTAGCTACCTTCGATGCACCTCATTAGCGTAGCTTGAAATGAGAGGCAGGCAAAACTCTCGCTCATGAGGAACAACACATGACTTCCAAGTTAACGCCAGCATTATCAGTAAATGAGGGTAATTTACTTTTCATCTATGACCTTGGAACGTCTACTTCATGCACACAAGTGACGTAATGCTTTTTCCCAGTGAAAACAGACTAATAACCAAATACTGTAAAAACAAAACAAAAAAACCCCACATTCATTAGTGTGCTCCTGAAAATGTCCTATATATGCATTTAAGCTCTCTTAGGGTGCACGGTTCATTTCATCTCTATAAAGAAGCAAAGTTTCGACAGTCGAAAACCAACTGTCCAAACTGGAGGATAAATAGCCAAGTTGATTATCCCGCTGAGTCGTTGGCTATTTATCTGCCTCTCTTTCTCTCCTCCATCTCTCTTTCCACAACTTCCTGCACACCATTAGTTTAGAAAGTGTTGAAAGCACAGTTGTGATCCAGCGCTGCTAAAGTGAGTAATCATATATGAGGTTTTTTTTAAGGGGTGTCTAGAAAGAAGCAAGGAACTGCTGTCTGGCTGAAAGAATTGAGGTAGAGTGAAATGCTTTTGATAAAAGTCTCCGAGTGTGGTGTGCTGTGCGCTTGTGTGTCAGTATTTCTATCGTGCATGTATGTGAATGTGTATATGTGTGAGTTTGAGTGTGTGTGTGTGTGTGTGTGTGTGTGTGTGTGTGTGTGTGTGTGTGTGTGTGTGTGTGTGTGTGTGTGTGTGTGTGTGTGTGTGTGTGTGTGTGTGTGTGTGTGTGTGTGTGAGCAGCAAGGGCGTTTCAGAGAGCGGTTTCCAGGCTTCTTTAACATCACCATCAAAGCCCAACGTCAATGTGTTTCTAATAGCAGCAGCTGAATTAAACACTGGCTGTACAGGCCTCAGCAGAGGATAAATCATTTACAGAACAATTAGCTCATTTGTTGCTCCGCTCTGCACCGCCAATGACTTCCAGACTCAGAGATCCAGCCAGTGTGTGTGTGTATACTGTATATGTACATGGAAATATTACTCTGTCACTCACATCCATCTCAAAGTCACACACACACACACACACACACACACACACACACACACACACACACACACACACACACACACACACAAACCCCCTCGGTTTCCAATTGCACAGTGCAGTTTTAGTGCCACTGTCTCTCCATACGCCCAGCTTTCCAGCCACCCACAACAATCATCACACATAAAAGTTTTACTGCAGCCCAGATGTAAATTAGAACTGTTCGTGATATTAAAAAGCTGTATTCATCATTTGTTAGGTTTGCTCTTTCGCTAAGTAAACACATTTCTTTTTAATTTCTAGAAATTCCAAATAAATAAGATTCCTTCAAGTTGGATTTAAATCAGGGTTGTGTCCTAAAACGCTTGTAAACTCAACTAAATGTCACCATCTCAAAAGGAACAAAGCTCTGTTTACAGCAACCACACTATTAGTATCATAGTAGATATATTTTTGCCAGATTTTTTATTTAGTTTCCAAACATATAAATTCTCTTTTAATTCATCAATTGAGCTTTGCATTTTTTAAATATTGGAAAATGTTTGGGCTTGTCAAATACAGCTTAAAAGGAAAAAGTTCAGCATGATTTCTGTTACTGGCAGATGAATCGTTATTTCTGTTTACATTTGCCATTGAATTGAATTGACCCTCTCACTGTTTCGGGCCAAAAGAAATAAGCCACAGTTGCGGACGAAGCTGTAAAAATGCTTCAAGCGCTATAGCCTTAAGACAACAAAGTAGACATATTTACACATTTAAAAAAGCTCTTTGTTTTGTATTAAATTACTGCTGAATGAACACCATCTCAATACAATTCTGTAACATACCAATACTCCTGTGCTGCCTTGACCTATAGCACCAATACATATGCATTTAGGTGGCACTGCAGAAGCTCAACTGCATGTTAAGGTAATTAAAGGTGACATGCTTCTAGCAGACATACTGGAGATAACAATGAATACAAAAAAAAGCTGCGAGCATGCAGGTTTCCTGCTGTAGGTTGAATTCAGGCACCTGACAGTTGCACTGATCAACAGAAGCAGAGAGGGCTAGCACCGGATATCTGCATCAATCAACCAGACAGCGCAGGGATTTAAGCAGCCCTATGCTCACCTCAATCCTCTATCCTCAGCCTTGTACATCTCATTTACAGATGTAGCCATCAGGAGCGTCCCATGTTTTTTACCGCATTTATCAAAGGCGCCCGTATGTGAAGGCTGCGCTCCAGTTTGTCCATGCCAAACTGCTGGTGCTACACCACAGGACAGTTTCTCTTCTTTTTTTTCAGTTTCAGTTTCTTTTGACAAATTCAAAATTTGTCAGGATATATGTGCACGTCCGAGGAATGGCTTGGCTTCTGATCAACAGACACTGAGAGGAAATGCCCCAGTTTGTGGCTCTTTACCTGACAACCTTGATGGGGAAAAGATTATCTGCAGTACGGTATGATCACTGCACTGAATCTGAGCAACAAAGATATTCAAAGGGTCTTTCAATTGCTACTAAACATCTCCAGAGAAACAATGTGTCACAGTCCAAACAAAACCAGGAATTTAGTGATTTGTGAATGGTTCAAATAAACTGAAGGATAAAATGTTTACTCATTTATGGGTTGAAAAAAAATCTTCAATTTCTTAATCTTAATAAACCATTAAAAAGGCATTGGATTAGTTTAAAAATGTCTGAGTTTTTCATAATTTCAATCTAAGTCATTATCGCTTTGTGGAAAATCTATAAAAGAGTAAATCACATATCCTCTACCGTTATAAAACAAAATTCTTTTTGAATCATGTGCATGAAGTCACACAGATAATGAAATCCCATTAGTATTGCACAGAATATGTAAACTGCAATAGTTTAGCCCTCTGTGCAGTAGTCATAACTAACAAGACTGTTTGTTTTGAAACAGTTATACTGTATATACACATAATAAGAGGAAATGAGCGTATAATTTTCTCACTTTCACCCTCTCCCACATTGGAAATAAGCATAATTGAAGCAGCTGGTCTAAGCTGAGCTGACAGCTGTGATGAACCTCAATGACCATAAAAACATACAGAGAGAGCACTCGGGACACAAAGTCTCATTTTACCTTCACAATCGTTTCCTCTCTGTAATCACCAGCACTGACTCTGCCCTTTAGCCCACTTAAAACACACTGTATAGCCACTTTTCCAGGGAAAATTAAATTCTCTCAGGTTCGGCCAATCAGAGTTAACCATGGATATGCCAGGTGCGCCCGGGATCCCTCATCCTTAAAGGATAAGTTTGGTATATTTTTACATGTCAACAAATCCTGTGAAAAGACCAAAACCAACAATGACTTGATTCATTTAACACATATTGTATGTGTATTAAAAACCTGTTATATAATAACTTAGTCCTGTCCCCAAATATATATATATATATATATATATATAAAAGCCACACCGCTGCACTGGGTAGCATGTTCCTTCATTATGGTAAACATGGGCACTGTAGTTTTTTTTTTTTTGAGTCAATCCCGCCATCCTGATGCTGTACATGCCAACTAGGGCACCAAATGGATATAAATCTGCTGCTGAATATAGTCCCCAACAAGTCACACTTTACTCCTGTTTGAGCAATGTTTGCTGAAGAAAAACTGTGTCCAGCTGCTTTATCAATTTACTAAGCCATTTAAAAAAAATGAAACCCTATATTTGTCAGCTGGACCCAGCAGGGAGGATTATTTTATGTGATACAGTATATGAAACGTATAGTGAATGTACCTATGGGACATCTTTTCACTCATTTG
The DNA here is from genome assembly GCA_023631565.1 of Gymnocephalus cernua. Classification (NCBI taxonomy): domain Eukaryota; kingdom Metazoa; phylum Chordata; class Actinopteri; order Perciformes; family Percidae; genus Gymnocephalus; species Gymnocephalus cernua. Next base: position 20,296,422 of record CM042429.1, on the reverse strand, counting down.
CACAAACCACAACCAAGTTCAAATCGTTCACTTACTCATTGCCTTTCTACTCATTTGTGATTGGTGTACACTTAGTTAGGGAAATCAAATTTAGGGATATTCAAGAGAATGGGTACACTACACGAAAAACAGTGACAGTGCAGAGAATAGCGAACCGTTACTGAGCTAATGGGAAACAGCGCAATATGACTGACGTCAAGTGAGAAAGACTTAGACAAAGTGTCCACAGTTGAAGGTTTTGACATGAGAACGTTTCCAAATTGTTTTCTACCCAGCATGCATTTACAGGTCAGTCATGCATGTGCCGCAGTGAGCTGACAGCAGCAGATAGTATTACACAGCTCCTACTGACAGCTCTGACCTCCACCAGGCTGATCGATATGCAGAGAGGTGAGGGAGAGGCGGGGGAACGAGAGCAGCTTGGGGGAAAGGGTTGGAGACGAAAAAGTGAAACAGAATGAGAAGGACGAAGAGAATAAAAATGAAGAATGTGGGGAGGACAAACTGATGCAAAAAAGAACAGGAGACTGAGGAGAGAGAGCGAGACTGATTTGAGGCTAGTTATCTCCCAGCCGAGGGTGTGTCTGGGTTTCAGATGCTGAGGACGTCTAGGCTTTCACTCACAAAGGTTCAGAGGGGAGGCAGGAGGGAGGGGGAGACACACACTGCTGAGACTCAGGTTATTCCCTTAGCTAAAGGGTCTCTGGGTTTAGACACTGAGGAGGGTATTAGCTTTCACACACTGCTGGGGTAACGGGGGAGTCTGCCAGATGTCAGCTCCTTGCCCATAAATCCTACTAAATGGGCAGCGGCTATGTTAGAGAGGGAAAGTTGAGTGGACGTCACCTCTCTATCATCCTCTGCACAGACTGGGGCTGTTTGGTAAGGTCGGAGCTGCAGTGATATATTTGATTTCAGTTAGCTGATAGGAATTCTTCATTATTTCTCATCAGACTGGCAGCTTTCTTATGCTGAGAGTGTTCTTGATTATGTCTACTTCCTGTGTTGAATCAATCAAATGTGAGTCGAACTTGGACGACGTTCTTCTTTTCTGCATCTCTATTAAGGTGTAGATTGACAGTGAGGCAGTGGAGGAAGTGGAGGGAGTGGAGGAAGAGAAAGCGCCACAACTGTTACAAAACTGAAATGACTGATTGTAGCTTTTTTTAGACAAAAATATTTAAGATTTATTTTTTGTTAGTTTGTTTTTTGCCGCCTCCCTGAATTGAATTTATTCCTGAATTGTTAGTACAATAACACCCTGAAAATGCTTTTGGAAAATGTTTATGACACTTGCAGTATGTCAGTTAAATGCACATCTGCCAGTTTTTTTTATGTCTTGGGACATTCATATTCAGTGGCACAAAGTCATTGCAAGTTTACAATCTTTGCACTTCAGGTCAGTTCTTCAGCAGTTGCGATTAAAACCTCCTTATTCAGGCTGACGTCAATACATTCTTGGAATTATACACATGGTTTTGGATGGATTTAATGGGCTCCTGGTCATAAATCTCACTCGCTGCATTAATACCCGTGTGAACTTTACATTCATATTGTTTTTTAAAGAAAGAAAAAAAAAAAACACAGTTTTGGTTTTTAACAACGCTTGTGCACATCTTGTCAGTTACAGTGAATGGGCTGCATGCTCTCAGCCCTCTCACACAAACACAATCACTTCTACTAACTGTGATGACGAGCGAGTTTCAGAAAGCACCTTGAACTTTCAAGCCACCTGCTCGAGTAAAACTAACCCCCAACAGAACAATAATATGCAGTCCTTCACCCCAAAAGAGGACTTTAAAGAGCTTTTGCTTTTAATGTCCCTCAGGGCCAATCAGCTTTATAGGCACAGTCACTGATCTCAGGTCAGCTTTAAACACCAAATTGACCCTAAAGCACTGCACAGTTTTCCAAAAGAGGCATCATTCTTTAGTATGATCAGATTTTCTTTGGCTAAATCTGACCTTTTTCTAATTTTTTTATCCTGGAAAAAAGCTGCTCTTTTTAAAGCATTTCAAAGTAACTACATAAATGTGTTGTAGTTATTATTGTAGTATTTGTTGTAGTTGTTTAGGTCACTGAGAGATAATCGAAAGCTGTACATATCATTGTCATATTTCTTTGTACAATAATTTTTGCAATGTTTTGTTGGAGATCTTACTATGTACACACTTTTTGTTCCATTTGATTTGGCATTTTTTTTCTTGCTTACTGATTTTCGTCTGCTCACCATTTTCCTTTGGTTGCTGAGGCAGAAAGTACAGATGTGCTTTGGCTGAGCTGATTGGTCAGATCCTCGGCTGGGGGAGGAGTTCACGTGGAAGAACGGTGGTGAGGGAGCGTGGCACGGCTGTCCATCATGAAGCCCCTCGCCCAGGAGCAAGACGTTCCCCAGGTGACTGATGTAGCTGCTGGCCAAACGAAGCGTCTCGATCTTCGACAGCTTCCTAATCATCAAATCAGAAGGAGATTTATGGTATTAAATTAAAACATATTAAAAAAGGTGTACAATAATTTCAAAGAAATGATCATGCATTGTCTCAACATTTTGCACATAGTTGTTTTCAAAATAAGGTGCAACATACAGTACATAGAACATATAGACAGTGATGCTAAATGTTGAATAATGTGAGTGGCCACTTCCCAACACTAACTCTATGACACATCTATTACAGGAAATAGCCACTCATAATCATATGCAGTGTCGTCTCAATTAGATTACAGATCTGTCTCAAAAACAACTATCCAGAACTACACGAGGTACTACTTACTTTGATTCCTAGATGGAAAAAGATGTATGTGTGCATCAGACAAAATGTCATGACCACGTTGCTCAGTACCTGTCTGCGGGCTCGGTGGGGATGAGTGTGCGCAGCGCTGTGAATGCCGTGTTGACAGAATTGGTGCGATCTCTCTCCCGCGCGTTGGCTGCAGTCCTCTGGCGACCCTCCCCAAGGATGGGAGACCCCTGGGGAAGGAGCCTCCCCATCATGGCCTCTACATCCCCCCCTACACCCCCTCCTGCCCCGCACAGCTTCCTCTTCCTGTTCACCTTGATGTGAAAGGCAGATGGCGAAGAGGAGGACAGGCGGTAGTTGGAGGAGTTGGAGTTACGCTCCTCGGAGCCTGACCCCTCGCTCCCGTTCTCATCATCGTCTTCAGAGAGGAGAGCGATGTCGCCGTACAAGAAGCGGCCTGCGGGAGGCGCCGTGCGCAGCATGGCGAATGTCATCTTCACCGTAAACAATGTTCTGTCAGCTGCTGGTCAATCCTCGTGAGACTTCCACTTGGCGAGGTTCAACTTGTAACGTTTGCAAGTTTGATATCTAAAGTTGCTTAGCTATTTTTCTGTTGATGCTTTTGACTAAAAGGCACCCACCACTTTAAATGACTTTACCCCCAACTTCTCTTGGTTGCAAAATGAGTCAAGCCAGGTGAGTCAGACGTAGCCCTTATGATGGCGAGTTAGACTTGGTTTAAAAGATCAGCGAGTTGATCCTTAGGTCAGTGGTCAAGAGCAACTTGACCTCAGAGCTGCTGTGTTTTTCTCTCTTGGTTTAAACAAAACACTTCACATCCCAAAAGGTCAGTTCTTCTTTCTGTTAATCCCAAATTTAAAGTGGCACGTTGAAGTCAAATGGCTGTTGATTTTGTCCTCTTTTTCTTCTCTAAACCTCTTTTTTGGTCCTTTGTTTCTATATTTGTCTGAGTCAATCCCAATAGCAAAAACTACTCCCAGTCTGTGGCAGCAGTTTGACTGTCTCTTGCTCTCTATTGGTCTCTCTCCCTCTCTCCAAGTCCTTCTCTCTCCCTGCCTCTTTGCTCCACGTGTGCCTGCCGTCTGAGTGTTTCCGTCTGCCCCTGGTCTTATAGCCAGTGGGAGGGCCGGAGGACTCCTCCACTCCTCCCTCTGAGTGCTGAGGGTCCCTCGGCTGCTGTCTAGAAGCAGGCCAGAGAGACCGGAGGCAAGAGGCAAACCATCAGCAGGAGTTTGTTTTGGCTGCACGCTGGTTTGTTTCAGGGGAAATCCACCCTAAAACAGAACTTGCTTCGCCCCTTGTGTGCTGGGTGTGTTTGGTGACCTTAGTGAATTCTGAAACACATATTCCTGTAAATAATATTTTATAAATATGCAGACTTAAAACGGAAAAGAAACAGATAAAATGTGTCATCTGGCAGGAGTAATAAAGCCATGATCCTGGACAGTGCAATCAAATATCTAATGTCTGAGACAAAACTAATTCCAAATCTGTTTAAGTGTGTTTTTTATATTGTTGCTGCACAGACAAGACCGAACTCTGCGTACTTCAAGTTATTTAACTTTGATGGAAGCCAATTCTTCACACAACTGTCCAAATGATCTAATATCATTTCATAATCTTCTGTAATAATTTGTTTTCAGGTTTTGACATGGATCATTTCTGCAGATAAAAAAAGCAAACAGTCTTCTCCAGTTATCCTGTTTTTCCATACTGGGTGATTTGTTCTTTTTCTCGACTTATCTGACAGCTGACAGAGTATGGAAGTATATTGACGACGGAGATTTGAAAGAGCACAAAACAAATTCGGAAGGCTACTCAGTATGCAATTTCAGCGCGTAATCCTGACCACGCACATGCTCATTTCTAAACCTGCTCTCTGACATTTCTAACGTTGTTTTTGCAGCTTCGGAGCACTTCAGATCACAAGAGGTCGCTTGCCAACCATTTATGACTAGCAAGCTGCAACAGGACACACCCACATGTGGACAACAGGGTCAATTATTTTTCAGAGTTAAAGTCTGCATAATCTGTCGATCCAACTGATCCACTTACTGTCGCCTGTTTTATTCCTACTGGTACGTTGGATTTGCGCCACACCTTTCTGAATGCTGCAACACATCCTCTTATCATTATTAAAAATGATTAGTCAATTAATTTGACCCTCCAAACTCACTCACTTAAAAATGTGATACTTTGCCAACAAAATAAATGTGATATCAGTCATGTAGTGTCAACTCAACGCATTTTTATTTTTCACTTCCAGGTCAAATTAAACAGGTGAAACTCTCAGGGGATTCAGGCTGCCAAAAGTGAGCTCAAGCAGCTTCAATCATTACGAGTGTGAGAATCTCTTCAGCTGGATCACATGCAGTCGGACAATTCCTCTTGCACGCTCAAATCATCTGTCACGATTCTGTCCTTTCTCGCGCACAAATCTAATTCTGCTCTTACAAATCCTGTGTGCTCTCAAAGGTTGACCTGCAGACTGAGGAGCCACGTTTGTTTTGTGCTCTCTCAAATCTTTTCTCTTCAGTGTACTGTACTTCTAGAAAAGAGCAGGCTACCAGCAAGAGGCAAGACTGGGACTTGGGTTTGCACAATCGGATGTTTTGTTAAACCACTTTCTTGACAGCAAGAAGCTGAGAAGCTTGAGTGGTGAAGTAAGAGTTTGCCTTTCTCCCTGTGTCTTCTTTTCGTCCCCCAGCCTCCCCATCTGTGCTATAGCCTATTTGTCCCTGGACAGTAGGCTGGGAGGCGGGCAGCCGCAGTGCCGGACGGTTCAGGCTGGGCTCGTGGTTGAAGCCGGGAACTGGGTTTATTCAGCCACGGCCGAAGCCTTTTATCTGTACAAGATGTGACACTGGAGGGTCTGCCCTCAAGGGATTCAGATTTCTGTGTGGAGTGTTTTGGTGATGAAGGGGAGGCTCAGGGGTTTATAGGAGGGGAGCTGCTACTTTACTCACTTACACTCCCTTTAAACAATCTGTCTTCCTCTGAAAGAGAAGAAAAAATGAGAACAGACAGCAAAAGGAGCAAAGACAGAGGGGGGGAATAAAGACAAGTGGGAGAAAACTAATGAAAGACAGAACAGAATGAAAGAGATCCATCTATCTAGCTAAAGACACAAATTACCAGGTGTACTGTATGTAGCAGTTTGGAAAATCAAGTTTTACTAAAGCTTTTATACAGCCTTCGTCAAACTCTAATATGCTTTCCCTTCTTTAAGTCTTTGGGGTTTTATTAGCCATGATTGTGCAATTTAACTCTTATTTCCAAAGAACTGGATGACCTTTAAATTTAGTTTCCTGCTTCAACGGTGCAGTGGTTAAAGGTTGACAACCTATGTAAAATTCAACTATGAAGTCTATAATCCTCAGTAGTGCATTATTGAAAACTCTAAGCCCAACTGCCATTGCTGGTATGCCTCTTTTGTGTAGATTGGCAACCGTAAGCTGCTGCTGAAAACTAATAGCACAATGAATAATCTGTCAGAGTTACACAATGTTAGAGTCAGCATTCATCACACTCTCTCTTCTGTCTACATTTCTCTCCTTCCCTCCTCTCTGTACCCATCTCTACCCTTCAATCACAGTCGTAGTGTTTATGCTGTGGTATTGACTGTATGAAGTGAGGCCAGTGATGGTTGCAGTGGTGGATTACAGCACATACAGGAAGTGCGTGGAGCAGTCAGGATGGAGGAACACTGAATTTCCCCCATAATATAACAAGAAAAACCTGAAAGCATAAGGGGTTGGCACTCAGTTGGCACCCCCCCCCCCCCCCCCACCCCAAAAGTTGTAAACAAGCCAGGCAACACAGATTATGCAGATTACTGAGTGTGTGTGGGTTAAAGCTATAGTGCGTAGTTTCTGTCTCCTCCATGAGGAATTCTAAGTAATGACAACAACACTGTCGGCGCGTCCACATGATACAAGCCTTCCGTGATCGCGCACGCGCCCCCCACCCCTCCTCCACGCAGTTGCTAGCATCTAAGGAGGACACGGAGGATTAAAAAATTTGATGGACTCTTGAGAATATGTAATTATCTTCACTCGAGTTTCTGCGCGGAAAAGTCACCGGACGACACAATCTTCTGAACATCCACACTGAGAAATGCAGAGAGAGTTGTGTGGAGCTGATAGTCTTAATTAGCTTTGTAGCAACTCATTTGGCGACGGCTTGAATGTAACGGACGTTTATTAATATCAAAAAGTTACGCACTAAAGCTTTAAGGTCTTGCAGTCGCTTTGTAGTTTTTGCTGGACGTGCAAATTCTAAATAAATTTCCTTCACTGGAAAACAACTGCTGCCAAACTCGTACAGACCAAGAATGCAATGGAAACAAAAGTCTTACATTTTATAGTTTGTTTTATAGTTTTCCACTCTCCGACACATCCGGTCATTGGATATCAAAATGGTTTAAAAAAAAACAGTTCCCTGGCTGTCAACTCTGAACATCTGAGACGCAGATACATTACATCATGTCACTCATAAAAGGCCTGCCTTCATGCAACCAGTGCCCCAGGTGCTCTTCAGTGACCTTTACTGTAGATCAAATTCCCTCACCGTGGGCTTCAACTCAGTTAGTGACCCGCCTTCAACAGCCAATATCATTGCTGTAAGAGTTGTTAGTTTTGGAAATAACAAAAGCCTAAATGAAAGTTAACCGAAAAGAACAAAATCACCCAATAAAAACAAACCTTTGTCTTTCGAGAGGTAACATTGTAATGCAATCCAACAGCTCAGTGCTCTTGCAAGTAAGAAAAATCATGACAACAATGAGGTTTGGTTCTGATTCCCTTTTGGATTTGCTTCTAAGTATAATAGTCAGAATACGCAAGTGGTGGGCGTGAATTTAATTTGTTATTTCTAAATCTGTGCAGTTCTTGAAATCATTCAAATTCAGCAAAAATCCTCTGATGATGTTCAGCTTTAGAGTGTAGAGAGTTAAAGGACCGAATCACAGCTGATTTGATTAGCTGTGTTCTACCTTTTGTTTAGAAATAAGGAAAGCCTAGAGATGATGAAATATATATTTATTGTAATATTTCAGTACAGGCCTACCTAAAATATTGACTTACAGTAGCAAACATGGCAACAGCACGTAGATCCACACCCAATTGTCTTGATTAATGACTGTCAGACTGTGTTTAGACTGACTGTACATATATTTGTGACTGCTCACTATACTCCGGAGGTTCACTCACTGTGGTCCGTCATTACATGCATTAGCATGATCTTCCTCTGATTTGCATCTCCCAGGAGTGTGTGGCTAGTCTAACACAGTATCCATTTCTCTCTGAATTGTTGCCCGCAGGCCAGAAAACATTTGACTGGGTATAATGTAGAATTTAAGTCTTTTCATAATCACACATGGCTGCATTTGCCAGAAGAATGTTGTATGAAAAGGAAATTGCTACATTACAGCACAGTAGTGGTGGCATTTACATAAAACTACATCAAATGTTGACCTAAGTGCACAACACCGCCTCAAATAGAGAGCAGTGGTTGTCCGTTACAGGTTTTTGGAGAAACTATTATGAAGCTTGTACTTAAAGGTATAGTGGAGGATTTTCTTTTTCCGGGTGGATCATCAAGACTATTGGTCCTACTAGTTGTCAATCATTCTGCTGATATGTTTACGTAAGGCCGTCGTACATGCCCGACCGCTGCCTCCCCCTCTCTCACGGCCGCCTAGATCGGCCTGTAGCATGCTAAAGTTAGCTATAGAACTAGGCTCGTGCATGCTCTCTCGTGCACACGTTTAATAGGCGTTCCCTCTCGGGAGCAGGTAGAGTGTTGCGCATGTGCATTTTTTCAAAAAGTGGAGAGGGCGGTTCTTTTCTAAAATTCGGGAAAATCCTCCACTATACCTTTAATATTACACTAAATATAGACTTGATTTACTGAGACAGTGCATACCATCAAAAAGAAGGCACACATACACAGGCTATTCTCATTGCAATGGATGAGAATATGCATGAGTTGATGAAGGACACGGTCAGCTTTTTCATTCAGCCTTTGTTGAACTGAATGTCAGCTCCAGCTGTAAATTTTCTTCAGAGGTTGCACTAGAAAAAAGATTTTTCCATTAGGTGCTTTTTTTTCAGTACGTGTTTACAATTCTGATTACTTTAGTGATTATCCATTTATTTTCTTTTAAAGGTCCCATGACATGGTGGTCTCATAACAAGCAAGATTCCAGAACGGCTCATCTGAGCTTACTTTTTCTCAAAGGCGGAGCAGGATACCCAGGGCTCAGTTTACACCTATCACCATTTCAAGCCAAGGACCATAGGCAGGCTGGGGGAACTCATATTAATGTTTAAAAAAAACTCATAAAGTGAAATTTTCATGCCATGGGACCTTTAAACATTTATTGTGAAAAGTAAATACATATTGAATGCAGTACATTTTATAGAGTCAAGCTATTTGTGAAGAAAAACGGCTACAGAGCAAGTGCACACATACACAAATCTATATTGGCCATCTAACAAAATATGTTCCCAGTGTTGGGTAGTAGTGAACTAACTACATGTTTACCATTGCTTCTGTACTGTAATTGAACCCCCTCTGACCCTTTTTCTTTCACCCTGACCACTGTGAAGGCATGGTGCCCACGCAATGCATGGTCAGGCAGGCACTTTTGTTTAGGACAACTTTAGCTAGGTCTCAGGGGTATTCCAGGAAGCTGGAACGTCAGCTCACATGTGAAAAATATGTCTTTGAAAAAATTCAAAGCCGTTACAAAGTAACGTTAGCTTCCTCAACACTAGGCCTATTCCTCCTACCAAACCCACGTTTTGCTAACAAGAGTGTGCGAAATGGTATTTAAAATATCTCTTAATAATGCCTAAACTCGGCATTTCTGTGTGGTCTTGTTTACTATCTTACCTGGCGTTGGACCTCTGTGCGTTCAGTGAAGACTCAGGTCTGAGGAGGTGACTAGCTTCACCTTCCGAAAAAAATAAAATAAAGCTTCACCTTCCAGTAACGGTAACTCCGGTAATTCCGACGTCCGCTACTGGTAAATATATGGTTACATTTAGCTGGTTTAATTCAGAGTTAGGGTTAGCGTTAGTTTAAATCACGCTTTAGAGGGTTTGTGAACCCCATGGCTTGGGTGGGAAGACTGCTGTGTGCTAACTTTAAGCTAGCTGTTGATGGTAAATAGAGCCTATAGGCCTACCTCCAATCTGTAAACTGCTGCTTATTCATAATAACTAATTGTTAAATGATAAAATGTGAGTTGTATGTTGGTTTGGAGTTGTTTAAAGACAGAACTTGACAGAGCTGTAACCGAATAGGCTATAAGACGTAATTAGCCTACTTTTGAATAATAAATAAAATCAATAAATCAATTTATTATTATAATTTAAAACATTTTCAGTGTGTATTAACGTTAAGTGTTAACTAATTCTTTAACATTTTTAAACCTACATTAACATATTTATTTTGGCCACTTGTGGGAAGCAGAAACACATAATGAGCACAACACTGAGTAGGCTACTGTATTCTCACCTTTTTAAAGCCCTGCACAGGTGTTTTTATTTATTTATTTGATTAAATCTTTGTGAACCAATAAGAAGGACCAAAGTGTAACTTACAGGTGCAACGAAACTAACAGGAGGCCCAGAGAGATGTCAATCAAGCACAGTCCGTACTGTACACACCTACAAAGCCATTAGAAGAGGTCTATTAAGGGTTGTTAAGTGAAAACACCTGTGTGAGTGTAGCCTACCACAGGTGTGTGAGGCCTTCATGTTGATATTAAGAATTTGTTAGCAACCAGTTACTTATTTACACATCCAACATCAGTATTCATTTGGCCAACAGGCGAATGAAAGTTAAACACTAGCTACTCTTTAGTTTGACTCTAGCCTCTTTAACACAGCCTGTTTAAGGCGGGACTTTTGCACCTTTAATCTGCCTCGCCGTCTGTGTGAAAGTTACGAAGACGGAATGGGGGGATAGAGTTGTTGCGCAGCGGAGTCAAAGAGCAATAACGACGTCTGTGTGAAATGGACAGCCGGCACTAGCGGGACTACACAGAGTAGTGATGTGCTAAAAAGTAACAAGCAGAAACATTGCATGCAATAGCCCACCTTCTCTTCCCCTCTCTCTCTCTCAAACACGCATACATATGCGTCCGTCTCTGTCCTCTCTACTGTATGTGAAATCACACACTGGGGCGGCATCATGCCGCCTTTGCTTGGTTCTGTGTGAATAAACAAAGCCAGCGTAATGGCAAACCTTCATTACGGTTCTATTGCGTTGTCTCCATGTGAAAGGGGCTTCTGTTTTTGGTCTCTAACTCCTGAGGTAAATATTTCGCTCTTTAGCTCTTTGGCAGCTAAATGCTTCACTTTGTTCACCAGCTAGTTGCTATCTTTGTCTGTCTTTGTCAGCAGGTATTGTACAAGGGATTTTTCATTTGATAATATCAAGAACATTTAATCATAGCCACTATAAATTAAGTTGCCCTGCACAGGTTAGACCAAAGAGTAAAACAGTCCATGGGAATATATATTCAGTAACCCCTCTGTTGGTCTACAGGGTCTGCTGTCATTTGCACCAGGTTTTAAATGACAGACACACTTTAGACTCATTAGACTGTTCTACTTTGTTCCTTTCGACAATGATGATCGCACAGTTCCAGAGAATAAAAATCACATATGTGAATTTTTAAATTAAGTGGTGTTCTCCTTTAAGGACACAGCAGCAGCAGTGGCGGCAGCAGCAGCAGCACAGTAGTAGAGCCCCATCTGATAGTCATTACCCCTCCCCTCTCCTCCCCCCTTCTTTCTCCTCCTCTTCTCCTCCCGCTTGATACTCTTCTCTCAGCTCAGACGTATTATTCATTAGTCTGATGAAAAACACCCACCAACTTAGCCGGGCCCAATTTTGCTCCCACACACACTAACACAAAGACACTTGCACACACATGCAGTCCCAACCCAGCTGAACCGCTCTGGTGCGGGTCAGGGACCTGTCAAAACTCGGAAGCAGGTCTGGACCCGATACTGTACCACAGAGCAGGCGTCTAGAGGGGGAGAAAGACTCCAAGGACCTAAGCTATTTATCGTAGTCCTTGGATGGTCTGCGCTGAAAGTGATAGAAGGAGGGGAGAGGGAAAGAGCTTCTAGACTTGTTATGGTGCCACTGAGCAGACGTCTGGAGAGGGTCATTACCTATAGTTGTCTGAAAGAAGGACAGCAGGAAGAAGAATAGGTAAAGGAAGAAAAGAAGGTTGGATGGTGGAAAGCAGAAGGGAAAATGAGTTGGAGGCCGTAGCTGTGAGACACAGGGAGAAAAAGTAGGATAGAAAGGAAGGAAATGAAGGAAGGAGGGAGGGAAAGAAGACGTAGGGGAGAGAGTTGGCGGCGGCCTGCCAACGCTCCAGACTGCATGGTGTATTGCATGGGGAAAATGGTCGGAAGTGCTGCCCCCCCCCCAACTTGCACCCCCGCCGCTACCACCAACCCCAATTTCTGCCTCATTCAGCCTCAGCTCCAGCCACACTCTACTGTGTTTCCCAAGAGTGCCAGAGTCTACAGCTGGCCCTATTAAAAGTGAGAGAGGCAGAGAGACAGAAAAAAGACGGAGAAGGAAGGAGAGGTCACACAACTGGAAGACATCAGTTGAAACCGTGCTCGCTCTCTTAGTTTTTTCCGTTCATATCCCGTTTTATGATAGAGTTTCTCACAAACACACTCGCGGTGCACCGGGTTCAAACACATAGTAAAAAGCTATTGTTTGATTCGACATCCCTCAGAACGCTGTAAAACAATGAAACAAATGCTGGGAAATTAAAGTCTGTGACTTTTATCTCGTTTGTCTGAGTGCGTCTGAAGGCTGTCGTCATACATCTGATCCCTGCTGCATGAGGTTGTCTCTTCTAGTTTGATTGAATCTTGCAGTATTTGTGAACACTATGGGGCAATAAAAACACTTTAAGGGATGGAAGTCTGTTTCTAATCCATTATCTGGTGTTCATTTGCAATTTGCTTCTTTTCTACTGCAGTTTGTCTGACTTTCCGTTTAACGTTGAAGGTTGTTTGTTTTTGCCACAGATGCTCTGTGCCTCAATTACAAGCATTCCCACCTAAACCGAGTATTTCCACAAACAACTGCTGGTCACTGATCCGCTCCACTGGGGAAACTGAGGCTGAAGTGCAAGAGGCCATCTCACCTCACGAAAGTGTTACTGTCACTTTTTGTCTGAGGACTCAAATCGTATTTTTGAATGTACTGTACTGGGACAGTCTGGATCTATGACAAAAATGCTAGAAAATCCTGACCAATCGATATAATGAAACACTGCTGTCACGTTTCACTGTTATTACTCCTAATAACATAAACAGCCAAAACTGACCAATCATAGCTTTTGCAGCCTTCACGTGTAGCCACCATAGCCCCAGTAGTCAAAATGTTTAGTATGTGCACGTTAGCTATGCTGTAGTCAGACATGCATAGGCTCTGTAGCTAAACCAATATTAGTTGTGCTTTATGTGGTTGACATTGGACGGCGATGGCATGTGGCTATGAGTTCCTTACTAGGATTTGGAAATCAGTCTCCTGCCAACTCTGGTAACCTGGGCTAGTTAGCCAGCTGGCCGGTTAAGTTTTCAAATGTAAACATCAAAGTAACCACAAGAGGAAACCTCCTATCAGCTGCGACCTATGGCTACGATCATGACTACGTGGACAAGGAAGACCATGGCTGTGTCTCAAACCGCCTACTTCGGTCAGTACACTGCTAATGTACACTGACCACTTACTGCCGTAGTGCCCACTGTCGATGGTTAGTATTGTCCCAAATGGAACACTTATGATAAAACACTTACCGGAAATGACGAGCGGTCGGCTCAGCTCGCTGCCTCTCAAAATCTGATGAAAATCTTCTAAACTGACCTTAGTTGATCTGAAATGAAGACAGATTCAGCAACTGCATGGCCTATTTCTCGCTTAAAATGTCTTCAGAAACACGTTTCGGTGAACTATTTTCGTAAAATTCGAGATTGTATTCCAAACGAGCCGCCATCTGGCCGCCATTAAACTCGGATGTAAAATCTGCAAGAGCTAATATGCACGTGACGCGTTCGTCCAATCAGCTGCCGGTCGACGTCCCTGGTCCCTCCCCTTTCCGCTTTGTAGTCAAGATGGCGCAGGTTTAGTGTGCGTAGTGTCCATCGTTCTACACTGAACTTTTTGACTTTTTTTAGGGGGTCATCCGGGTACTTTCAGTGCACTGACTTTTTCGTTATCTACACTATATACTTAAAACTAAGTGTGTGAAGTGTGCAAGTAGGCGATTTGAGACACAGCCCATCTCTGCGTCCATCTCTACGTCAGAGTTGGCACGGATACAAGCATGGACAAATTACAACACCGACTGAAACTTCTCTGCTGGGCATCCTGCAAGCCAGTGTGCAGGTGTCAGACGGTGAGCTGGGTGGCCTCCGGGCCTGTGCCGGTTTCCAGGGGGATGTCGGAACGCTGTAGTGTCCTTTCGCCGAGACCAGGCTGGATCCTGGAGTGCCAGTGTCATTCAACCAGGTGCCGATCTAGTGGCCACATTGTGTTTTATGAGTCTTGCACAATTTGAGGAGCTGATGGGATAACATTTCACTGGAATTGTACCTTGTACGATTTCATGTGACAAATACAATTGATTTATTGATTGATTGATTGATTGATTGATTGATAACACCTTAACACAAATAATTTATAAACCTTCTTTAGATGTTCAATTTCTTTAGATATCCAAACCTGAATGACTGATAATTCTGTATTCAGTTTAGTACTGTATCTTGTGTATTCCACTGTAAATTATGCTAAGTTGATTGTGTGCAAAGTTTATGTGCATTACATAGCCAGACCACTCTCTCCACACTCTGTTACCTTCAGCATTTAATTCCAGTGTAGGTAAAAGGTCTGGTTCATGTCAGTGGATATCAAAAGAAAAAAAAATCAAGACACCATTCACTTTTCTGCAACCAATCAGAGCCTGAGCAGCGCTTAAACCTCTTTTCTCATGACTATTAGGCCTCTGTTTCCTGTTAAATGACTGTTGGAATGAATGAAGAGAAACCTAACAAAGGTTTAGGGATTGGCTAGAGTTGACCGAGTGCCAGTCCGAAGCCACTGCTTGTCACCTGTGAGATATTTGCTTTCTTGCAGAAAAGAATTCGAAAGCATAGACACTAACGGGAGCCGTATTATCAGGGGGAACTGCTAAAGGCTTTGTTACAACTACATCAGTTCAATACAGACAACTGCAGCTGGCCTACACTCTGTTCATGATGGAGAGCAACCAATATTAAAAAAACAAACTCTGAGTTGTGATCACTTAGCTCAAAAAAGGCTTCTCAAATCAGAGCAGATCCAGCCTCCTTTTTACTCGCTCTGAGTTATTGACGACATAAAAGTAGCTCCCCAGACTCTGCTGTTAAAGACTGTGGCCGGTAGCAGCTCTACCTCTCTGTAACAGAGCAGTGGTGGAGCGATAGTAGCAGACTTAAAGAGAAAT